>CM069131.1:172392604-172957604 GCA_035221665.1 Okamejei kenojei | reverse complement strand
GACTTGGACAATTAAATTCCAAATACAAAAGACTGTGCAGGATAACTCTTGACCTGGTGAGGTAAAGCTGGCTGACACCAACATATAGGAAATAAAATCTCATCTTGTTACTGAATTGTTTTTCCATTTGGAATTTAGGCGATGAGAGCAGGGGGATTTATTAGCTTGTCCAAAATCCGGCTGTATGGAATAACCATTACTTGGTTGTATCCATCTCTGCAATTTTAATTTAACCATTGCCGATGAGAAGATCTTGATAATCCCTACACACAAGTGCAAGAACAGACCATTGGAAAAAGGGAAAGCTCGCTTCAGAATGAGTGGAAATTATGTATGGCTTTAAATGTTAAAGTCTCAGTATTATTAGGTATTTAGTTGTGTGGTGTGGTATTTATTTCTCGTACATGTGTGGCTTTTGTCTCACAAAGCCACAGAAAAATATAATAATGATGTGAGCAGAATGTACTTGCACCCATGAAGGCACAACCCATGCTTAATTGGAGATGCAAAGAACTACAAAGGCTGGAATTTTGAGCAAGACGCAAAATGTCTTTGTGACACGAAGCGAAACATCGCCTGTCCATTCCCTCCACAGATGCTGCCTGACCCGTCGAGTTACGCCAGCACTTTGTGTTTTCATCAACGCTAAGATGTGTTGGAGAACTTGAATAATTTGCATTTAAAAGATACTTAGACCGGTACATGGATAGGAAAGGTTTAGAGGGTTACGAGACAGAGAAGGGAACATGGGAACATGTTCAGCTTAGATAGGGCATGTCGGCCGGCATGGATGAGTTGGGTTGAAGGGCCTGTTTCCGTGCTGAATGACTCAATGACAATATGACTCACTATGACTCTACATGCATTGAACTCTGCTTCTGGAATTTAGTTCTGACAAAGTCATTGGAACTGATTTCATAATTGTATGGAGTGTGCATCCGTGTCTGAATGTGCACTGACCATACACAACAGAGAGTGTGTTTCTCCTTTTTTCATACACATTTTCCTGTTTTTTCTGTAGGGAACAAAAGATTCCACCGAATTCCACTGGCATTTAAGTGACTTTTAGGTAGGCATGTGAATATGCAGGGAATGGAGGGATACGGATTATGCGTAGGCAGATAAGAGATGGTCGTGGGATCCTGTGTGACACAGATATTGTGGGCAAAAGGGCCTGTCCTTTGTTCTGTGTTCTCTAGGTGGGACTAGTGTAGATGGGACATGTTGGTCGTTGTGGGCAAGTTGGGTCTGTTTCCACGCTGTATGACTCTGATGACTCTATGCTATGAATGTTGCTGGCTTTTGCCACCTATTCAAGCTCAAAGCTTCCGTTGCTCTGTCCTGCAAACTAGACACCAAATCCAGGGTTTGTTGCTTGATTCATGATTTAATCTATCTGCTCCAAGCCCCTGGATCCCTCATGGAAACAGGATTCCCCACCTTAATACCATGAGGATCTTACAGCCTGTCCAACTTGGCATAGAATCCATTAGTAACAATAGGAATTGTGAGATTGGGGATTATGAGGAAAAGGGGTAATATATATTTTTCCATTATTTTAATATAGTTCAATGCTTTAATTGGCTTTGGAGCATTCCTGTGAAATTTGAAAGGATAGTAGTGACCAAGGGCTATTTCTGTCCAGGTTTTGCTTGCTGGCAAATCCTATCACGACTGTCTAGCATTGGGGATTCCGGTGTGTGACTCAACTGCTTTGCGTCTCGATTCATGAATGTGAGGTATCACTGAGGTAGATGAAGGTGTACAAGAGACTCCAGGAAACAATTCTGGGCAGTTATCACAGCCCAGTGTGATTCAGTTCAACAAAATTGGCGACTTGATCTCATACAAACGTAGACATTGTTGACTTTTATTGCTTATTGTGGTTCAATCTCAATTGGAAGTGCTTTTTTTTTTAACTGATGAAGCAACTCTCCCAATCTAAAGGACTCAAGCAACTCTCCCAATCTAAAGGACTGTCAAAGCAGCCACCATGAAACCTATGTTAAATTATTACCAAATAATGAAAATAAATAAAAACACATGAAAAGACATAAACAAAGAAATAATTCAAATTAACTCAGTTACATCAGAAAAGGAAATGAATGTAATTTACATCTTAAGACTCCCGTAGAGTCTTAAGGGCCTGTCCCACTTGGGCGACCTAATCCGTGAGTTCTGGCGAGTTTGCCCTCGACTCATACTCGCAGCATGGTCGACACAAGGTTGTAGGAGGTCTTCGTAACTCTCCTTCATGCTCGAGAGATTGGTCTCCGGCCACTCGAGGCCTCAGCTAGGTCGCGGCGTTTTTTTCAATATGTTAAAAAATGCCCGCGAGTAGAAAAAGGTCGCCATGGAAAAAATCGATACTTTTTTTACTCGTAAGTTTAGTCGTAGTAGGTCGTAGTGGGTCGGCATGTTAGTCATAGGTAATCGAGGGTAGTCGAAGGTAGTCGTAGATAGTCTTCATGATAGTTGAAGGGAGATCGAAGAAGATCGAAGGAGGTCATCTTCACTCTCCACTATTTGGTGTCCAATTTTCCCGAAGTTAGTCGTAGCTAGTCAAAGCTGGTCTTCAACATAGTTGAAGGAGGTCGAAGGAGGTCTTCAACATGTCATTTTTTCAAACTCTTCTAAACTCGCCAATTAGGTCGCCCAAGTGGGACAGCCCCTTTACAGTGTGGAAACAGACCCTTCAGCCCAACATGTCTCATCTACATTGGTCCCACCTGCCTGCATATCCCTCTAAACCTGATCTATCCATGTACCTGTCTAAATGTTTCTTAAACGTTGCGATAGTACCTGCCTTAATTACCTCTTCCGGCAGCTCGTGCCTTACACCTACCACCCTTTGCATGAAAAGGTCACCCCTCAGGTCCCTATTAAATCTTTTCCCCTCACCTTGAACCTATGTGCTCTGGTTCTCGATTCCCCTACTCTGGGCAAGAGACTCTGTGCGTCTACACGATCAATTCCTCTCATGATTTTGTTCACGATTATGAATAACAGAAATTGTACATTTTTCAAATATGGAAATAAACTATATCTGAAGGCATCTATTAAACAATCTAGGGAGCAGCAGTTAAAGGACATTGTGTGCAGAGTAAACCACAAAAATATAACTATTCTCAAAAGTCTGTTCAAGATTAATTGCTTGGAGTGGCTGCTGGATGCTCAAGTGAAGGAATAAGCACAGAATACAGAAGTATTGAGAACCAATTCTTTTGCTAAAGAACCTTTCAATAAATAAGATTTAAGAATAGCTGGTAATTAAGGTCACTATTGATTTGAAAAATGCTGAACACTTGCAGTAGACCTTTGAACAGGAGATTACTGCAGGCATTTTGCACGCTGTCAGATCGAAAAAAAGCAACGCTTCAAGAATGGCGGTGGCACAAAATACCCAACAATTCCACAGGTTGGACAATAAGGCATTCAGGAGGTCTGAATGGTCACATTCTATAAAGAAGAATCTGTTTTATTGAAGTAACACATTGAAGTATTGCCAGTTAATGGCAAGACCCTTAACAGCATTGATGTACAGAGAGATCCTTGGGTCAAATTTCACAGCTCACTGAAGACAAGCAGAAAGAGTGATAATAAAAGGCATATGGTATCTTTGGTTGGGGTATTGAGTATAAGAGTCAGGACATCATTTTGCAACTTTATAAGACCACGGTTAGGCCGCATTTGCAATATTGTGTGCAGTGCTTGTCGGTCCATTACTGGAAGGATGTGGAGGCTTTGGAGAGGGTGCAGGGCTCCATTCAGAGATCTACATTTACCAGAATTAAAGTCCATATATTCATATATTCAAGTTCCAGTCGCAGAATTAGGCCATTTGGCCCATCAAGTATACTCATCATTCAATCATGGCTGATCTATCTTCCTCTCTTAACCCCATTATCCTGCATTCTCCCAATAGCCCTTGATACTAAAGGGTACTAGCCACAAGGAGAGGTTGGACAAACTTGGATTGGTTTCTCTGGTGTGTTGGAAGTTGAGGGGAGACCTGAACAAATTATTATAAAATTATGAGTGGCATAGATAGGGTAGAAAGTCAGATTATTTTTCCCACATTGGAATTATCAAAGCTTTGAGGATATGGCTTTAAAAATGAGAAGTGCAAAACTTAAAAGAGATGTGCCTGGAATGCACTGCCAGGGTGATGGTGGGGGTAGAAACAATAGTGGGATTGAAGAGCTTTTTGGATAGGTGCATGGATGTATACGAGATTGGACGGTTATGGATCAGGGATATGGATCATGTGCTGGTGGAATAGAGTAACTAAACTTGGCACAAAAAAACCACACATTGCTGGAATAACTCAATGGATCAGGCAGTATCTGCGAAGACATTTTAGGTCAGACTGGTTGTGATGGGGGTGGGGGTGGGGGGGGGGGGGGGAAGGTGGGGGTGGGGGTGAGGGGGGAAGCTGGAAGAGAGGTGGGAGCAGGACAAAGCCAGACAAGTGATAGATGGATTCAGGTGAGTGAGGGAGGGGGGTGGGGGTGTTAGCCAGTTAGATAAAAGCCAGAGTTGAAGAAACTCATGTGTGAGTTAAGGATAGAAGAGTTGTGAATTGTGAAGCCAGAGGAAGCAATATAGTTTTAATTTAGTTTAGTTTGGTGACACAGCATGAAATAGGCCCTTCGGCCCACCAAGTCCATGGTGACAGGTGATCATCCATATTCTAGTTAACCTACACACTAGGGATAACGTACAAAAGCCAATTAACCTACATGCCTGCATGTCTTTTGAATGTGGGAGGAAACCGGAGCACCTGGAGAAAACCCACGTGATCACAGGGCACGGGGTACAAACTCCCATAGTCAGGATCAAAAGCCAGGGTCTCTGATGCTGTAAAGCAGCAGGGCTGCCAACTCTCACGCTTTGAGCGTGAGAATCATGCATTTGGACAATTTCTCACGCTCTCACGCTGATCACAAATTTCTCACGCACTGCCGTGAGAAATTCTGTGATCAACGAAATGTTCAAGACTCATATAAACTGCATGGGCCGTGGGTGTTGGAGAGTGGGGGCTGAAGCAGAGGCGGGGACAGATGCGGGGAGCCGGGGCTGCCGAGTGTTTGCCGGGCTGGCGAGTCGCTCGCTGCAGCTCCGGCCATGGAGCAGCTTCAGTGCAAGAGTCCCGGGCCGTCTGAGGCATCGGAAGCGTGGCGCTGCTGCCGTGAGAGTCTCTGTGCCGAAGGGACAGAGACTCTCAAAGGGAGGGGGAGAGATAGGGGGTGAGAGGAGAGAGAGGGGGAAAGACAGGAGGAGAGAGAATGGGGAAGGGGGGAGAGAGAGGAGAGAGGGGCAGAGAGGGAGAGAGAGAGGAGAGGGGGGAAAATGAGGTGGGAGAGAGGGGGAAGAGGGAGTACAGAGAAGGTTCTTGCCATAGAGGGAGTACAGAGAAGGTTCACCAGACTGATTCCTGGGATGGCACGACTTCCATATGAAGAAAGACTGAATAGACTTGGCTTGTACTCACTGGGATTTAGAAGATTGAGGGGTGATCTCATAGAGACTTACAAAATTCTTAAGAGGTTGGACAGGCTAGATGCAGGAAGATTGTTCCCAATGTTGGGGAAGTCCAGGACAAGGGGTCACAGTTTAAGGATAAGGGGGAAGCCTTTTAGGACCGAGATGAGAAAATCATTTTTCACACAGAGAGTGGTGATTCTGTGGAATTCTCTGCCACAGAAGGTAGTTGAGGCCAGTTCGTTGGCCATATTTAAGAGGGAGTTGGATGTGGCCCTTGTGGCTGAAGGGATCAGAGGGTATGGAGAGAAGGCAGGCACTGAGTTGGATTAATCAGCCATGATCATATTGAATGGCGTTGCAGACTCGAAGGGCCGAATGGCCTGCTCCTGCACCTAATTTCTATGTTTCTATGTTTCTAAGAGAGAGAAGGGGGAGGGAGAAAGTGAGAGGGGGAGAGAGGGGGGGGAGAGGGGGGAGAGGAAAAGAGAGAAGTGAGAGAGAGGGAAGAGAGAGGGTAGAGAGAGGGGGTGAAGAGGGAGGAGAGAGGGTAGGGAGAAGGGGAGAGGGAGGTGGGGAGAGAGGGGGAAGAGAGAGGGGTGGTAAAAGAGAAAGGGGAAGAGGGAGAGGGGGAAAGAGAGAAACGGGGAAAGAGAGAGAGAGAGAGGGGGGGGCAAAGAGAAAGAGGAGATTGACAGAGGAGAAAAGAGAGAGAAAGGGAGAGAGGGGAGAGAAATGGGCGGGTGAGGGAGAGATGGGGTGAGAGAGGGGGGAGAGAGGAGGAGTGAGAGAGGAGAGAGAGAAGTGAGAGAGAAAGGTGGGAGAGAGAGAGGGGAGAGTGTGGAGAGAGAGCAAGGGGAGAGAGAGAGAGGGAGAGAGAGGGGGGAATAGAGGGAGGGTGAAAGAGAGAGAGGGGGAGGGAGAGGGGGAGAAGAGAGGAGGGAGAGAGAGGGGAGAGTGAAGAGAGAGAGGGGAGAGGGGAGGGGGAGAGAGGAGAGAGGGAGGTGGGAGGGAGAGAGGGGGAGAGAGAGGGGAGGGGGAGATAGAGGGGAGAGAGAGGGGAAGAGAGGAGAGAGAGGGGGAGAGAGGAGAGAGAAGAGAGAGGGAAGGGGAGGGAGAGAGGGGGAGAGAGGGGGGGTGAGAGGGGAGATCAAAAGAGAGGAGGGAGAGAGAGAGAGGGGACAGAGAGAGGGGGAGAGTGAGGTGGGAGGGAGAGAGAGAGGGGAGAGAAAGAGAAGGGGCGAGTGAGGGGTGGGAGAGATGGGGTAGAGAGAGAGGGGGCAGAGAGAGCAGAGAGAGGGGGAGAGAGAGAGGGGGGGGGAGAGAGAGAAGGGGAGAGAGGGAGATAGAGAGGCAGGGCTGCCAAATTCCCACGCTGATCACAAATTTCTCATGCTCTGTCGTGAGAAATTCTGTGATCAACGAAAATTTCAAAACTCATATCAACTGCATGGGCCATGGGAGTTGGAAGCAGAAATCTGAGGTGTCGGCTTTGCGCGGCTGCCGTGAGAGTCTCTGTGCCAAATTCGCCCAGGTGACCGGCATGGGCCAGGCTGCAGCTCGGTGCATCCTGGAGGACAACCAGTGGCTGCTGGAAGTAAGTACCAAGCACTGGGTAGAAGCGGTGGAAGATAGTGGCCTTCAAATGGGGTGGTTGGAGAAAGCATCCTGCTTTGCCTGCTAGATTTTCACTTACTGTAACTGCAGGAAAAATGTTCCCGATGTTGGGGGAGTTCAGAACCAAGGATCACAGTTTAAGAATAAAGGGTAGGCCATTTAGGACTGAGATGAGGACAAACTTTCTTCACGCAGAGAGTTGTGAGTCTGTGGAATTCTCTGCCACAGAAGGCAGTGAAGGCCAATTCACTGGATGTTTTCAAGAGAGAGTTACATTTAGTTCTTGGGGCTAACGAAATCAAGGGATATGGGAGAAAAAACCAGGAAAGAGGTACTGATTTTAGATGAACAGCCATGATCATATTGAGGACAATGCTGTCTCAAAGGGCCGATGGCCTATTCCTGCACCTATTTTCTATGTTTCTATGCTTGAGTATATGACAATAAAACTCGATCACTTGATTTTGAAGCATTCATGCATGGTGGAGGTATAATGTAGTCATAGAGTGATACAGTGTGAAAACTATGGAATTCTGTGGAATTCTCTGCCTCAGAGGGCGGTAGAGGCAGGTTCTCTGGATGCTTTCAAGAGAGCTAGATAGGGCTCTTAAAAATAGCGGAGTCAGGGGATATGGGGAGAAGGCAGGAACGGGGTACTGATTGGGGATGATCAGCCATGATCACATTGAATGGCGGTGCTGGCTCGAAGGGTCGAATGGCCTACTCCTGCACCTATTGTCTAACGTCTATTGTCTATTGTAAAACAGGCTCTTCAGCGCAACTTGCCCACACCCGCCAACATGTCCCAGCTACGCTACCTGCTTTTGGTCCATACCTCCAAACCTGTCCTATCCATGTATCAGTCTAACTGTTTCTTAATTGTTGGGATGGTCCCTGCCTCAAATACCTCCTCTGGCAGCTTGTTCCATACACCCACCACCCTTTGTGTGGATAAAGTTACCCCTTAAAAAGTTACCTCTAAAAAATACTTCATACAAAAAACATTGAAATCATACTCCTACAATGCACTAAAACATGATTTTAATACATCAAATTTGAAAAAATCCCTACTGTGGGAGGTGGGGAGAGAAGGGGAAGAGAGAGGGGTGGTAAAAGAGAGAGGGGGAAGGGAGAGGGGGAAAGAGAGAAACTGGGAAAGAGAGAGAGAGAGAGAGAGGGGCAAAGAGAGAGAGGAGATTGACAGAGGAGAAAGAGAGAGAAAGGGAGAGAAGGTATCCACACCCTCCCCCACTCAGTTGCTCCACTCCCACACAGAGAACCAATTGATGACTTCTTTGATAAAGTAATTAGCATGTTAGATAACAAGGAAGCCAATGGGTGTAACAAATTTTGTTATACATAATTTGGTCTGTGAAGTTCCCCATAAAAGATTACCGCATTAGATTAGCACATGTGGACTTGAACATAATAGGTTAAGTCCAGGGGGTCAGATATGGGGTTTTATATGTGGGCCAGGTATATTGTCAGTGCAGAGGGACCAGGAGCAAGGCCAAGTGTGCATCCAGAGTCAAGGCCTGGAATAGTACTTGGTGTGCAGTCAAAGCTGTTCTTCATAATTAAAGGGGTTCAGAGAGCAAGACAAGAGTCAGAGGAAATTGTGCCAACTCCAGACAGATTTGCAGCAACTGCTCCTTCTGCAGTCGAGCGGGGTGGATGTGAAGGAGGAACTTAGAGAGTTGAAGGACCGGCAAGCTCAGCTCTTCACCTCTGAATCCTCTAAGATCATCTTCCGATCCAGGATCCGCCATGTGGAGCAGGATGAGACGTGCTCACGTTTCTTCTTCCATAAGGTTCACAGGGGGAGCTCTGTGATGAACAGCCTTAGGGAGGAGGACGGCACGGTAGCATCCTCACAGACAGACATGCTGAGGATCTGCAAATCCTTTTACACAGATTTGTATGACCAAAAGACTACAGACAGTACCTCCTCAGAACTTCCTGTCCTCAATCACGGAGATCTTGGAGGACAGCAAGCGGGAGAGTCTGGACCAACCACTGACCCTAGAGGAGCTGACTGGCTCCATCCGTTCCTTTGACTCGAATAAAACTCCCGGAAGCGATGGCTTACCGGCCGAGTTGTATTCGGCTCTGTGGGACTGGATGGGCCCGGACCTGCTAGAAGTGTACAACGACATGCTTCTAGCTGGTAGCATGTCAGACTCCATGAGGAAGGGCAACATCACCCTAATCTACAAGCAGAAGGGGGAGATGAAGGACATAAATAATTGTAGACCCATAACACTCTTGAATGTAGACTACAAGATCCTGTCTAAGGCCATCGCCAAACCGGTCAAGTCCGCTCTGGGACAGGTGATCCACCCGGACCAAACCTGTGCTGTACCTGGCAGGAAAATCTCAGACAGCCTAGCGCTGCTGAGAGAGTGCCAGGACAGACGGGTGGATGCCTGCCTAGTCAGCTTGGACCAGGAGAAGGCCTTCGACAGGATTTCGCACACGGAGGGACGTGCTCTCCAAAATGGGTTTTGGGGAGGGAATCAGGAATTGGATCAAACTGCTCTACACCAACATCCGTAGTGCAGTCCAAATCAATGGGTGGGAATCAGACAGTTTCCGTGTAAGGTCTGGTGTCAGGCAGGGTTGCCCTCTCTCTCCTGTCTTGTTTGTCTGCTGTGTTGAACCTTTTGCTAAATCCATCAGGAAGGATGCGAGCATAGAGGAGTGACATTGCCAGGCAGTGGGGGCATTCAAGTAAAGACCTCCCTGTACATGGACGATGTCGCTGTCTTCTGCTCGGATCCAGGGTCGGTCCGCAGACTGATTAGTATCTGCGACCAGTTTGAGTCGGCCACGGGAGCCAGGGTGAACCGCAGTTAGAGCGAGGCCATGCTCTTTGGCAACTGGCCTGACAGATCTTCCGTCCCCTTCACCCATCAAGTCTGACATCTTGAAGGTGTGGGGATCTGGTTCTGGGGGGGCTGAGGCATGTAACAAAAATTGGCTGGAGCGGATAGCCAGGGTGGGGAGGAAGCTGGAGCTGTGGAGGCAACGCTCCCTCTCCATAACGGGAAAGAATTTGGTCATCAGGTGTGAGGTGCTCTCGGGGCTGCTGTACTTGGCACAAGTGTGGCCTGTCCCTCCCTCCTATGCCACAGGGATCACCCGGGCCATCTTCAGTTCTCTGGGGGTCGAGGATGGACCGGGTGCGACAGGCCACAATGTACAAGTCAGCAGACAAGGGGGGTAAAAGCGTGCCCAACGTCGCCCTCATTCTGATGGCCACCTTTGTGTGTGGCTGCATCAGGCGGAGTTTAGAGCCAAGGCACGTGGGCACCAAGTGTCACTACCTGCCGAGGTTCTACCTGTCCCCGGTGTTGAGAAGGATGGGCCTGGCGCAGGTGCCACGCAATGTGCCAGTCAGCTGGACATTGCCGCCCCATCTGTCGTCGGTGGAAGGGTTCTTCCGGACCAACACCTTTGACCACATGTCCATCGGGCAGTGGTCAGCACAGAATGTCCTGCAGGCACTGCAGGGAAAGGACTCTATGGACCCGGTGGCGTGGTTCCCTGAGCAGACTGCCCAGCTAGTCTGGCAAAATGCCTCATCGCCAGAACTCACCAACAAGCACCAAGACCTGGCTTGGCTGGCGGTGAGGGGAGCCCTCCCAGTCAGATCCTTCCTGCACCGTCGGAACTCACTGCCAGCGCACGCTGCCCTCGGGACGGCTGCTATGGCGAGGAGACGGTTGCCCACCTCTTTACAGAGTGTGGGTTTGCTAAAAGAGTCTGGAGAAAAATGCAAGGGTCCCTGGTACGCTTTATCCCGAACAGCTCCGTCACAGAGGACTCGGTGATTTACGGACTGTTCCCAGGGACACATTCAGAGGCTGACATCGAGTGTTGCTGGAGGGTCATCAACTCGGTAAAAGACGCCCTTTGGTCTGCCCGAGCAATTGTTCACCCCCAGCAGAGCGAGATGTCCGTCAGGGAATGTTGCCGACTGGCCCGCTGCAGACTGCAGGAGTACGTGCTGAGGGACGCACTGAAGCTCGGTGCAGCCAACGCCAAGGCTCGGTGGGGGAGGGCCACAGTCTAACGCCCTTCCGCTGCTGGACATGGGGGGCACGGTATGGTGGAGACGCCCCTCAATATAAGGGAAGGTATCCCACGCCATTGTGCCACATGAGTGGCACGAGTGGGGGACTGATTTGGGGAAAAGAAAATATCTAAACTGTATTCATCAATTTGTACAGCCTCCGAAAATGTCGGATGGATTTTCCACAAGGTTCATGTATTGTATATATTTATCACTTGAATAAAGTATATTTTGAAATTAAAAAAAAAAAAAAAAAAGCTGGGACCAGGGGAGTGTTCAGCACTGGGAACCTAAGCAAGTATGCAGTTATGATCAGGGTAGAATAGGGGACCAGGTGTAAGACTGGACTCAGGGACAGGAATGAGAGAAGGTATGCAACTGGAGTCAGGGTCAGGAGTAGTACCAGGTGCGCAGTAAGACCCAGGTTGGTCAACATGGGCCAAGTGTTTGATTATAATCTAATTTCCATGCATGAATATACTAAGATCATTCATGTGCTGCACATGTTGATCAGAGCCTGGGTTCTACTGTGGAATGTAATTAGGAATGTAATTTAGTCTAACCTTATTCATAGCTAATCCAATTTAAAGCATATATATTGCATTCAAGTGTAAGTTAAAAGACTCGCTATAGTATGCACCAGATTGCACAATTTCAAGCTGAAAAATGCGAAAGCTCCATACCAATGGGAGGGGACACACCCTCCTCCCACACCCTCCCCCGCCCCCTGCCCCTCCCCCCTACCCCCGGTCGCTACGCTCCCTCAGGCTTGTTCTCTCGCAATTTCTCACTCCCAACTCTTACCCAATGTTGGCAGCCCTGAGTCAGCAACATTGAACAGTGAAGAATTTCACTCAGCACCAGAGACAACTGGCTACAGGTGCTGTCCGTACAGAGTTTGTACATTCTCTCTGTGACAGTTTTGTAGGTTAATTGGCTTTGGTAAAATTGTAAATTGTCCCTAGTGAGTAGGATAGTGTATGGGGATTGCTTGTCAGTGCGGGCTCAATGGGCTGAAGCGACTAATTTCAGTGCTGTATCTCTGAACTAAACTAAATGTAGATTTTGATAATGAGTCTGAAGATGAGACATGAATCAATTTTTTTATTTTCCTGCTTTCCATCATATTTGAGGAGATGACTCCAGACCATTGGAACTGCTGAGGTTCTGCTGGTTTTCTAATGGCCTATTGATACAATTGCTCATGGGATTACAGTGCAAGCAACATCTCTGCTTTTTGGTAATTTGCCAGGTTGAAGTTTCTCAAAGTGCGTCACTGAATGAATTTCTGTCGAGTGGAGTTTCTTGTTATCCAGTGAGTCTGGTCAGCAGCCCAACCTCTCCTGATACCAATGAAATGTACACCCACTGATCTATTTCCTGCTAGGACAAAGATGATTTCTATTTTTTTCTGCCAATATTATCATCAAATTGTTCGTATTAGCTAAACAACTAAATAATCAGTCCAAGTGGATGGAACGTTTGTTTGGATAATCTAATTTTACTATCTGGGTGGCTTGATGGAACAAAGAACGTAGAACAGTACAGCACAGGAACAGGCCCTTCAGCCCACATTATCCATACTGAACATGATGTCAAATTACACTAATCTCCGGCAGTGGCGCTGGCATTATATGCAAAATTAATTTCACTGTGTAATGTTTAATTGCATATGTGATAATAAATATCCATTGAACTTTGAACATCTGTCTGTATGTGAATCCATATTCCTCTATCTTCTTCTTCTTCTTGCGTTTGAGGCAACAGAAGTCCGCAGCAGGGTGATGCCATCAAAAAGGGCGCATGCTTCGGGTTGGCCTGACTGAAATCAGTTGACAGGGCTCACCACGGGGAGGTCGACAACATGAGCCCCATATATTCCTCTATATTCCTCTACATCCATGTGCCCATCTAACAGCCTCTTAAACGCCACTATCATAAGTGTCTCCTCCACTACCCCTGGCACTATTTTAGGCACCCACCAACCTCTGTGCAAAAAGTTGCCCGCACGTTTCCTGTCAACATTGCTCCTCTTACCTTAAAGCTATGCCCTCTAGTCTTTGACATTTCCACCCGGGAAAAAAGGTTCTGACTGCCTACCCTATCTTTGCCCATCATAATTTTATATACTTTTATCAGGCTTTCCCGCAATCTCCAACACGACAGGAAAAAAAACAAGTTTGTCCCTCTCTCCCTGTAGCTAATATCCTCTAATCTAGACAGAATTCGGGTAAATGCGACTGAATGGAATGTAGACACTGTCAGCTACACCTTTATAATGATAGAAATAATCAACTATATATACAACGTTAAAATGCTCAGAAATCGTCTGTGACTACATGTAGATTATAGACAGTAGACAATAGACAATAGGTGCAGGAGTAGGTAATTCGGCCCTTCGAGCCAGCACCGCCATTCACTGTGATCATGGCTGATCATCCACAATCAGTACCCCATTCCTGTCTTCTCCCCATATCCCCTGATTCTGCTATCTTTAAGAGCCCTATCCAGCTCTCTCTTGAAAGTATCCAGAGAACCGGCCTCCACCGCCCTCTGAGGTAGAGAATGCCACAGACTCACAACTCTCTGTATGAGAAACAGAGTTTTAGTTGTAGAGATACAGCATGGAAACAGGCCCTTTATTCCCCCGAGTCCGTGCTGACCAGTGATCCCCGCACACTAACTCTGTCCTACGCACACTAGGCGACAATTTACAATTTTACCAAGCCAATTAGCCACAAGCCTGTATGCCTTTGGAGTGTGGGAGGAAATCAGAGCACTTGAAAAAAACCCACGCAATTCACGGGGAGAATGTACCAACTCCGTACAGACAGCAGCCACAGTCTGGATTGACCCCGGCTCTCTGGTGCTGTAAAGGCAGCAACTCTGCCACTGTGCCACCATGCCTCCCGTGAACAGTTGTTACTTAAGAATACCCAAACAGATGCCTGCAATTCTAGAAACGTGCCTGTGAATGGGGACTTTTGGTAGCCTTTTAATTGCAGGAGCGGCTAATTGTAATCTCTACGGTACGTGGATTAAACTTGTTGGAAGTGGAAGCATTGTCATCTTTTGTGTGTGGTGTACTTTCAGTGTCATTGGGGATTTGCGCAGGAGCTGCACACCCCCCCCCCCCCTCACCTCCCGCCCCCCCACCCCCCCCCCCCCACACTCCCGTCTCGCCCTACCAATCCACCTTCCTTTCCTTCACTGCTGCTTCATCATACCTGACACAGCGGAGATTAGTACTGTCACCAGTAATTCAGTCTGTACCTAAATGGATTCAACAATGGCTGATGATATCAAAAGCATTTTTCAAAATGTTGACATCAAATCTCCACATTCTTCAGTATAAATTATGACCGGTATGTATTTCCATCGTTTTGAAGACTTTATTTCATTTAAAGAATTAATCAAACACAAAATATTAATTTTATCATAGAGAAAACCCATTTTTCATTAAGATCCCCAAGTGATTGTGAACACCAGTAATATCATGTCCTATTAGACATATTGGGAAGGCTTATTCAGCCACTGGATAGTTGAATTTTGGTCGATGACTGAACTTACCACACTTTCCCAAAAATCTTCCTTTCAGCTTGAACCACGACAATGGAAACAGAATATGTTCTCTCAAGCTCACTATGCACATCACTGTCCCTGACTGAACATCTTATAGACTGAGGGTACACAAAAATCTGGAGAAACTCTCGATTCTCCAGCATCTGCAGTTCCTTCTTTAACATCTTATAGACTGACACTGCTGAAATAAATCATACCAATATACACATTTTTTTGTTATCCATTGCCATTCCTAGTTTTTTTATATTTATTAAAATGTAAAAACAATTTTTTGGTGATTTTCTCAAAAATCATCATTAGGATAAAATTATCAAGGCCATAGGGAAAGTGCCGATGCTGGAACATCGGGTAAAGCGCAATGTGCTGAGGGAATGGATAGACAACGTTTCAGATCTGGGCCCTTCTTCAGACTGATTGTGCTTGGGGGAGAAAGCTGGAAAAGAGGTGGGGGCGGGACAATGATAGGTGGATACTGTTGATTGGAAGATGAGTGGACAAAGGCTCGAGAAGAAAAGGAGACAAAATGGTGACAGATAAGGAGAGAAGCGTGAAGAAAGCGAATGGTATGTTAGCATTCATAGCAAAAGGATTTGAGTATAGGAGCAGGGAGGTTCTACTGCAGTTGTACGGGGTCTTGGTGAGACCACACCTGGAGTATTGCGTACAGTTTTGGTCTCCAAATCTGAGGAAAGACATTCTTGCCATAGAGGGAGTACAGAGTAGGTTCACCAGACTGATTCCTGGGATGTCAGGACTTTCATATGAGGAAAGACAGCGGGTGGTGCTAATTAGCAAACTTGCTAATCTTGCCCTGTATGTGCTCATTCAAATCATTGATGTAGATGACAAACAATAATGGGCCCAGCACCGAACCCTGTGGCGCACCACTATTCACAGGCCTCCATTCTGAGACCACCATCTCCACCATCACCCTCTGCTTCCTTCCATGGAGCCAATTTGCTATCCATTCAGCTATCTCTCCTTGGATCCCATGAGATCTAACCTTCCAGAGCAGCCTACCATGTGGCACCTTGTCGAAAGCCTTACTAAAGTCCTTCTGCTTTCAAGGGTACTTTTTTCTAACCATTCATGATGAGGAATTCTACTGAAGGATTAACCATGGTTTTCATTAGGCACTTTAGTATGTTTTGCTAATGTCTCTCTCTCTCTTATAGTTTACTCACCTGTCTCATTCTATGATCAATAAACTAAATGTACAGAGTGCATCTGAGCTGGTTTTTGGAAAAAAATCAGGAACTACCTAGTTGCCTTGCCTTTAACTCCACTCTATCTTTCAAAGGAAGGGCATCTAGGCTAGTGTATGAGTGATGTGTTTCCCATCACAAGGACATGGTACATCAAAGGTCAAGAGCTCTTTGCTCAGATTCGGTACTCTGAGAAAACCAATGCCTCAACTATATATGTGATGAAATACAATGTGCTGAGGTAACTTAGCGGGTCAGGCAGCATCCGTAGAGGGAGTGGATTGGCAACGTTTGGGGTCGGCCTTCTTCAGGCTGATTGCAGTAAGGGGGAGGAAGCTGAAAAGGAGGAGGGCAGGTCAAAACCTGGCAAGTGATGTGGACACTGGTGGTAGAGGTGGGGAGGGGGGGGGCGGTGGGGGGAGGGAGTAGGGGTTGATTGGCAGATAAATGGACAAAGGCTGGAGATGAAACGGAGACAAAAGGGTGACAGACAAGAAAAGACGGGTGAAATCTGTTGTGAATCTGTGGAATTCTCTGCCTCAGAGGGCGGTGAAGGCCTGTTCCCTGGATGCTTTCAAGAGAGAGTTAGATGGAGGTCTTAAAGATAGCGGAGTCACGGGATATAGGGAGAAGGCAGGAACGGGGTACTGATTGTGGATGATCAGCCATGATCACATTGAATGGGGGTGCTGGCTCGAATGGCCAAATGGCCTACTCCTGCACCTAGTGGCTATTTGTCTATTGTCTATAAATGCATAGCATATCCTGCGCTCTGACTTTACATTTCACACCTCTTAGAAACATAGAAAATAGGTGCAGGAGTAGGCCATTCGGCCCTTCGAGTCTGCATGATTCAATTCGATTCAATATGATCATGGCTGATCATCCAACTCAGTATCCCGTACCTGCCTTCTCTCCATACCCCCTGATCCCTTTAGCCACAAGGGCCACATCTAACTCCCTCTTAAATATAGCCAATGAACTGGCCTCAACTACCTTCTGTGGCAGAGAATTCCAGAGATTCACCTCTCTTTGTGTGAAAAATGTTTTTCTCATCTCAGTCCTAAAAGATTTGTGACCCCTTGTCCTGGACTTCCCCAACATCGGGAACAATCTTCCTGCATCTAACCTGTCCAACCCCTTAAGAATTTTGTAAGTTTCTATAAGATCCCCCCTCAATCTTCAAAATTCTAGCGAGTACAAGCTGAGTCTATCCAGTCTTTCTTCATAAGGAAGTCCTGCCATCCCAGGAATCAGTCTGGTGAACGTTCTCTGTACTCCCTCTATGGCAAGAATGTCTTTCCTCAGATTAGGAGACCAAAACTGTATGCAATACTCCAGGTGTGGCCTCACAAAAACCCTGTACAACTGCAGTAGAACAGGAGAACTGCTCTTGTACTCAAATCCCCTTTCTATGAATGCCAACATACCATTCGCTTTCTTCACAGCCTGCTGCATCTGCATGCCAAATGCCATTCGCTTTCTTCACTGCCTGCTGCATCTGCATGCCAAATGCCATTCGCTTTCTTCACTGCCTGCTGCATTTGATTGCCAAATAATGGCCAGGTGGAGAGGGAAGGATGAAGGTGGCAAGAGCTGGGAGGAGATAAGTGGAAAACCAATTCTGGAATCTGATAGGAAGGGAAAGTGTAAAATGGAAGCGAATGAGGAGGGGTGGCAAATAGGAACAGCAGCGGGAGGGAGGGGTGGGGTAGGATTGGAATGAGATCCAGTTCCCGTCTTGCCCCACACATCCTCCCAACTCTTAATACTAACTACTTCCTCTCTACCCTCTACTCTTTCAGTCTAGATGAAGAGTCTTGATCTGAAATGTTGATTGTCCATTTTTCTCCACAGATGCTACCTGACCCTTCTAAGCTGATTACCAAGCTCACGGAACTGGGCCTCTGCGCATCCCTCTGCAATTGGATCCTCAACTTCCTCATCTACAGACCATAGTCTGTTCGAATTGGAGGAACCACTTCATCCTCAGTAACAATTAGTACGGGAGCACCTCAAGGCTGCGTGCTCAGCCCCCTGCTGTACTCACTGTATACTCATGACTGCGTAAACCGGTCATATTGCGAACTCCATCATCAAGTTCGCCGATGACACCACTGTGGATGGACGAATCACAGATGGGGCCGAGTCAGAATACAGAAGTGAGATCGACCGACTGACCAAATGGTGCCAGCACAACAACCTGGCTCTCAACATCAGTAAGACCAAGGAACTGATTGTGGACTTTAGTAGGGGAAGGATGAGGACACACAATCCTGTTTATATCAACGGGACAATGATGGAGAGGGTCAATAACTTTAAATTCCTGGGCGTGCATATATCAGAAGATTTTTCCTGGACCCAGCACACCGATTTGTAACTCAGCGACTCTACTTCCTGAGAAGATTACGGAGATTCGTCATGTCGAAGAGGATTCTCCTAAACTTTACAGGTGCACGGTAGAGAGCATTCTGACTGGTTGCATTGTGGCCTGGTTCAGCAACTTGAACATCCAGGAGCGAAAAGGACTACAAAATGATGTGACCACAGCCCAGTCCTTCATTGGCTTTGACTCCACACCATCAAAGAGATCTATCGTAGTCCCTGCCTCAAAAAGGCAACCAAAATCATCAAGGACCCACACCATCCTGGCCACACACTTATCTCACCATTGCCATCAGGAAGAAGGTACAGGAGCCTGAAGACTGTAACATCCAGGTTCAGGAACAGCTTCTTCCCCACAGCCATCAGGTTATTAAACACAACGAATAAGCTATGAGCTCTGAACTGCAAAAGACTATATTATTATTGGTTATTTGCACTATATTTATTATTTATTAAACTTTTTCTTTTTTTTTCCCATTATATATAATGCTTACATATTCACATAATCTGTTGTGCTGCAGCAAGTAAGAATTTCATTTTTGTCCCATCCGGGACATATGACAATAAAACACTTTTGGCGGTCGCAAAAACGACAACTAAGTTCTGTAACTAATTTTATTCTCAAAATAGCTTCTTAGCTCACAGGTTCTTACAACACGTCTGACCACAGCGGTGGTCAGCACTCAACTGCCGCGCAAAAGCAAAACCGAGCGAAACTAGCAGCCCCTCCCGAGTCACATGACTGCGGCTTCCGAACATCGGGTTCGATACCTGCGTGCGCCAGCAGGTGCCGCTACACACCCTTGATTCTCTTGACTTGACTCTTGACCTGCTGAGGATTAACAACATTTTCTGCTTTTATTATGGTGCATCTTCATAAGTTCATAAGTTCTAGTGGCAGAATTAGGCCATTTGGCCCATCAAGTCTACTCCGCCATTCAATCGTTGCTGATCTATCTTTCCTTCGCAACCCCATTCCCCTGCCTTCTCCCCATAACCCCTGACACCCATATTAATCAAGAATCTGTCAATCTCCGCCTTAAAAATATCCATTGACTTGGCCTCCACAGCCACCTGTGGCAATGGATTCCACAGATTCACGATTCTTCCTCATCTGCTTTCTAAAGGTACGTGCTGTTATTGAAAGGCTATGGTCTCTGGGCCTAAACTTTCCCAGAAGTGGAAACATCTTCTCCACATTCACTCTACCCAGGCTTTTCACTCCTCGGTAAATTTCAATTAAGTCCTCCCTGATGATTCTATGATCTTCTCTTTGTTTACTCTGAAGCAATTGCAATCTTTTTCCAGGAAATGGATGAAACATTCTACGCCATTCTTGATGTATTATCCCACTAACCCCCTATATAAGTTCAGTAAGAATGTAGATGGTATCGTAGAATTGTAGATGAAACTCTTGTAGTGATGTCCTAGGGTGGAATGACTGGCCCACACGCATAACCATCAACTGTGGCACGAGGGAGGATTCCAATCTTTGGAGAATTTTTCCCTTAATGCTCATTGACTGCAGTTTTACCCGAGCTCCCTGTTGCCGCACCTGGTCAAATGTTGCCTTGGTTTCAAGGGCAGTGGCTCTCACCTGTCATCTGGAATTATCATGTATCCTTCTCATGTATCCTTAACACTGTAAATGGCTCGATAGTGATCATGTAATGTCTTTCTGCTGACTGGATAGCACGTAACAAAAGCAACAAAAGCTTTTCACTGTACCTCGGTACACGTTACAATAAACAAATCTGAATATAGCTCTGATCATGTCTGGTACCAAGTGATCCTGTACTTCCCATTTGGGGCCTGGAATGTATATAAATCGTATACAGAAACAAAATACAGATTGAGAAATACAAATGGTACTAAGAGAGAGGGATAAATGAGGCTGACAGAAAAAACAAGAAACAATTGTGATTGTTTTGTTATTCTTCCATCACAATTTTTTTTGAGAGCATAATGCTCTTGTGTGCTTGTAGAATTAATTTTCCATAGCCAAAGAGGTAGTTCACAGAAATAATCACTCATTCCACCTTTTAGTCACAGAGTCAAGAGGTCATACAGTGTGGAGAAACCGTGTGCGGACGTGGCGCCGACGGACGAGAAGCCGAAGCATAGAAGCGGAAGCCAAGTAACCGAATGGAAACGACGCCTAAACGCCAACTAACCGATAGGGTGGGTCGCCTAAACGCCAACTAACCGATAGGGTGGGTCACCTAAACGCCAACTAACCGATAGGGTGGGTCACCTAAATGCCAACTAACCGATAGGGTGGGTCACCTAAAAGCCAACTAACCGATAGGGTGGGTCGCCTAAAAGCCAACTAACCGATAGGGTGGGTCGCCTAAACGCCAACTAACCGATAGGGTGGGTCACCTAAATGCCAACTAACCGATAGGGTGGGTCACCTAAATGCCAACTAACCGATAGGGTGGGTTCACCTAAAAGCCAACTAACCGATAGGGTGGGTCACCTAAAAGCCAACTAACCGATTAGGGTGGGTCACCTAAATGCCAACTAACCGATAGGGTGGGTCACCTAAATGCCAACTAACCGATAGGGTGGGTCGCCTAAAAGCCAACTAACCGATAGGGTGGGTCACCTAAATGCCAACTAACCGATAGGGTGGGTCGCCTAAACGCCAACTAACCGATAGGGTGGGTCGCCTAAACGCCAACTAACCGATAGGGTGGGTCGCCTAAATGCAAACTAACCAAAAGGGTGGGACGCCTAAATGCAAACTAACCGAAAGGGCGGGATGACTAAAAGCCAACTAACTGAAAGGCTGTGTCGCCTAAAAGCAAACTCATCGATTGGCCGCTCTGCCGAAATACGAAAGGCAGCGTCGCCTACAAGCCAATGGACCGAACGGCGATAGGCGACGCAGCCTTTCGGGAAGGTGGCGTTTTGGCAGAGCAATATACAATATATATTAATTGTCATTTGAACCTCAATGAGGCTCAAACGAAACGCTGTTTCTCCAGCCATACAAACAAAACAATTTCTACAAGACACACAAATAATTCAATTCACACAAACATCCATCACAGTGAATCTCCTCCTCACTGTGATGGAAGGCAAAGTCTTTTCTCTCCCCTGTGTACCATTTTTCTCCCGATATTGAAGCCCCAGACGGGCGATGGTAAGTCCCATGGACGTTAAGGCCGTGCTGGGCGATGTACGGCCCCGCTCCAGGTCTTAATGTATCAAGGTTAGAGCCCCCGGCGGGCGATGGCATGTCCCACAACCGTTAAAGCCGTGCCGGGCAATGTACGGCCCCGCTCCGGGTCGTTCCAAACCCGCGACACGGGCGGGAGAAGTTGCATTGCGGAGCTCCGAAAAGCGGTCTCCCACCAGGCACCAGCGAGCTCCCGATGTTCCTGTCCGCCGGGCCTGCGGCTGGAGCCTCCGAGCTCCGGAGTCGGGCTGCAGCAGCGAGCCACCACCGCTCCCCACGCTCCGAGGCCGGCCTGCCCCACGATGGTAAGTAGTCCGCAGGCTCCGCGACTGGAGCCGCCCAGGGCGTTCCGGTTGGATGCCGCTCCACGGTACTAGGCCCCAACGACAACGGAGAACCGCCAGGAAAAAGGTCGGGTCACCCGTACAGGGTAGAGATTAAAAGATCCCCGCCCCCCACATATATACAGCTAAAACAGTATAAAAGAACACAACAACTACATTTAACTAGACAAAAAAAAAAGACAGACAGGCTACAGGGGCCGCTGCAACGCGAGTCGCGCCGCAACCGGAAACAATAGGAACCATAACTATGTAACTTGTGGTTGACGCCATGTGCAGTTCCTTCCTGCACATTGCTGGCAGATTTGGGGCATTGAGTATATGAGTCAGGAAGTCAGGATGCAGATTCATAGGACTTTGGTTAGGCCGCATGTGGAGTACTGCATGGAGTTCTAGTCACCCCATTACATGGACAAAGTGGAAGATTTGGAATGGGAGCAGAGGAGATTTACTAGAATTAGGGTGGTGCCTGGATTAGGGTGTATTAGCTACAGGGAGATGTTGGACTGATTTGGATTGTTTTCTCTGGAACGTCAGATGTTGTGGGAAAATCTGATGGAAGTATTTATAAAATGATGAGAGGCATAGACAAAATAGACAGTTGGAGAGGGAGGGGAGCAGAGAGGGAGGGGGGGCAGAGAGAGAGGGGGGGGGCAGAGAGAGAGGGGTGCTGGGAGGGAGGAGGGCGGGCAGAGAGGGAGGGGGGTAGAGAGGGAGGGGGGGCAGAGAGGGAGGGGGGATAGAGAGGGAGGGGGGCAGAGAGTGAGCGGGGGCAGAGGGAGGGGGGCAGAGAGGGATGGGGGCATAGAGAAAAGGGTGCTAGAGAGGTAGGGGGGCAGAGAGGTAGGGGGGCAGATAGGGAGGGGGGTAGAGAGGGAGGGGGACGGTGTTAGAGATATGATCGTGGCATTTAAGGGACTTTTGAATAGACATAGGGATATGTAAGAAATGGAGGGAATATGGATAATGTGCAGATGGATAAAAATTAGACTTGGTATCATGTTCGGCAAAGATTGTAGTTCAAAGGTCCTGTTCCTGAGTTGTACTGTTCTATTCTCTGTTCTGTGTTCTTTGTTCTATGTAATAATAATTACATAGAACGAAGACATAAATAATTTGCCGGAAATAGCAGGGGATTGCGGGTCAAATCAGATGGAGGAACTGAGTGAAATCCAGGTTAGCCGGAAAGTGGTGTTAGGTAAATTGATTGGATTAAAGGCCGATAAATCCCCAGGGCCAGATAGGCTGCATCCCAGGGTACTTAAGGAAGTAGCCCCAGAAATAGAAGATGCCTTAGTGATAATTTTTCAAAACTCTTTAGACTCTGGAGTAGTTCCTGAGGATTGGAGGGTAGCTAATGTAACCCCACTTTTTAAAAAGGGAGGGAGAGAGAAACGGGGAATTACAGACCAGTTAGTCTAACATCGGTAGTGGGGAAACTATTAAAGATGGGATAGCAGCACATTTAGAAAGTGGTGAAATCATTGGACAAAGTCAGCATGGATTTATGAAAGGTAAATCATGTCTGATGAATCATATTGAATTTTTTGAGGATGTAACTAGTAGAGTGGATAAGGGAGAAGCAGTGGATGTGTTATATCTGGACTTTCAGAAGGCTTTCGACAAAGTCCCACACAAGAGATTGGTATACAAACTTAAAGCACACGGTATTGGTGGTTCAGTATTGATGTGGATAGAGAAATGGCTGGCAGACAGGAAGCAAAGAGTAGGAATGAACGGGTCCCTTTTCAGGATGGCAGGCAGTGACTAGTGGGGTGCCGCAAGGCTCAGTGCTGGGATCCCCAGCTATTTACAATATACATTAATGATTTGGACGAGGGAATTAAATGCAACATCTCGAAGTTTGCGGATGACACGAAGCTGGGGGGCAGTGTTAGATGTGAGGAGGATGCTAGGAGGCTGCAAGGTGACTTGGATAGGACTGGGTGAGTGGGCAAATGCATCGTAGATGCAGTATAAATGTGGATAAATGTGAGGTTATCCACTTTGGTGGCAAAAACAGGAAAGTAGACTATTATTTGAATGGTGACCGATTAGGAAAAGGGGATATGCAACGAGACCTGGGTGTCATGGTACACCAGTCATTGAAAGTAGGCATGCAGGTGCAGCAGGCTGTGAAGAAAGCGAATGGTATGTTGGCATTCATAGCAAAAGGATTTGAGTACAAGAGCAGGGAGGTTCTACTGCAGTTGTACAGGGTCTTGGTGAGGCCACACCTGGAGTATTGCGTACAGTTTTGGTCTCCTAATCTGAGGAAAGACATTCTTGCCATAGAAGGGAGTACAGAGAAGGTTCACCAGACTGATTCCTGGGATGGCAGGACTTCCATATGAAGAAAGACTGGATAGGCTCGGCTTGTACTCGCTGGAATTTAGAAGAGTGAGGGGTGACCTAATAGAGACTTACAAAATTCTTAAGGGATTGGACAGGCTAGATGCAGGAAAATTGTTCCCGATTTGGGGAAGTCCAGGACAAGGGGGTCACAGTTTAAGGATAAGGGGGAAGTCTTTTAGGACCGAGATAAGAAAAATCGTTTTTCACACAGAGAGTGGTGAATCTGTGGAATTCTCTGCCACAGAAGGTAGTTGAGGCCTGTTCGTTGGCCATATTTAAGAGGGAGTTGGATGTGGTACTTGTGGCTGAAGGGATCAGGGGGTATGGAGAGAAGGCAGGTACAGGATACTGAGTTGGATGATCAGCCATGATCATATTGAATGGCGGTGCAGGCTCGAAGGGCCGAATGGCCTGCTCCTGCACCTAATTTCTATGTTTCTATGTTTCTATGTAATAATGGTGAACAATAATGACCTTGGAGGAAAGGAAATATCAAGCATTGAATCAAGGACTTGCCTGCTATTTTAGGCTATTATAAAAGTAAATGACCACAGCCCACTTGAAAAAAGAGGGCATTTGTCCCAAATTAGAGCTGCTCACAACTACCATCACAAAATATAACCACCAAGTCATTTATTCATTGCTAATTATGTAATATTTCTATACATGGATTTACAATAAGAGACTACTTGCACTTCAGAATTACAGTACATCATCAGCTTCTTTAGGATTCCCTGAAGCTGTGAAAGATGATGGAGAAATCCAGTTGCTTTGCTGGTCATTATATTTGTTCTACTGGAAACAAGGGAAGCAGAATGGTAACATGGCAGACTTTACAGATCCCTCTGCAGCTACAAGACATTATTGTTAATTATAGAGAAAGGTAAGATGTGGAAAAGCAAGCTATGCTATGGCCAGTGCAACTCCTGCTTCATTACAAACTGTCTAATGCACACCACACATAGAGGAGATTTATGTATTTCCAAGCTTCCAAGTTCCAAGGAGTTTTATAAGCTTTTAGCAACTTAGGAGCAAAACATTCTTCACGGAACTAGGGTTGTTGGCAAAAACCTGAATGTGGTAACACCACCTCTTTCATTGACGTTTAGCACATTCAAAATCAGCTTACAAAACCGACCACAGTATGTGTCTGCAGAAGGAACATGACCTCAAACACTGTCTGTCCCTCATTTCCTCCACAGATGCTGTCTGACCCATTGAGTTCCTCCAGCTGTCTGTTTTTTGTCAATGTATTAGTTACTTCATCTATTTTCACCTATTTGTTCCCTTATTTATGGTGGCACGATGGTGCTGGCAGAGACCCAGGTTCGATCCTGACCACGGGTGCTATCTGTACAGAGTTTGTAGGCTTTCCCTGTGATCACGTAGGATTTCCCCGGATGCTCCGGTTTCCTCCCACATTCCAAAGACGTGCAGGTTTGGAGGCTTTGGTAAAATTGTACGTTGTCCCCAGTGTGTAGGATAGTGCTAGTGTATGGGGGGATCGCTGGTCAGTGCGGACTCGTTGGGACGAAGGACCTGTTGCCACGCTGTGTCTCTAAACAAAACTATACTACTGGAAGGATAGACAAAAATGTTGGACAAACTCAGCGGGGTGGAGCAGCATCTATGGAGCGACGGAAATAGGCAACAGGGGGGGGGAGGGGGGAGGAGGGGGGATGAGAAGAAAGGAAGAGGAGGAGCCAGTGGGTTGAGGGAGAGCTGAGAAGGGGAGAGAAAGTAAGGACTACCTGAAATTAGAGAAGTCAATGTTCATACTTCTGGGGTGCAAACTGCCCAAGCGAAATATGAAGTGCTGCTCCTCCAATTTCCGGTGGTCCTCACTCTGGCCAAGGAGGAGGGAGCCCCACGACAGAAAGGTCGGATTCAGAATGGGAGGGGGAGTTGAAATGCTGATCCACCGGGAGATCAGGTTGGTTATTGCGAACTGTGCAGAGGTGTTCGGCGAAGCGATCGCCAAGCCTACGCTTGGTCTCACCGATGTAGAGCAGCTGACATCTAGAACAGCGGATGCAATAGATGAGGTTGGAGGAGGTGCAGGTGAACCTCTGCCACACCTGGAAAGACTGCTTGGGTCCTTAAATGGAGTCAAGGGGGGAGGTAAAGCGACAAGTGTCGCATTTCTTGCGATTGCAAGGGAAAGTGCCCGGAGAGGTGGTGGGAAGGGTGGAAAGGGACGAATTGACCAGGGAGTTACGGAGGGAGTGGTCTCTGTGGAAAGCAGACAGGGGAGGAGGTGGGAAGATGTGGCAAGTGGTGGGGTCATGTTGGAGGTGGTGAAAATGACGGAGGATTATTCATTGTACGTGACGGCTGGTACGGTGGAAGGCGAGGACAAGGGAGGCTGTGCCCTTGTTACGAGTGGGGGGATGGGGAGTGAGAGCAGAGTCACAGGGTATAGAAGAAACCCTGGTGAGAGCCTCATCTTTGTTAGAAGAGGGGAACCCCCCCATTCCCTGAACAATGAGGACATCTCCGTTGCCCTGGTGTGAACACCTCATCCTAGGTGGTGGACTGCTGGTTTCTATGAAATTGTACAACATAGATGTAGAGATTGGTGGGCCGGCGGGTGGAAGTGGCTTTCTGTCCTTTCTGCCTGTGCTAACCCTTTGAATGAGCTATCCAATTAATCCCCTTCACTGCTCTTCTACCAACATCCTGCAAATTTTTCCTGGAATTATTTCAATGTTGGGGTAAACCTAAGAGCATATTGCCATAGTTATACAGTCACTGTTCTATTGAGTTGCCAACTTGAATCCTTTTGGCATGGAAGGGCTCCCTCTAAAGGAAGATTGGAGGATTTTCTATCATAAAGCACTTGGTAAATGTGGCCAATCTGTGTTGCATTGTGGCAGAGCTGAAGCTTATTTCTCTGGAGGTGCTGTGCAGCAATTGTTATTGGTGTGTTATTTTTATGCATCGCTGAATTTATTTACATTTTAAGTATCTGTTCTGGGTTAGGCTTTATTCCTTCAACCTGGGGTAATTAAATCAATGATACCTCAGCTGTGAACAGAGCAAACAATGCACTTTTTTTTCTGTGACAAGTCCTGATGTATGAAGAAATGACATTGCACTGGCTAATAGGAATTAGAAACTCTGGGAAAATAGCCACGCATCGTTTGGTGGGAAAGAATTACGGGAATAGAGGCTGCCAATGTCTCCTCAAATTCTGAGAAGCGTTTAAAGCTATTTTAACAATTATTAATAAGAGAGGGGCAAAGCTTAAAGGAAACAATAAAGACAATAGGCAATAGATAATAGGTGCAGGAGTAGGTCATTCGGCCCTTCGAGCCAGCACCGCCATTCAACATGATCATGGCTCGTCATCCACAATCAGTATCCCGTTCCTCCCTTCTCTCCATATCTCCTGACTCCGCTATCTTTAAGAGCTCTATCTAACATAGAAACATAGAAGCATACAAAATAGGTGCAGGAGTTGGCTATTTGGCCCTTCGACCCAGCAGAGCTGTTCAATATGATCATGGCTGATCATCTAAAATCAGTACCCAGTTCCTGCTTCCTCCCCATATTCCTTGATTCCTTTAGCCCTAACAGCTATATCTAACTCTCTCTTGAAAACATCCAGTGAACTGACCTCCACTGCCTTCTGTGACAGAGAATTCCACAGATTCACAACTCTCTGGGTGAAAAAGTTTTTCCTCAACTCAGTCCTATGCAGGGAATGGAGGGATTTGGTTCATGTGCAGGCAGATGAGATTATTTTACCTTGGCATCATGTTATGAACGGACATTGTGGGCCAAAGGGCATGTTTCTGTGCTGTACTTTTCTATGCTCTGTCTTCGAATCCAACAGTCCTTGATTTTTTAAGAAGCCATGAATCTTTGCAAAGTAAAGCCACTAACATTTGGAATCAGTTCCAAATACATTTAGCAAACGTTATCCAAGGATTGTAGTTTCCTAACTTTTGACCCTCCAGCTTATTATTTTTTACGGTAAGCTTGTGGGTATCACTGATAATGTCAATGCTTATTAGCCATTCGCAATCTTTGCTTGTCTTTTCATTGAAAGGATGCACGTGCATTTTTTATGGCAGCCTTCTCAATGCTAAAATGGCCGAAGGAACTTGATAACCAATAAGGTGTTGTCATTGCTGACGTGTAGGAACATGGCCATTGTTGCATAACACCCACTAATGTCAATGCTGCAAATAACTATAAAATCTAATTTAATAGTGATTTTCAAGAATAAATGTGGCCAATAAATGGTGAGCCCCTGTGCTGATTTATTGAGAAGTGCCATGTGATTACTTTAAAAATGGCCTTGGTCTTACATAGATACATAGAGACATAGATACATAGACAATAGATGCAGGTCGAGCTATCACCACCATTCATAGAAACTTAGAAACATAGAAAATAGGTGCGGGAGGAGGCCATTTGGCCCTTTAAGCCTGCACTGCCACTCTTTGTGATCATGACTGCCTCAATAGCAAGGATGACCTTCCTTACATTAGGAGGACCAAAACTGCACACAATACTCCAGATGTGGTCTCACCAGGGCCCTATACAACTGCAGAAGGACCTCTTTACTCCTGTACTCAGATGCACTCGTTATTCAATATGAGCATGGCTGATCATCCACAATCAGTAACCCGTGTCTGCCTTCTCCCCATATCCCTTGATTCTGCTAGCCACTAGAGCTCTATCTAACTCTCTTTTAAATTCATCCAGTAAATTGGCCTCAACTGCATTCTGTGGCAGAGAATTCCACAAATTTACCATACAACCATATAACCATATAACAATTACAGCACGGAGACAGGCCCTCTCGGCCCTTCCAGTCCGTGCCGACCATTTGTTTTCCCCTAGTCCCATCTACCTGCACTCAGACCATACCCCTCCATTCCCTTCACGTCCATATACCTATCCACTTTACTTTTAAATGTTAAAATCGATCCTGCCTCCACCACCTCTGCTGGAAGCTGATTCCACACAGCCACCACCCTCTGAGTAAAGAAGTTCCCCCTCACGTTACCCCTAAACTTCTGTCCCTTAATTCTCATGTCATGCCCTCTTGTTTGAATCTTCCCTACCCTCAATGGGAAAAGCTTATCCACGTCAACTCTGTCTATCCCTTTCATCATTTTAAAGACCTCAATCAAGTCCCCTTAACCTTCTGCGCTCCAAAGAATAAAGACCTAACTTGTTCAACCTTTCTCTGTAACATAGTTGCTGGAACCCTGGCAACATTCTAGTAAATCTCCTCTGTACTCTCTCCTATTTTGTTGACATCCTTCCTATAACTAGGCGACCAAAATTGTACACCATACTCCAGAATTGGTCTTACCAATGCCTTGTACAATTTTAACATTACTTCCCAACTCCCTATATTCAATGCTCTGATTTATAAAGGCCCAGCACACCAAAGGCTTTCTTTACCACCCTATCTACATGCGATTCCACCTTCAGGGAACTATGCACAGTTATTCCTAGATCCCTCTGTTCCACAGCATTCCTCAATTCCCTACCATTTACCATGTACGTCCTATTTTGATTTGTCCTGCCAAGATGTAGCACTTCACACTTATCAGCATTAAACTCCATCTGCCATCTTTCAGCCCACTTTTCCAAATGGCCCAAATCTCTCTGTAAATTTAAACGTTTTTTCTCATCTCACTTTTAAATGGCCTCCCCTTTATTCTTAGACAGTGTCCCCAGGTGCTGCATCTAGCTTGTCCAGTCCTTTTATAATTGTATATGTTTCTATAAGATCCCCTCTCATCCTTCTAACTTTCAATGAATACAAGCCCAGTCATTCCAATCTTTCCTCATATGACAGTTCCCCCATCCCGGGTATTAACCTCGTGAACCTACCCTGCACTGCCTCAATAGAAAGGATGTCCTTCCTTAAATTATGAGACCAAAACTGCACACAATACTCCAGATGTGGTCTCACCAGGGCCCTCTACAACTGCAGAAGGACCTCTTTACTCCTATACTCAAATCCGCTCGTTATTCAATGTGATCATGGCTGAGCATCCACAATCAGTACTCCATTCCTGCCTTCTCCCCATATCCCTTGATTCTGCTAGCCCTAAGGGCTCTATCTAACTCTCTTTTGAATGCATCCAGTGAATCGGCCTCCACTGCTTTCTGAGGCAGAGAATTCCACAAATTCACAACCCTCTCAGCAAAAGGCAATGGCTCCAAAAGTGTTGCACTTCCTTTGTATGATATTGCAATATCAACCTAAACTGTCCCGCAAATTCTGGAGGGGGACTTGAAAATTGCTACCCACTGAACCATAGATGATAAAGATTGATAACACATAGGACAATATTCCAGTCTCTTTCCAAGTAGCTTTTCTTGGTGTGCATATCATTGCAATGAATGTTGAGATGTTATTTGGTCATTTTGTGAGCAAACTTCAGTCCTCACTCATCCTCTATCCACCTGAAGCTGGAAACCAGTAATGGAAACATATAGCATGGACACAGGCCTATTGGCCAACTCGGCTAGCCAATTAAGGTGCCCCATCTAAGCAAGTCCCATTTCTCTCTGAACCTTTCCTATACATGCGTCTTTCCAAATGTCTTTTAAATGTTCTTATTGTATCTGCCCCAACTACTTCCTCTGGCAGCTCACTCAGTGTATGCAATAGTTTGTTTTCTAACTCAGAGGTGTCGACGCTAAGTTTGATTTTCCACCTCCATAGTCTGTCCCTGTGGAGAGAGATTGAAAAAGAAGAGACTGTGGAGACTATCAGAAATAGTCCAAATGAATTTGAGGGAAGTTAATAGTAAAGTTGATGAAACAATGAGTTTAGATTTTTAGAGATTTCTGAGATACAGCGTGGAAACAGGCCCTTCAGCCTACTGAGTCTGTGCCAACCAACAATCACCTTGTACATTAACACATTCCTACATAATAGGGACAATTTAGAAAAGCCAATTAACCTACAAACCTGTACATCTTTGTGATTTTGGAGGGAACGGGAGCCCCCCCGAAGAAAACCCACATGGTCACAGTGGGAACGTACAAACTCCATACAGACAGCACCTATAGTAGGGATTGAAACCCGTCCTCTGGTGCTGTAAGGCCGCAACTCTATTGCTGTGACACTGGGCCATCTTTGAGCAAGGGGGAAGGAGTTAGCTCCAATGCAGTCACCAATGTAACGGGGAAGGAGTTGGGGAGTGGTGCCGAGTACGTTGGAATATTGTGTACAATTTTGGTCGCCTAGTTATAGGAAGGGTGTCAACAAAATAGAGAGAGTACAGAGGAGATTTACTAGAATGTTGCCAGGGTTCCAGCAACTATTTTACAGAGAAAGGTTGAACAAATTAGGTCTTTATTCTTTGGAGCGCAGAAGTTTAAGGGGGGACTTGATTGAGGTCTTTAAAATGATGAAAGGGATAGACAGAGTTAACGTGGATACGTTTTTTTCCCATTGAGGGTAGGGAAGATTCAAACAAGAGGGCATGATATGAGAATTAAGGGACAGAAGTTTCGGGGTAACGTGAGGGGGAACGTCTTTACTCAGAGGGTGGTGGCTGTGTGGAATGAGCTTCCAGCAGAAGTGGTGGAGGCAGGATCGATTTTAACATTTAAGAGTAAAGTGGATAGGTATATGGACGTGAAGGGAATGGAGGGGTATGGTCTGAGTGCAGGTGGATGGGACTAGGGGAAAACAAATGGTCGGCACGGACTGGAAGGGCCGAGAGGGCCTGTTTCCGTGCTGTAATTGTTATATGGTTATATGGTTATATTCAACCTAACCAACAAAAACCCCATGTGATTGCCCAGGGCTATAGCTTTGAATTGATGACAGTGAGAGGAGTCAAAAGAGTTGTTAAGGTCGAGGCCGCTCTGCCAAATGGAGGAGACGTTTATTTAATTTAGTTTAATTTAGTTTAATTTAGTTTAGTTGAGAGATACAGAGTGGAAACAAATCCCTCCACCCACCGAGTCCGTGCCGACCAGCGATCCCTGTACACTTGCACTATCCTACACAATAGGAACAATTTTAACTACAAACCTGCAAGTCTTTGGAATGTGGGAGGAAACACCTGGAGAAAACCCACGCGGTCACAGGAAGAACGTGCAGACTCCTGACAGTCAGGATTGAACCAGGGTCTCAGGCACTGTAAGGCAGCAACTCTACAGCTGCGCCACCGTGGCCACCCATAGTTGAAGGGAAATAATTGGGTCTCTGTTCAAGGAAGAACCGAGGGCTATGAGACCTTCCTGATGGTGAATGGAGGTATAAAGGAGCTGGATATCCATGGTAGAAATTAAGTGATCGGTCCCCAACAATTGAAAGTTATTGCAGAAAGTTATTGAAGATTGTGTCTTGAATGTAGGTTGGAAGGGGCAGGACAAGAGCATCAGGATAGAATCGAAGCATTTGGAGATGAGTTCGGTGGAGCAGGAGCAGGTTATGCTCATCAGCAGAGGTGCTATAAAGATGGTCAGATTCTTTGGCATCCACATCATTAGGAACCTAACCTGGTTCCTTCACACTGCTGTGATGATCACAAATGTGCACCAGTGTATTTACTTGCTCAGGCATCTGAGAAGATTCAGCTTGTCCATGAGAATTCACTCAACTTTCTACAGATGCATTGGAGAAAGTCGACATAAGGAACTGTAGATGCTGGGATCTTGAGCAAAAAAGACAAAGTGCTGGAGTAACTCAGTGGGTCAGGAAGCAATCCTGGAGATCATGGATAAACAACACTTTGAGTCTTGCATAAAACATAGAACATGGAAGGCACAGGACAGCAACGGGATCTTCGGCTCACCATGTCTGTGCCAAACATAATGCTGAGACCAAATCTTGTCTCTGCACATAATCCATATCCCTTCATTTCCTGCATATGCATACACCTATCCAAAAGTCTTTTTTCATTCCATTAGCATATCTACCTCCACCACCACCCCCGGCAGAGTGTTCCAGGCACTCACCGCAACCCGTGTAAAAAATAATTGCCCCACACATTTCCTTTTATCTTTGCCCCTCTTATGCCCTGTAGTATTTGATATTTCCAACCTGGGAAGTAGGTTCTTAGTGTCTAATTTAGTGTCTATGCCTCTCATAATTTTATGCACTTCTATCTGATCTCCCTCAACCTCCAGTGTTCCAGAGAAAAAAAAACAAAGTCTGTCCAACCTCTCCTGTAGCTAAAACCCCTTAACCCAGTTATCATTCTGGTAAACCTCTTCCAACCCTTTCTAAGCCTTAACATCCTTCCTGTAATAGGACGACCAGAACTGAATTCAATACTCCAAATGAGGCCTGACCAAAGTCCTATAAAGCTGCATCAAGGTGTACTGACTCTTATCTCAATGCCCAGACGAATGGAAGGAAGCATGCCAAATGCCGTCTTTACCATTCTATCTACTTGTGTAGCCATTTTAGGGAATTATGGACTTGGACCCCAAGATCCCTCTGTTGTTAGGTGTCATGCCATTGCTTATATATTTTCCTCTTACATTCGACCCCCCCCCCCCAAGTGCAAAACCTCATATTTGCTTGCACTAAACTTTATCCGCCATTTCTCGGCACATTTCTGTAGCTGATCAATATCAACATTTACGTCCCCTTACATACCTTTCTTCACACTGATTGTAGTTGGGGGAGAAAGTGGGAAGAGAGATGGAGGCAGGACAAAATCAGGCGACGTAGGTAGATACAGGTGAGGCGAGGGGGGGGGGGGAGGAGGGGGGGGGAGGAGGGGGGGGGGAGGAGGCGGGGGAGGAGGGGGGGTGAATTGGCTGTTTGGTGGACAAAGAAAAATGCTGAAAAGGAGAGAAAAGGCTGTGAGATAAGTAGAGAAGATATGTGAATTGTGAGGCCAAAGGGATGTAGGTGGAAAGGAACAGGGGAAGGGGGCAAAAGAAAAGGGGGCAGAATAATGGGAGAGATGGGTGTACATCCCCGGGCTGGCACAGGGAAAGGGGGAGCCGGGAGAAAAAAGGGAGGGGGGGAGGAAATTAGAGTCATAGAGAGTAACAGAGAGATACAGTGTGGAAAAAGGCCCTTCAGCCCAACTTGCCCACACCAGCCAACATGTCCCAGCTACACTAGTCTCACCTGCCTGCGTTTGGTCCATATCCCTCCAAACCAGTCCTATCCATGTACCTGTCTAACTATTTCTTAAACCGAAAGATCCAGCAGGCAGACCAAGTTCAAATGTTCAGTGAAACGGTCAGGTCATCACAGATTCATCACTTCCTTCTGTCCAATTCACCTTCACTCTGTGTTACATCAGGAAGACTAGACATATTTTCAAGCCGCTCTTGCCATTCCCGTGTTTGCTCTTCTATCTTCTGGGAGTAGGTACAATAGTTTGAAAGGTCAGACGAACAGGCTTCCGCACTGCTATCCAGCTGCTGAACCGATTAGCTCTTTCACACCACATTAGCAGAGGTGCTGCCAACTATTTTTACTCTTAACTCTACCTCATTTGGTTTTTTTTTATCGTTCTTTAATGTTCTTTTTTGTTGCTCAGATTTTTCACTACAATCTTGCACCATTCTGTTGTTTTGCATTTGTCATTTCATTTATTGTTGCGCTTATTGTATTTATTGTGCATTCTCAGAGCCTCCTGCGAAGTGGGAATTTCATTGCACCCTGCCGTACATGACAAAGTGATCCGATCTGCGCTGATCTGATCTACTGTTGATTCCAAAGTTCTTACACATTCATAGTTTCGCACAGTTTATAATGCACTGCATCAATTCTCATCACAACACATAGGCCTCACCCAATACTTAAAGCTTTTCACTTCCCTGTATCATGTACATTTTGCACATTCACTCTGACTTCATAAGTACTGGCAATTACTTCTGTCAAAGTAAGCAGCAGGGACAATTAATGAGGAAAGTGTTAAGATACATTTGTTTATTTAGCAATGAAGAAGGCCAAAGATAATTTAAAAATGGAGCTCTTTATTGAAGTTGGGGCAAATTTACTGCAATGAGAGGTGATCTCGGCAGCATGAAACAGAACCAAGGACTAGCAGGCAAGACTGTAATGGAACAACATTTGCCAAAGATGAAAGTAAAAACAACTGCAGATGTTAGAAACCTGAAATAAAAATCGAAACTGTCGACGAGTCTTCCACTTCGTACATTAGGTCTGTCTCTGTTTTCACAGATGCTGCCTTATGTGCTGCCTGTTTCCAGCACTTTCCTTTCTTGAAGTCATAGCGCTATAGAGTGTGGAAACAGGCCCTTCGGCCCAACTTGCACATGCCGGCAAACATGCCCCTTCTCTACTAGTCCCACCTGCTTGCAATTGGCCCACAACCCTCTAAACCAGTCCTATCTATGTACCTGTCCAATTGTCTCTTAAATGTTATGATAGATCCTGCCTCAAGCGGGCCTCGGGTACAGAGACCAGCCCTGTTGCTCAGAAGGGTAAGGAAAAGAAGAGGAGGGCATTAGTAATAGGGGACTCTATAGTTAGGGGGTCAGATTGGCGATTCTGTGGACGCAGTCAGGAGACCCGGATGGTAGTTTGCCTCCCTGGTGCCAGGGTCTGGGATGTGACTGAACGTGTCCAAGATATCCTGAAATGGGACGGAGAGGAGCCCGAGGTCGTGGTACATATAGGAACCAATGACATAGGTAGAAAAAGAGAAGAGGTCCTGAAAGAAGAATTTAGGGAGTTAGGGGGAGAGTTAAGAAGAAGGACCGCAAAGCTAACAATCTCAGGATTACTGCTTATGCCACGCGACAGTGAGAGTAGGAATGGAGCGAGGTGAAGGATAAATGCGTGGCTGAAGGACTGGTGCAGAGGGCAGGGATTCAAGTTTCTGGATCATTGGGACCTCTTTTGGGGAGGTACAAAAAGGTTGGGATACACTTGAACCTGAGGGGAACCAATATCCTGGCGGGAGATTTGCAAAGGCTACTGGGGAGACTTTAAACTAGATCAATTGGGGGGAGGGACTCAAATAGAGAAAGCAAGTAGACCGTGTGTGAGGCAGGAGGCAGAGAAGGGAAGCACTCAGACGCAACATGTAGGGGGGAAAGAAGAAACAAATAAATAAACAGAGAATAAGAGGTGGTGGGTTTCTTAAATGTGTGAGCAGAGAGACAGAGGGGTGTAAAATGAGGGTAGAAGCAATAGGTAGCAAGGTGAAAAGTAAAATTGGCAGGCAGACAAATCCAGGGCAAAAATCAAAAAGGGCCACTTTTCAACATAATTGTATAAGGGGTAAGAGCGTTGTAAAAATAAGCAAGAAGGCTTTGTGTCTCAATGCAAGGAGCATTTGTAATAAGGTGGATGAGTTGAATGTGCAGATAGCTATTAATGATTATGATATAATGGGATCACGAAGACATGGCTCCAGGGTGACCAAGGCTGGGAGCTGAACATCCAGGGATATTCAATATTCAGGAGGGATAGACAGAAAGGAAAAGGAGGTGGGGTAGCATTGCTGGTTTGAGAGGAGATTAACGCAATAGAAAGGAAGGACATTAGCTTGGAGGATGTGGAATCGATATGGGTAGAGCTGCGAAACACTAAGGGGCAGAAAACGCTAGTGGGTGTTGTGTACAGGCCACCTGACAATAGTAGTGGAGTTGGGGATGGCATCAAACAGGAAATTAGAAATGCATGCAACAAAGGTAAAACAGTTATAATGGGTGACTTCAATCCACATATAGATTGCGTGAATCAAATTGGCAGGCATGCTGAGGAAGAGGATTTCTTGGAATGTATGCGGGATAGTTTTCTAAACCAACATGTAGAGGAACCAACGAGAGAGCAGGCTATTCTAGACTGGGTATAGAGTAATGAGGAAGAGTTAGTTTGCAGCCTTATTGTGCGTGGCCCCTTGGGCAAGAGTGACCATGATATGGTTGAGTTCTTCATTAGGATGGAGAGTGACATTGTTAATTTAGAAACACGGGTCCGGTACTTAAAGAAAGGTAACTTTGAGGGTATGAGATGTGAATTGGCCAAGATAGACTGCCAATTGATTCTTAAAGGATTGACGGTGGATATACAATGGAAGGCATTTAAAGACTGCATGGATGAACTACAACAATTGTTCATCCCAGTATGGCAAAAGAATAAATCAGGGAAGGTAGTGCATCGTGGATAACAAGGGTAATCAGGAATAGTATCAAAATAAAAGATGAAGCATACAAATTAGCCAGAAAAAGCAGCCTACCAGAGGACTGGGAGAAATTCAGAGTCCAGCAGAGGAGGACAATGGGAAAAGGGAAAGGGAAAATGGATTATGAAAGAAAACTGGCAGGGAACATAAAAACTGACTGCAAAAGTTTTTATCGATATGTGAAGAGAAAAAGATTAGTTAAAACAAATGTAGGTCCCTTGCAGTCAGAAACAGGTGAATTGATCATGGGGAACTAGTACATGGCAGACCAATTGAATAACTACTTTGGTTCTGTCTTCACTAAGGAAGATATAAATAATCTGCCGGAAATAGCAAGGGATCGCGGGTCAAATGAGATGGAGGAACTGAGTGAAATCCAGGTTAGCCGGGAAGTGGTGTAAGGTAAATTGAATTGATTAAAGGCCGATAAATCCCCAGGGCCAGATAGGCTGCATCCCAGAGTACTTAAGGAAGTAGCCCCATAAATAGTGGATGCCTTAGTGATAATTTTTCAAAACTCTTTAGATTCTGGATTAGTACCGGAGGATTGGAGGGTAGCTAATGTAAACACACTTTTAAAAAGGGAGGGAGAGAGAAAACGGGGAATTACAGACCAGTTAGTCTAACATCGGTAGTGGGGAAACTGCTAGGGTCAGTTATTAAAGATGGGATAGCAGCACATATGGAAAGTGGTGAAATCATTGGACAATGTCAGCATGGATTTTCAAAAGGTAAATCATGTCTGACGAATCATATTGAATTTTTTGAGGATGTAACTAGTAGAGTGGATAAGGGAGAACCAGTTGATGTGTTATATCTGGACTTTCAGAAGGCTTTCGACAAGGTCCCACACAAGCGATTAGTGTAGAAACATAGAAACATAGAAATTAGGTGCAGGAGTAGGCCATTCAGCCCTTCGAGCCTGCACCGCCATTCAATATGATCATGGCTGATCATCCAACTCAGTATCCCGTACCTGCCTTCTCTCCATACCCTCTGATCCCTTAGCCACAAGGGCCACATCCAACTCACTCTTAAATATAGCCAATGAACTGGCCTCAACTACCCTCTGTGGCAGAGAGTTCCAGAGACTCACGACTCTCTGTGTGAAAAAAGTCTTTCTCATCTCGGTCTTAAAGGATTTCCCCCTTATCCTTAAGCTGTGACCCCTTGTCCTGGACTTCCCCAACATCGGGAACAATCTTCCTGCATCTAGCCTGTCCAACCCCTTAAGAATTTTGTAAGTTTTCTATAAGATCCCCTCTCAATCTCCTAAATTCCAGAGAGTATAAACCGAGTCTATCCAGTCTTTCTTCATAAGACAGTCCTGACATCCCAGGAATCAGTCTGGTGAACCTTCTTCTGCACTCCCTCTATGGCAATAATGTCCTTCCTCAGATTTGGAGACCAAAACTGTACGCAATACTCCAGGTGTGGTCTCACCAAGACCCTGTACAACTGAAGTAGAACCTCCCTGCTCCTGTACTCAAATCCTTTTGCTATGAAAGCTAACATACCATTCGCTTTTTTCACTGCCTGCTGCACCTGCATGCCTACTTTCCATGACTGGTGTACCAATGACACCCAGGTCTCGCTGCATCTCCCCTTTTCCTAATCGGCCACCATTTAAATAATAGTCTGATTTCCTGTTTTTGCCACCAAAGTGGATAACCTCACATTTATCCACATTATACTGCATCTGCCAAACATTTGCCCACTCAGCCTATCCAAGTCACCTTGCAGTCTCCTAGCATCCTCCTCACAGCGAACACTGCCCCCCGGCTTAGTGTCATCCGCAAACTTGGAGATATTGCCTTCAATTCCCTCATCCAGATCATTAATATATATTGTAAATAGCTGGGGTCCCAGCACTGAGCCCTGCGGTACCCCACTAGTTACTGCCTGCCATTGTGAAAAGGACCCGTTTACTCCTACTCTTTGCTTCCTGTTTGCCAGCCAGTTCTCTATCCACATCAATACTGAACCCCTAATACCGTATGCTTTAAGTTTGTATACTAATCTCTTATGTGGGACCTTGTCGAAAGCCTTCTGGAAGTCCAGATATACCACATCCACTGGTTCTCCCTTATCCACGCTACTTAAAGTATCTTAACTTAAGTTTGTATCCCAGTATACAAACTTAAAGCACACGGTATTGGCGGTTCAGTATTGATTTGCAAAGAGAACTGGCTGGCAGACAGGAAGCAAAGAGTAGGAGTGAACGGGTCATTTTCAGGATGGCAGTCAGTGACTGGTGGGGTGCCGCAAGGCTCAGTGCTGAGACCCCAGCTATTTACAATATATATTAATGATTTGGACGAGGGAATTGTTAGCAACATCTCCAAGTTTGCGGATGACATGAAGCTGGGGGCAGTGTTAGCTGTGAGGAGGATGCTAGGAGGCTGCAAGGTGACTTGGATAGGCTGGGTGAGTGGGCAAATGCATGGCAGATGCAGTATAATGTGGATAAATGTGAGGTTATCCACTTTGGTGGTAAAAACTGGAAGGTAGACTATTATTTGAATGGTAGCCGATTAGGAAAAGGGGAGATGCAACGAGACCTGGGTGTCATGGTATACCAGTCATTGAAAGTAGGCATGCAGGTGCAGCAGGCAGTGAAGAAAACAAATGGTATGTTAGCATTCAGAGCAAAAGAATTTGAGTATAGGAGCAGGGAGGTTCTAGTGCAGTTGTACAGGGTCTTGGTGAGACCACACCTGGAGTATTGCGTACAGTTTTGGTCTCCAAATCTGAGGAAAGACATTCTTGCCATAGATGGAGTACAGAGAAGGTTCACCAGACTGATTCCTGTGATGTCAGGACTTTCATATGAAGAAAGACTGGATAGACTCGGCTTGTACTCTCTAGAATTTTGAAGATTGAGGGGGGATCTTATAGAAACTTACAAAATTCTTAAGGGGTTGGCAGGCTAGATGCAGGAAGATTGTTCCCGATGTTGGGGAAGTCAATGACAAGGGGTCACAGTTTAAGGATAAGGGGGAAATCTTTCAGGACCGAGATGAGAAAAACATTTTTCACACAGAGAGTGGTGAATCTGTGGAATTCTCTGCCACAGAAGGTAGTTGAGGCCAGTTCATTGGCTATATTTAAGAGGGAGTTAGATGTGGCCCTTGTGGCTAAAGGGGTCAGGAGGTATGGAGAGAAGGCAGGTAAGGGACACTGAGTTGGTTGATCAGCCATGATCATATTGAATGGCGGTGCAGGCTCGAAGGGCCGAATGGCCTGCTCCTGCACCTATTTTCTATGTTTCTATGTTTCTATGTTATCTACCTCCTCTGGCAGGCCGTTCCATATGGAATGCTATTTATTGTCATTCAAGCAAACAGCACAGAAACAGGCCCTTCAGCCCAACGATTCCATGCCAACCAGCGATTCCCACACACTAACACTACCCTACACATACTAAGGACAATTTTACATTTATACAAGCCAATGAATCTACAAACCTGTATGTCTTTGGAATGTGGGACATGTTGGCCGATGTGGGCACGTTGGGCCGAAGGGCCTGTTTGCATAATGTATCACTCTATGACTCTATGACTCGGAGAAAACCCACGCAGGTCACGGGGAGAAAGTACAAACTCTGTACAAAGAGCACCTGTAATCAGGATCGAACCCGGGTCCCTAGCGCTGTAAGGCAGCAACTCAACCACTGCCTCACCATGCTGCCCAGATAATCCATCCAATTTATTATAGGTTCCAGAGAATCCATCCTGCTTTCTCAGCAAAAGCAGAATTTGCATGTGAGATGATACAACGAGGAAAGTGGAAAATGCGAGAAATATATGAATACCACCGGGTCCACGTTGACCAGCGATCACCTGTGCACTAACACTATCCTGTACACTAGGGATAATTTACAGAAGCCAATTAACCTGCAAACCTGTACATCTTTGGAGTGTGGGAGGAAACCAGAGCGCTCTGAGAAAACACACGCGGTCACAGGGAGAACATACAAACTCCGTACAGACAGCACCCGTAGTGAGCATCGCACTCGGGTCTCTGGCGCTGCGCCTCTGTGCCGCCTAATGGAGGTATATAAAAATATGATAGGGTTGCTAGCCAATGTGATGGTGGGGTGGTCTAAGCTAGAGGAAATAGGTTTAAGATGAAGGGGTTTAAAAGGGATCCGTGGGGTACATTTTTCACATTAAGAGCAGTTGTCTGAATGAACTGCCAGAGAGATGGTGGAGACAGGAGCAGTAACAGCATTTAAGAGGCATCTGAATGAGCAAGAGAAGTAATGTGGAATTAGTGGGATTAGTATAGAACATAGAATATGGAACAGTACAGCACAGGAACAGGCCCTTCAGCCCACAATGTCCATGCCATGAAAGAATGGATTGACTGGGCTTATATTCATTGGAATTAAGAAGGATAAGAGGGGATCTTATAGAAACATATAAAAAAGTCTTCAGGGATTGGACAGGCTAGATGCAGCATAAATATTCCCGATGTTGGGGGAGTCCAGAACCAGGGGTCACAGTTTAAGAATAAGGGGTAGGTCATTTGGGACTGAGATGAGGAAAACTTTTTCACCCAGAGTTGTGAATCTGTGGAATTCTCTGCCACAGAAGGCAGTGGATGAACAGCCAAGTGCTGGTTCAAAGGGCCGAATGGCCTACTCCTGCTCTTATTTTCTATGTTTCTATGAACATTATGCCAAGTTTGATAGGCATTATGGTCAGCCGTTTGGTCATTGCAAAGGTATGGACATTGTGGGAATTTTTTCGAGGATGAAGAAAGGGAGAACCGTGGATGTGGTATATCTGGACTTCCAGAAGGCTTCGCAAGGTCCCACATAGAGATTAGTATACTGTACAAATATGTGATCTGTTAGGCAAGGGGCAGTGTTGGTGAGGATGGGATGGGGGCAGTGTTCGCTGTGAGGGGAGGGTAGAGGTTTCAAAAAAATAAATAAAACCATTTGCTTTCCAACAATAGAAGTACAGTCGGGTCAACTGACTGAAAAATAAAACATTTTCAACTGATGTAGAGGGGATGCAGAGAAGGTTACTATTCAGTCAGTGAATAGACCTTATAGAAATCCTTGGTCACACTGACAATATATCTGAAGGCAAATGGTTCAATTTTTCTGCTGCCTAATCCAAATGTTGTTTTCTGTGTGCTTTGACAATGCTGATATATGGAACCAAAGGAGTTTCCCTTTTTTCAAAGACAGAATGTTTTAATTTCTGAACATCTCCCGCTGATTGTTTCAATTCTGGAGGATTTCGATAAAATCGGTTGGCTCTATGTGAACCAGGATTGAATATTCTTTTTGCGGCGAGCGTTTGATAAAATGCTTCAGCTTCCACGCAGTCCATCTGCCATTACCATGCTCTGGGCTGCAATAAACCTAGTCTGACAAATGTCCCAGTCTCGGCTGTGGAGAAAAATAACTGTTGTAATTGGGTTAAACTGCTTCAAAATACTGGGCATTAGTTATCTTTCTCCACGCTGCAACATGCCTTGAAGGGAAAAGTCACCAAGTACAAAGTTATAAAGTAAAAATCATGTTCTTTGGTAATAGAATTTATGTATTTGACAAGAATTTAGTGTAGTTTACAATGCGTTCTTAAGCAGGGCATGGTTTATGCCCAGACCGACTTACGCACAGATACTTTGCAGAAGCAATTGGTTACAGGGAGGCAGCAGATGGATAGGGTACAGCATGATTGTAGATTAGTTTATAACCAAAGGCAGCCTGCCCGTGGTTGGGAGTAGGCTTGGTTAGTTATTAACTGAGCCGCCATGCTGAATGTCACACTACAGCAGGATGCTTTGTCTTGGGAGAGAAGTCAATAATTTACATAACACATTGAAATCCTTTGTGCTGCAAGCTATAAGGAGAGATCAAATCTGTGTGCCCGTGGATGGAAAAAGACGCCTGATGGAAGAATTAAAGTGGCCGAGCCTAATTACTGCAGGTCCCTACCTTAATTAGGCAACCACCATTGTCATCCATTACATGCTTTTGTCATAGAATTTGAAAACTAAGTAGATCATTTTGATCTTAATTCCTTTGGCTCCCTAAATTAGGGAGGAAAAACAAATAATAGTACAAATAGCAGGTTTTATAGTGAAATAATGTTAAATGTCTATAAGACTGGGGATTTCATCTAATTTTGGCTTGCATAAACCAGGTCATTAATGTCAACGGAATTATGGTGAAAATGATATATTTACTGTTCAAATTTTATATCAAACACCCTCTCCTCTCCTACTTCCCCGACACTGTTGTCAATACACCCCTGCCCATCTCCTTCTGCCACAGGACAGTCTATCCCACCCATGTGAATACCCACTTCTGCGGAACCCATTTTCGGATGAGAACATAATGGAACCAAAATGAATAAGACATCCCTCAATATCCATGAATCATTACTCCATTCAAATTAACTCACAAAGGTTATGCATTTCATTATGTTTATTTATAGTCACAGAGTCACACAGTCACACAGTGTGAAAACAGGCCTTTCATCTGAACTTGCCCACGGCTGACCAACATGCCCAACCTACACTTGTCCCATCTGCCTGTGTTTGGCCCATATCCCTCTAAACTTATCCTTTCCATGTACCTGTCTAAATGTTTTTTAAATGTTGCGATAGTACCTCAGGCAGAGGATGATGGCTGACTTTAGCGGAGCGTCACAACGGCTGGGAAGGCGGATGAAGGCTGCAACAGAAAAGGGCCCTGGTCGTCTTGGATACCATGCCACTGGATCCTGACCCAGATCTGTCAAGGACCGTGTGGTGGCTGTCTGTGCACCAGTCATCCCACGTTAAACAAAGTCACACACAGGCGTCCTCCATGAGAGGTTAGCTACACTCGTTTTGAGTGACTGCCGATGAGTACCTTCCTCAACTACCTCCTCTATCAGCTTGTTCCACACACCCACCACCCTTTGTGTAAAATAGTTACCCCCCCAGGTTCCTATTAAATCACCCCCCCCCCGCCTTAAACCTATGTCCTCCTGTTCATTCCCCTACTCTTAAACGCCTTAACCCTATGTCTTTGATTCCCCTACTCTTGGCGCGTTTACCCAATCTATTTCTCTCATGATCTTATACACCTCTATAAGACCACCCCTCATCCTACTGCGCTTCAAGGGATAGAGTCCTCACCTACTCAACCTCTCCCTATAGCGCTGGCTCTCGAGTCCTGGCAACGTCCTCGTAAATCCTTTCCAGCTTGACAACATCCTTCCGATAACATGGTGACCACAACTGAACACCAAACTCTAAATGTGGTCTTACATAACTGTAACATGACCTCCCAGCTTCTATACTCAATACTCTGACTGATGAAGGCCAATGTCCCAAAATATCTTTGACCACCCGAGCTACCCTTTGTGATGCCACTTTCAAGGAAAACGTTGTTAATATACACAGGTGGTCTGGATGATCTGGGGAATACCTGGGTGACTGCAGATGCTGGAATAAAAAACTGCTAGAGGAATGCTTAATGGAGTTTTGACGCTTCGGAATGAGACCAATGAAGTCTAGATGAAAGGTCTCGACCCAAAATGTCCACTATCCATTCAGTGTCTGATGTCATGCATGTGAGCGATGTGGGCCATCCTATATACAGTAGTTAACAATATACTCATAAGAAAGATGGATGTTATGTATTTCTTACCTTATTTAAGATCTTTGTAACAACATGAGCATTTTCAGACCTTAGGTTAGATATTTTCTCTTGTCCACCTTCTATGAATATGCAAGATCTTTTAAATAAGCAAGATCTTTCCTATGCAAGATACAAAATATACATTCACTGATTTTTTAGCTCTACAGATCTTGATTACATTGATCAATTTTTTAACATATTAGTGTACTCATAATTTTGACTTTTCAAAATTAAAGTCTGTTCCCACAGATATTGGAGTCCTCGATTCAGTTTATATGGCCTTTCCAAGTATATTAATCTAAATTTTGAAAATTAAGAACATGCACATGTTCGCTATGTTCAGAAGTCACTTTTCACATACATGCAATCCTGCCACCGAAAAACAAAATGATAGAGTTATTGAGCATTGAAAGCTGTCTATTTACCTGTTGGAATTTTTCAGAATAACTATTGCTATTCCAGTGTTCGAAGAATTGGTAGGTATTAGTTAGGACAGAGGCTAATAGCAAAGGATGGAATGGTAGAGCGGTCATCTCATATAACTAATGAAGGGCTTCAATAACCACCCTCTGTCAGAAGATATGGGCCTTCTCATGTCAAGACTCCTGGATGTCCATCATTGCTTAACCTTATCTAACCCAGGCTGGTTTAGGTAATTAAGGTCTATCAGCATGGCCAGGCACCTATTTATAATGCCCATCACTTGACTGTTGATTCATAGATTTACTGGCGTGAAAGGCCAAAGTTCGTCACACAAAACCCAGCTGAAATCGCACTCAAAGATCACTTACCACGGCTCGGTGCAAAATCCTGGCTTGCTCCTCGCAACCGTGCTGGGTCATTTCAAATTGTATTAAGAAGACATAGTTTCAGGAGAGTGGGCACCCTCGGTTATTGGGGACTGCTGATGTCTGAGGGTTAGGTTAGCACAGGGAACCGAGCAATCATTCAAATACTGAAACAACCGTAAAGAAAGAACAAAAAGCATTTCTCTCGGATGATTTAAAATGAGCTGATGCGTTCTGACTGGCGAGTCAAAATAATTCACTTTCCCAGTGTTAAATCCAGTCAATTTTAGACCTATATTTGATATCTTATTGTTTATTTCATTCAGTGGACTGCAATTCCAACAGCCACTGGAGATGTAGTGGCAGTACACCTAGCAGGTCTCATGTCATTTGGTAAAGGTCAACCATTCATTTAGAATTTCATCATTCTTCACATAAACAGGCAAATATAATTTTTTTTTCTTGAAGTAGGGACCTCGTTTTTTCTCTCCCTGTGATTGGCACTGTGGCAACCCAGTCCCCGTAATTGTATTCAGAAAATGCGAAATAGTGAAGTGGACATTATTACAATTACTTTATTCTATTTCATGGACACAGCCCATAGTAAAGCTCTGATCACCTAAACAGAAATATATATTGTCCTGTTACCCACAAGTTTATTGGCTCCTTCAGCCCTAAAGGCTGCTCACACGGCGGCGCAGGGGTAGCGTTGCTCTTACAGTGCTTGCGGCGCCAGAGACCCGGGTTCCATCATGACTACGGGTGCTGCCTGTACGATGTTTGTACGTTTTTCCCGTGACCACGTGGGTTTTCCCCGAGATCTTCGGTTTCCTCCTACACGCCTAAGACGTACAGGTTTGTAGGTTAATTGGCTTGGGTTTGTATACTTGGTATAAGTGTAAATTGTCACTAGCGTGTGTAGGGCAGTGTTAATGTGCGGGGATCGCTGGTCGGTGTGGACTCGGTGGGCCAAAGAGCCTGTTTCTGCGCTGTATCTCTGAACTAAAAACTAAACACTGTCATCAGATAGATTAGAAGGAGCACGCCGGCCACAATAGCAGTTGATGGCTGAGCGATCACACTTGAATATACTTGGCGTGACTGGCGTTGCTTATTGTGTGTGATCTATCATGCTATTTACCCAGAATGGTTTAGGTTAAGATTTATTATTGTCACACGTATTGAGCGTCTGAAGAAGGGTTTCGGCCCGAAACGTTGCCTATTTCCTTCGCTCCATAGATGCTGCCTCACCAGCTGAGTTTCGCCAGCACTTTTGTCTACCTTGAGGTACAGTGTTTGTTTTGCATGCTATCCAAATAGATCAGCTACACCACACATAGATACAATCAAGTCAAGCTCAAGTGAAATAGATAGAACACCATGGAAGATAGAGTCTTTAAGCATTAGACTTTAGAGATACAGAAGCGGAAGCAGCCATTCGACCAGCAAGTCCCCGCCGACCAGGGATCACCCCGTTAACACACAACAAAAGCTTTCCATTGTACCTCGGTACACTGACAATAAATTAAACTGAACACATCCTTGGATGTCAAAGCGGACTCAGTTGACTTTCAGTATAGAGATGACCAGGATGTAGAATTGAAAACCAAACAAACCTCAGATGCCGGAAATCTGAAATAAAAATTGAAACAAAATCATTTTTACTCTTTTTATTTTCGCTGATTCCTCTGGGTGCTTCGGTTTACTTCCACACCCAAAGACATGCGGGTTTATAGATTAATTGGCTTGTGTAAATTGACCCTAGGTGTAGGAAGTGGATGCAGAAGAGGGATAACATAGAAGTAGTGTGAATGGGTAATTGGTGGTTGGTGTGGACTCGCTGGGCTCCAGGGCCTGTTTCCATACTGTATCTTTCAATACATTGCAAGTCAATACTGATGGTAGATTACATTCTCAGACATTCAAATCCGTCTGCCTGCTCAGATGGATGTCGGAGCTCACATTGGTCCAGATGAAAACTAGTAGGTTTCTGGCAAGCATTTATTCAGCAGAAAATTAAGAACATACAGTATAAGATGACTGGAAGGTAGTATTAGAGTAAACTGCCTCATTTGAAGATGTAGTCATCATTGCTGTTTGTTGTTGTTGTTGTTTGTCACTTGTTCTTTAATAAGATAGTCTTCTTCTTCTTGCGTATGACGTGCACAGCCTAAGGTTGTAGGACAACTTGTTCTATTTGATCTTATTTGTTTGTGCACGCCAGGTTGATTGCATGGAGCGATGAAGCACTGGTAGAGGACATCGACACATCGTCTGGCCAGGCCAGCTTCTACAACTCCGACCCAGTAACACTGCCAGGACAGCAGGCCTTTATGGCCCAAGTTAAGACTCTTAACTTAAAAAAAAAGGACGAAGGGCAGAGGAAGGCGCTTAAAATGGGTGACTCTTGTGTACTGACTATGTGTGTTTTACTATCTTCCATTCTTATATTTAGTCAGAGTGTGCCCAACGTATAGTAGGGTTGTACTTGTATTGTCATCGTACTTAGGTACATGTGACAATAAAGTCCCATAGAACCATTGGAATTATTCATTCTCTTACACTTATTCCCACAGTAGATCATGTCTCAGCTGCTCTCTGGGGAACTCAAATCTGCCTACTCATTCATCTACAGGTTATAATATATGTAGGGAACACCTCGAAAGGAAAATTTCGAGATTTCTCGGTGGCGAGTTTGAAGGATGAGGGGACACCTCATTGAAACGTACACAATAGAGAAAGGCTTGGATAGAGTTGATGTGGAGAGGATGTTTCCGCTAGTTGGAGCGGCTAGGACTAGAGGTCATAGCCTCAGAATTAAAGGACGTTCTTTTAGGAAGATGTGGAGAAATATCTTTAGTCAGAGGGTGGTGAATATGTGGAACTCAGACGGCTGTCGAGGCCAAGTCAGTGGATATTTTTAAGGCAGAGATAGATTCTTGGTTAGTACAGGTGTCAGAGGTTATGCTGAGAAGGCAAGAAAATGGGGTTAGGAGGGAGAGATAGATCAGCGATGATTGAATGGCGGAGTAGACTTGATGGGCCAAATGGCCTAATTCTACTCTTATCTCTTATGACCTTATGACCTTATGACAATTTGGAAGGTAATTTGGTGAAGCTTGAAGGTAGATAAAAATGCTGGAGAAACTCATCCTAGTTTATAATCTACTTAATGAATTTAATTCCTCAGATGATGTTTCCATGGTATCACCAGAGTAGCAATCATCATGACCCACTGAGCCAATCATTTACATCCCTGTAACATCAAGCTATGTCGCTAACAAGCTATTTATTGACCTAATTTTGAAAATAAAATAATCAATACTGCTGGTGTTCACAATTTAACATCCCACCCCTCCAGCTTTAAAAAAAATCTTCAATTGTGTTTCTTGCTTGAAACTTGACAATTTTGTGAACCATTCCTTCAATCACAATTTACAGTAAATAAGGAGGTTGCAGCTATATTTTGTTTTTTAGTTAAGCACACTAGCTCTATCCTACACACAATAGGGACCAGTTTATAATTGTGCCAAGTGAATTAATCTACAAATCTATACATCTTTGGACTGTGGGAGGAAACCCGAGCTCCCGGAGAAAACCCACGCAGGTCATGGGGAGAACGTACAAACTCCATACGGACAACACCCATAGTCAGGATCACATCCGTAGTCAGGATCATCTCTGGCGCTGTAAGGCAGCAACTCTACCGCTGCGTCACCGTGCTACCCACAAATTATCAAGAGCTCTGTCGTTTACAATGCAGATCATTTCAGATTTTCCTCTCTCCAGTTAAAATAAGTTAAGTTCAGTAAATCTCTTTTCATAACTCCAAGCCCATGTGCAGAATCATTTTCTTTCTTTCGAAACCTTTTCAGGTAATCAATCTTCCTTTAGAGATAGTGTGCCCATGGCATTTTAAGTGTGGCCTTATTAATGAATTATCCAAGGTTAAAAAAAAACCTGGTTCAACATAATTAAATAACTCGAGTACTCGATTAAAGTTGTTGATAACGGCTTCAAATTGAGTGTCAGTGAATGACTAATAATCGCATAAGTACAGTATCCTGTCATTGCAGTAATAGACTAGAAATCTAGAGGAATGTAAATTCATATCCCACCTTGAATTGCTTTCATATAAGATTATAAAATCAAAGGACATTGAAGCAGAAATAGGCCTTTGAAACTGCTCAACTGTTCAATGAGGTTATGCCTGATCCTTTATCTTAAGCTCGTTTCCCCACCCAATCTCTATATTCTGCGCTTCTCTGAGTGGACAAAAATCTATCTTAAAAATACTCGAGTGCTGAACATCGGAAGATTTGATTAGTACGGGACTCAGAGGTTATGGGGAGAAGGCATAGAGAATGTGGTTTGGAGGGAGAGATAGATCAGTCATGATTGAATGGCAGAGTAGACTCGATGGGCAGAATGGCTTAATTCTGCTCCTATCACATGATCTTATGATTGTATGATCTCTCTGGAGAAAAGAAGTCCCAGATGACACAACCTTTGAATGAAGACATTTTTGGTGATTTGGAGCTCAGTGCTTGATCAAAAAGTAAAGTGAATACTCGCAGCTTGTTATATAAAGCACAATTGGTTTAAAATCTTTTTCAGAGATGGAATCCTGCTACCCATTTTTTATTAGACCCACCAACGACTTTAGTACATTGTTCATAGTTAAGGGCCTGTCCCACCAGCATGCGACTGCATGCGGTGAGCACGGCCTACCGTGGTCGCTTGAGCCATACGGCCTCGCGTGGCTGGCAGGCCCGCAGCCGCATCGAAGACGTGCGCAACGTCTCGACGTGGTACGTAGCGTCTGGACGGCGTACGCAGCGTGTGGACGGCGTACGCAGCGCGTGGCATTACGTGATGGCGTCACCGCCAGGTGCCGTGTGACGTCCAAATTCACTCGGCCCGCCTCCTGCCCAGCTGATTGGTGAGCATGATGTGGGGACCAGCCCCGCACAACTCCAGACGGCTCCGCGGTTCAAAGTGGAACCGGCCCCGCGAGGCCGTACGGCTCAAGCCACCACGGTAGGTCGCGCTCACTGCATGCATTCGCATGCTGGTGGGACAGGCCCCTCAATTTAGTTTATTGTCACGTGTACCGAGGTACAGTGAAAAGCTTTTGTTGAGTGCTATCCAGTAAGCAGAAAGCCAATACATGGTTACAATCGAGCCATGTACAGTGTCTAGTTACATGATAAGGATACGTGATAATTCCAGGGGACAGGTGAGAGCCACTGCCCTTGAAAGCAAGACAACATTTGACCAGGTGCGGCAACAGGGAGCTCGGGTAAAACTGAAGTCAATGAGCATTAATGGAAAAATTCTCCAAAGATTGGAATCCTACCTTGTACCACAGTTGATGGTTATGCGTGTGGGCCAGTCATTTCACCCTAGGACATCACTACAAGAGTTTAATCTACAATTCTACAATACCCTCTACGATCTAGATGGGAATAACATTTAGTGCAAGGTAAAGCCAGCAAAGTCCGAACAGGGATAGGCCAAGGGTCCCTCAGCGCACCCAGAGGGAAAAATTAATTATCCCCCACATTCTGAGAAAATAAATACTCTATTCCTTCGAGTGCAGGAGGATGAGGGGTGATCTTATAGAGGTGTATAAAATCATGAGAGGAATAGATCGGCTGGAAGCGCAGACCTCTTGCCCAGAATAGGTGAATCGAGGTCCAGAGGACATAGGTTCAAGGTGAAAAGATTTAATAGGAATCTGAGGGGTAACGTTTTCACACAAAGGGTGGTGGGTGTATGGAACAGGCTGCCAGATGAGGTAGTTGAGGCAGGGATTATCCCAACATTTAAGAAACAGTTAGACAGGTGCATTGATAGGACGTTTGGAGGAATTTGGACGAAGTGCAGGCAGGTGGGACTAATGTAGCTGGGACATTGTTGGCCGGTGTGGGCAAGTTGGGCCGAAGGGCCTGTTTCCACACCGTATCACTCGATGACTCTCTGACCCGAAATCTTCTCTAATTTGAACATTCTGTGAGCTGGCTGTGTGCTATCATACATTACTTTTGATTGTGCTCTATGACATTAGTTATTTATCCTCTGTGGACAATTCACTTAACTTCTCCTGAAAGTTTTGAATGCTGCTTACCAGGCCACAGAAAGATTTAGGAATGGGAGAAAGATTTAGTGGTTTTTAAGAGACTTTTGGACAGGCACATGAATATGAAATTAGTTAATCTTGGCATAATGTTCAGCACAGACATTGTGGGCAGAAGGGCCTCCTGCTGTGCTCTACTGTTTTATGTTCTATGTTCAAGATACCTTTGACATTCTATCACCTATTTAGTTTAGTTTAGAGATACAGCGCAGAAACAGGGCCTTCGGCCCACCGAGTCCGCGCCTACCTGCGATCCCTACACACTAACAATACCCTCACACACTACATTTCCCTACACACTAACAATACCTTCACACATAAGAGATTAGTATACAAACTTAAAGCACACGGTATTGGGGGTTCAGTATTGATGTGGATAGAGAACTGGCTGGCAGACAGGAAGCAAAGGGTAGGAGTCAACGGGTCCTTTTCAGAATGGCAGGCAGTGACTAGTGGGGTACCGCAAGGCTCAGTGCTGGGACCCCAGCTATTTATAATATATATTAATGATTTGGACGAGGGAATTGAATGCAACATCTCCTATTTGCGGATGACACTAAGCTGGGGGGTAGTGTTAGGTGTGAGGAGGATGCTAGGAGGCTGCAAGGTGACTTGGATAGGCTGGGTGAGTGGGAAAATGCATGGCAGATGCAGTATAATGTGGATAAATGTGAGGTTATCCACTTTGGTGGCAAAAACAGGAGGGTAGACTATTATCTTAACGGTGGCAAATTAGGAAAAGGGGAGATGCAACGAGACCTGGGTGTCATGGTACACCAATCATTGAAAGTAGGCATGCAGGTGCAGCAGGCAGTGAAGAAAGCAAATGGTATGTTAGCATTCATAGCGAAAGGATTTGAGTATAGGAGCAGGGAGGTTCTACTGCAGTTGTACAGGGTCTTGGTGAGGCCACACCTGGAGTATTGTGTACAGTTTTGGTCTCCAAATCTGAGAAAAGACATTCTTGCCATAGAGGGGGTACAGAGAAGGTTCACCAGAGAAGATTCCTGGGATGTCAGGACTTCCATATGAGGAAAGACTGGATAGACTTGGCTGGTACTCGCTAGAATTTAGAAGACTGAGGGGGGATCTTATAGAAACTTACAAAATTCTTAAGGGGTTGGATAGGCTAGATGCAGGAAGATTGTTCCCGATGTTGGGGAGGACCAGAACAAGGGGTCACAGTCTAAGGATAAGGGGGAATTCCTTTAGGACCGAGATGAGGAAAACATTTTTCACACAGAGAGTGGTGAGTCTCTGGAATTATCTGCCACAGAAGGTAGTTGAGGCCAGTTCATTGGCTATATTTAAGAGGGAGTTAGATGTGGCCCTTGTGGCTAAAGGGATCAGGGGGTATGGAGAGAAGGCAGGTACAGGATACTGAGTTGGATGATCAGCCATGATCATATTGAATGGCGGTGCAGGCTCGAAGGGCCGAATGGCCTACTCCTTCCACCTATTTTCTATGTTTCTATGTTTCTATTTACACCAAGCCAATTAACCTACAAAACCTGTACGACTTGGATTATGGGATGAAACCGAAGATCTCAGAGAAAATCTACGCGGTCACAGGGAGAATGTACGAACCCCGTACAGACAAGCACCCATAGTCAGGATCGAACCCGGGTCTCTGGCACAGTAAGGCAGGAGCTCTACCGCTGCGCAACTGTGCCGACGGTATTTGAGCATTTCTTTTCTATACTGTTACCTGTCAAAGATCCTAAACATTTGTTGCCCTTTCCCAATGAAAAATACATGTATTAATCTCTTAGAAATTTTGATTGACCTGGCATCCATGACTATTTGAGGGGTGTAAATTGTGCTGCATTTAGTTAAAATAAATACTTCCATTGTGGAAAAGCTCCACTTTTATTCTCTTGGCGTAGACTCCCCTGCTGGAAAAATAATCTCCGCATATAACCTCTCAAATACCCTTTGTGATTTGAAATATCTCAGTACATAGCTGGAGTCCATCAACAAATTAATTAGTTGAAGAGTTAGACTTGGCACTTTGCTTCACCTGTTTTATCATAAAGAGTTTATTTCAGAATTTGCCTGGATGGTGTTCAAGCTGTACGACAGAGGATTGTAACAGATTTTTAGTTGTGTATCACAAAGGTGAAAGTTGACACAAAACGGTACAATCCTCCACTGTAAATTAGCTGCACATTTTGTTATGCGGCTGAAATGCATGGAGTTTAGTAGATTTTCGTATTTATTTTCTCCTGGCAGGAGCTTAGCTTGATTCAGATGATTGAGGTATGCCTGTCCCTTTATACAATGCAGCTATACATGCTCAGTGGACCATTGTGCCATTTGTCATTTGCTCTGTGTCAGTGCACTGCCACATTCGCAGTAATACTCTAAAGCTTTCCACCCCTCCATGTTCAGTAGGCTTCCATTGTTGGCTGCTGGAAGGGAGTGTCTGACACATTAATGTTTCCTTTTATTTATCATCTTCTGACACAGTAAAGTACATTGGAGATCAGGGGAAGGAGAAATAAAATGTTGCTGACAAAGGCTTAACGCAGCAAAACAATAATCTAAGAAATTTTAATAGAACGCATCTTCATAGTTTTATGTATACACTTCTTACAAATTAAAACAAAAGATCTTTCATGGTCAGCATTCTCCTTTCTGGTTTTAGTTACGAGAGGAACGGCAGAATGGGAGGCTTTCTTGTCTCCGCACAATAACATTTGAAATAGCTCAACATAGCACTCAATATTGCTTTATAAAACTGTTTCACGAGCATTGAGTGAACGCTATCAGTGATGTATACAAAAAAATAACACCATGAAATTGGAGAAAACAAGGCTGATGATGACACTTGAATAGAAATGATAGAAATGTGGGAAATAATAACATCAGACAATACCATAGATTTACAGCAGCAATAGTTGATCAGGCATTGGAATTAAAGTAAATAAAATATTTGAATATTAATAACTGATTTAATTCCAGTTTCATTTTGCCTGAGACAACCGTGGCTCACTATTTTAATTATTCTCATTCCATAATTTCCTTACATATTTTTATGAGAGTGTAAGTATGGATAATATGACATATTAAAATCATTTAATTGTTTGTGAGTTTCCTTTGGTACGCTTTCGGTGGAGAAGGCATGCAAGAGGAGACATTTTGCTGGAATTGAGAGATGTTGGTCTGTTTAAAACAGAAAATGCCCACGCTCATTCTGTCTTCTGTCGTGCTGATAAGAAAGGAGTAATCGAAAATGCAATATTTTTCAACTTAAGTTTCAAAACCTTCAGAGCAGCTTAAACAGCGCAGTTCATCAGATGGTCCCTTTTGGAAATGTGTTCAGTGACAGGAGAGATTATTTGTGTCATGCGCAAATTTTTGAAGAGCCATAGTTTTTACCTTCTTATTATTTACCGCAGAGATTCATTGGCAACTAATGAGGTAGAAATAGACCGTTGAATAGTTTGTGTGTGTGGGGGGGGGGGGGGGGGGGGGGGGGGGGGGGAGAGAAAGCTGGAAGAGAGGGAGTAAAAGGGTGGGGGGAGTTTAACTAACCTACAGACACCCCCACCAATTATCCACTCCCCTTTCCCCTCTCTCTTCCCTGTGCCCCTTCTGGACATGCACTCATTTACCTCATCCCCCTTCTCCCCATCTCCTTCTGCCTATTTTCCTTCCTCTATCTTTACATTTCATAGAAACATAGAAACAAAGAAAATATGTGCAGGAGTAGGCCATTCATCCCTTTGAGCCAGCACCGCCATTCAATATGATCATCCAAAATCAGTACCCCGTTTCTGATATTTCCCCATATCCCTTGATTCCGTTAGCCCTAAGAGCTAAATCTAACTCGCTCTTGAAAACATTCAGTGAATTGGCCTACACTGCCTTCTGTGCCAGAGAATTCCTCAGATTCACAAACTCTCTGGGTGAAAATGTTTTTCCTCATCTCAATCCTAAATGGCCTACCCCTTATTCTTAAACTGTGATCGCTGGTTCTGGATTTCACAAATATTCTAGTCTTTTCCCCATATCTCACACTTTTTGTCTTTTCATCTCTGTCCTTTCTTCAACCATCTTTGTTCAACTATCTCCCCCCCCCCCCCCCCCCCACCTCTCTTCCAGATTTCTACAACAATCAGTCTGAAGATAGGTCCAGGCCCAAAATGACACCTATCCAGAGATGCTGTCTGATTCACTGAGTTAATCCAGCACTTTTTGTCTTGCTTCGTTTTTTTAATCATATTTGCCCCTTTCGTTTAAAGAACAGGTCTATTATCAGTGGGACGGCATGGCAGCACAGCGGTGGAGTAGGTGCCTTACAGCGTTAGAGACCCAGGTTCCATCCTGACCATGGGTGCTATCTGTACGGAGTTTGTACGTTCTCCGTGTGACCTAGGTGGGTTTACTCCGGGATCTCCGGTTTACTCCGAAGACATACAGGTTTGTAGGTTAGTTGGCTTGGTATAATTGTAAATTGTCCCTCGTGTATAGGATAGTGTTAATGTGCGGGGATCGCTGGTCGGTGCGGACTCTGCGCTTGCCACTGCGGCAAGCACTTCAAGAGCGCACGGGGGTTGCGGGTGCTCTTGGACACGCTAGAGGCAGGAAACATGTTCCCGATGTTGGGGGAGTCTGGAACCAGGGGTCACAGTTTAAGAATAAGGAGTAAGCCAAGTAGAACGGAGACGAGGAAACATTTTTTCTCACAGAGAGTGGTGAGTCTGTGGAATTCTCTGCCTCAGAGGGCGGTGGAGGCAGGTTCTCTGGATGCTTTACTGGAGAGAGCTAGATAGGGCTCTTGATGATAGTGGAGTCAGGGGATATTGGGAGAAGGCAGGAACGGGGTACTGATTGGGGATGATTAGCCATGATCACATTGAATGGCGGTGCTGGCTCGAATGGCCGAATGGCCTACTCCTGCACCTAGTGTCTATTGTCTATTGACTCAGTGTGCTGAAGGACCTGTATCTCTAAACTAAACTAAACTAAAGTCAGAGACTCACAGAGTTAGTATGCAGCACAGAAACAGGGCCTTCTGTCCAATTAGTACATGCCGACCAAGATGCCCATCTATGCTAGTCGCTACTTGCCTGCATTGGACTTATATCCGTACAAGCCTCTCCTGTCCGCATACCTGTCCAAATTTCCCTTAAATCTTCTGTACTTGCCTTAATCATTTTCTCTGGCAGCTTGTTCCATGTACATGTAAGATTCCAATTGGTATTGGTATTTTATTGGCACACATACCCAGATACACTGAACAGCTTTCTTTGTGAGATCGTGAGAAAAATACCACAATGCAGCATATGGTGTTTCAGCGTTATAATGTTACAGTTACAGAGAAAGTGTAAGTAATTTAAAAATGTGCAAGGGCCTCAATTGAGTAGGTTGGGGGATTGAGAATACACTTTTATTTTATGAGATGATCATTCAATAATCTGATAACAGTGGGAAAGAAGCTGTTCTTAATCCTGGTGATATGTGCTCTCAAGCTTTTGTTTCTGTCTGATGGGATAGGAGAGAAGAGGTAATTACCTGGGTGTAAATGGTCATTGTTTATGTTGGCTGCTTTCTGTGATAGTGTACTGTGGATGGAGTCAATGGTGGGAGGCTGGTCTGTGTGATGGACTGGGCTATATCCACAATTATCTGCAATTGTTTGGGGTCTTGGGTAGAGCTGTCGCTACACCAAGCTGTGATGAAACCCAATTGTATGCGTTGGATGGTTCATAAGTTCATAAATGATAGGAGCAGAATTAGGCCATTCGGCCCATCAAGTCTACTCCACCACTCAATCTTGGCTGATCTGTCTATCCCTCTTAACCCCATTCTCCTGCCTTCTCCCCATAACCGCCGACACCTGTACTAATCAACAATCTCTCTATCTCTAAAAATATCCATTGAAATATCCATTGGCCTCCACCGCCTTCTGTGGCAAAGAATTCCACAGATTCCCCCACCCTCTGACTAACGAACTAAAGACTAATGATATTCCTCCTCATCTTCCCAAAAGTACGTCCTTTAATTCTGAGGCTATAACCTCGAGTCCTAGACTCTCCCACTAGTGGAATCCTCTCCACATCCACCATATTCAGGCCTACAGTGCATCTGTAGAAGTTGGTATGAGCTGTTGGAGACATGTCAAATGCCCTTGGTCTTCTGAGGAGGTAGAGATGCTGGTGTGCTTTCTTGGCTGTAGCTTCGACCTGATTGGTGCAGAAAAACCGTTGGTGATATTTCCGCCTAGCAACTCAAGTTCTCAACCATCTGCACTTCGGCACCATTAATGCAGAACGGGCCGTGTATGGCACTTCATTTCCTGAAGTCAATAACCAGCTCCTCTGTCTTGCTGACATTGAGCTGTCTGAAGAAGGGTTCCGACCCGAAACGTCACATATCCATGTTCTCCAGAGATGCTGTCTGGCCCACTGAGTTTCTAAAAATTAATCAAGATAAACTTTATTGAAGTAAAAAATATGTACAATACAGGGAAAAAATTATTCCGACATTCTCGGAGGCCATACATACATTCAATATTGTTCTCACAAATCACTAAATTTTACCCCACACCCTTGCAGCTAGGGACTTGAGGTCAGAATTAAAGGAAGTTCTTTTGGGAAGGAGATGTGGATAAATTTATTTTGTCAGGGAGTTGTGAAACTGTGGAATTCTGAAGATGCCCAGTGGTGTGGAATGCCTTCCCTTATTTTGAGGGGCGTCTCTACCACACCCTGCCCCCCAATGTCCAGCAGCAGAGGTGATCCTAGACTGTGGTCCTCCCCCACCGTGCCTTGGCATTGGCTGCACAGAGCTTCAGTGCATACTCTTGTAGTCTGCAGCGGGCAAGTCGGCAACATTCCCCAATGGACATCTCGCTCCGCAGGGAGGTCAACAAATCTCAGGCAAACCAAAGGGCATCTTTCACTGAGTTGATGACCTTCCAGCAGTACTCGATGTCCGTCTCTGAATGTGTCCCTTGGGAACAGTCCGTAAAGCCACTGTTGTGGAGCTGTTCGGAATAAACTGTGACGGAGACCCTTGCAAACCTCTCCAGACTCTCTTTGCAAATGGCTTGGCTGGTGGTGAAGGGAGCCCTCCCAGTCAGATCCCACCTGCACCATCGGAACCTCACTACCGTCGCACGCTGCCCTTGGGACGGCTGCTATGGAGAGGAGACGGTTGCCCACCTCTTTGCAGAGTGTGGATTTGCAAAGAGAGTCTGGAGAAGTTTGCAAGGGTCCCTGTCACAGTTTATTCTGACCTGCTGAGTTACTCCAGCACTTTTTTTGAGGGAGAGGTTGTTGTCTTGACACTATGTTACTAAAGTCACTTTCCCGAGTCCTCTGCCGAATTGAAAGGACCTTAAAAATAATCAACATTTTTGTGATCTACGAACTCCTCCTCCCGACTATATTTTTACTTGTGGACTTTTCTATCATGCTGGAAAAAACGTCCCGACTCACCTGATGCCATGAGTACTTACGGCTGGCATAACGAGCTGCTACGATATATGCTACGGACTTGCTACGGACTCCTACAGACTAGCTAAGGACATTTTCCAAGTTTGAATCAAGGGGAAAACTCGGGAGAATTTGTGAGTAACTCGGGAAAGTGGAACAGACCCTTAAGCTTTCCCCTCTCACCCCTCTAGGTTTAAGTTTAGTTTTATTATTGTCACATGTACCAAGTTACAGTGAAAATCTTTGTTTTGTTTTGGTTCCTAATTCCCCAACGATGTGAAAAGAACTGCATGCATTCACCCTTTTAATTTTTTATTCATTATTAAATAATTCAAACTCAAAGTTTCCAGCTGCCTTATTCACCTCCTGCGATCAAAGGTCAAGTTGCTCATTGCCGGTCCAATAACCCAGCTTCTTTCCCACTGTTATCGGATTATTGGGGTCAAGGAAAGAGTGTTCACGTCGCGGCCCTGTTTCCACCAATCTTTCCACCACCACACACAAGATGCACAAGAAGCGCAAGACAGACACCATTGTATGCAGATGCCGAGAAGTGTGTTCATCTCTGGCTGAACAACTTCTAATCTTGTGTGTGGACTCGATAAGAAGAAGATCAGATTATTGAATGATCATCTGCAGAAATGGAATGATGAGCATCTATTACGATGATATAAAGTTACAGGCTAGAACCATATACTGTGCTTTCCTCCCACACTCGAGACCCTTCTTCAGACTCAGAAGGAACAGCAGATGCTCAAAAATTGAAGGTAGACAAAATTTCTGGAGAAACTCAGCGGGGTGAGACAGCATCTATGGAGCGAAGGAAATAGGCAACGTTTCGGGCCGAAACCCTTCTTCAGACTGCGTCTTCAGACTTGAGTCTGAAGAAGTGTCTCGACCCGAAACGTCACCTATTTCCTTCACTCCATAGATGCTGCCTCACCCGCTGAGTTTTTGTCTACCTATTAGAATAGTAGTTACACATCCCTAATCCTTGGCACTCGTCACTTTAATTTCATGTTTCATGTATTTTGTGTTTTTATGACTGTTGGCAGATCCATTTCCCTCCTGGGATAAATAAAGTTCTAGCATATCGTATTGTATCACAGTATGCGTCTGGAAATCAGTGCATTGGGTTTACATTGGCTGTCAGTGTGTAAATGAACAGTGAATGGCCAATCTCAATGATCTGTGTGCATGAGACATCATGCATTCATCATACATTCAAAGAAACAAGCTTCAGTTAAAATGATGGCACTTCTTTAGTGAAGTACACTCTTTTCAGAAGCACGTTTGTGTATTTAACAATTTAAATATGCCAGGCTATACTAAGCAAGGTTAGATTATTATTTTTTATTAAATCCCTACATATGTATTACTTCAAAACAATCTTTAGGCAGTGTATATCAGTTAACTTTTTCAGCATTGTATTACACAGTAGAGCAAGCAGCAGATTGTATAAGATTACAGTGACATCCTGGACTAGTCTTGGAGCTGTAATATCTTCATGTTCACTGTCAAGGCCTGTCACCTCCACTGACCAGCAGGGACTCTGCAGCCACACATTATTCAATCAACTTTAAGTGTTATAAATCCGGAGGTCCATAAAAAAGTACAATGTAATGATGACTTAAACAAACCCAATCCATCATCTGTACTGTGCACATATCATTTCCCCTCAGGGCTGTCAGCTAACACAGGACCGAACAGAAGTCCTCGTCGCATTTTTCTTACTTGATATGACTGCCTTGCTTTTTTATGCACCCACCTCTTCCAGATTCCATTAAAGATAACCTCAGCAAGACCCCTTACTATTTTCCCTGCACGTAGGAACAGTGTCTCAAGTTTTGAAACGTACACTTGTGTTTCTCAAGTTCTTTGAGTCTCTAATTTTCCCTCCTGCAAGATGAAGAAACCCTTTAATATAAAGGTCAGGTGGGAGCCGTTCATTGAAGCCCAGTGGACCATAGCAACGATATTCACATATGTTATACTTTGTCCTTCAACAGTTGTTAAAAACCTGTAGCCAGAGGGGAGGTTGGGGACATTTTCTTGAGCTCAGCTCTTTTCTTTCATACTATACTGCCGCTTCTCCACCAAGCTGGTCGGAGCAGTACTTCATAATGGAAATCAATATGGATGCTTTATTTCAATTAAATTATGTTGCCCATCCTTCATCTTTGGCTCTTCATATATATGTATGTTTAGAAAACAGACATAACTTGCTTTCCCTATGCTGTTGTCACTTGACAGGATTTTGAAGGGTCATGAGGCAGCTCGGTGGAAACACTTTGGCTGGAGTTCACTCTTGTCTTTTCCGCATCCTGCACAGTGATTGTTTTATATTAGCGGCCAACTTGAATCGCATCGATCTTTGAGAATGTATCACACAAATCATTTTGCACTAAACTGCTGAATCAATAAAGAAATCTCCTGGAAAGTTTATATTAAAAAGTCACTGTTTGTTTAAATGAGTTCCATATGAACCATATTGAATATTTTGCTGATGAATTGAATGATTTTAAATTTGAACATTGCAGGCCCATTAAAGAATGAATTCTTAAATCAAATTCTGCCATCCTTGACTGAAAGAGATTTTCCCATGCAATAAATGGTGATGCGGTGCAAATCCGTCCTTCGCTTTACAGACTGCAATAAAACAGTCATGGTTCTACCTTGGGACTGCTTGATATATTTATTCACAGAACTTTTTAAAATCTCACTCAAGAAATTCATATTTATTTTTTGTAAATATTAACTTTTATCACCTGTATTTACATATGCCCTTTTTAAAAAAAAGTGTTATATACTTCTATTATTAGTTTAGTTTACTTTCGGTTTAGAGATACAGCGTGGAAACAGGCCCTTCAGCCCACCGAGTCTGCACCGACCAGCGATCCCCGCACATTAGATTAGATACTTCTATTGTCACATGTGACAATTCACATTGAGATGCTTTGTTTTGCATACCTAGGCATACAAAAAGTTGCCACATAAAGACTGCCGACAAAGTTACAAAGTACCCATTTTTTTGCCCCAATGGCCCCCGCTTCCCCCCCGTCCCTTAGTTCTCAACGCCTCCCCGCACCCAATCCCCCTTAGCTCTCAGTGGTCCCCAAACGCCTGGTCCCCCCCCTTTGTTCTCAATGGTCCTCCAGCCCCCCCCCCCCCCCCCCCCCCCCCCCCAGTCTTCGGTGACCCATCTATGGGACTTGGGAACTCAGGACTCCGGCCACCGGCCTCTGGCCTCCAACCTCCGACCTTGGGGCTGCAACCTCAGAAATCAGGGCTCCAGCTTCTGACCTCGGGACTATCCTATCCTACACTGTAACACTTTCCTACACACACTAGGGACAATTTACATTTATACCAAGCCAATTAACCTACAAACCTGTACGTCTTTGGAGTGTGGGAGAAAACCGGAGCGCCCGGGGAAACCTCACGCTGGTCATGGGGAGAACGTATATACTCTGTACAGACAGACCCCGTAGTCAGGATCGAACCCAGGTCCCTGGTGCTGTAAGCCAGCAACTCTACTGCTGCGTCACCCTGCCGGAATTAATATTTAATTTAATACGTAATTATTAAGTTAGCATCGACTTCCTGAAGGGAGTCTTGTCACTCGAGCTTCCTCATTCCTATTATTACTCAGATACTATATTTCACGTTCCCTGGGTATTTTTCCATATACGCCAATACCGCAATTCCGGATATTTGTCAGGTTCTGTCCCTTCCTTGATGATCGCTAAACAATCCCGTCCCATCTCCGGCTGTCTTTCTAAGGGTGAGACAAGAAAAGATACCAGGTCAATAATCAAATTTCCAATCACTTTCGAACCAGATCCCATAAGTCATTTTCAAATGCCAGATTTTAAAAACCTTTCAATACACTACTATGGTCATGGATCATGTCCCACACTTTAAAGGATCTAATTTAGAACTGGTCAAATCATTCATAGTAGCTAGAATCTAGGTGCAAAGTGGGTGTCCCCGAGCCACAGAGTAGTAATCATTCTTAGGTTTCCATATTTAATTTGAAATTGCACATCCAGACAAAGTATATCAGTGATGGGGTTTTTTCAAGTTGGAATTTGCCTCAATGGTCTTTAGAGGCTTTCTATATTTTTCTAGTTTATTGAGACTTAGCTCTTTGTCTTTACTGGTGTCAATTATTGGGTTCTTATGTTTGTAAGGTTTGGCACTAGGGTGCATGTAGATAGATCTTATTTTTCTACTTCTTGATGTTAAATTTGCAAGAGTAGGAATACTATTATGAGGAGCAACCTTTCCTTTCTTTTGGCATTTCCCAGATTGTGAATGTTGTTGATGGCCTCTGATCTTGAATATCGAAGGCGCAGGACAGTGTTACTTCTCTCTTGGGAGCTACTTGGATGGAATTGATGGTTACACATCCTACCTGAGCTGTGTCTTCTGCCCGTTCTTGAGGGTTCACATGCTCTTTTAGCTCACTCCCCAGATGATGGCGTATATAGGCAACACCATCCTGAAGGCACAACATACTCAACAACAGTTTATTAAATGATTTTACCTTTGTTTGGATCTGCCACAATGATTGCTCCTGTTTCTCATTCCTATACATCCTGCACTCCAGTATAAATCATAGATCTTCTCTTCCTTCCCTGGTGCCAATCTGTTTCCCTTTGAGTTCTTCTTTTAACACCAGTTTCCCTTTTTACTTTCTTCATTATTTTTTGTACTCCGTTCTGTCTGTGGGTTTTTCTTGATTTGGTGGTCCTAATTCGATACAATTAAAGCAGTTTCTTGGGATTGCTACCTTTCCTTTATAATTTCCTTCCAGGTATTTGTGCGGCGTTCTGCAGCGTTCTTCATTCTGGATATTTGTTCTTATTATTCTCCATCTCAGTGTTATGAGGAGGGTATGGACCATTCCCTCAGATTATTTTATGGGTTCTGAGGCAGGGGTTAGGTTATTCCGTCCACATATTCCTTCTCTTCCTCACCGTTAGACCCCCCTCCAGTTCGCCTATCGCCCCAACCGTTCTACAGAAGATGCCATCTCTACTACGCTGCACACAGTACTCACTCAATTGGAAAACAAAAACACCTACGCCAGAATCCTGTACATTGACTTCAGCTCAGTTTTTACCATCATCCCACAGAGACTTGTGGAGAAACTAACCCTGCTAGGCCTCAACATCACCCTATGTCACTGGATCCTGGACTTTCTGACAGAGAAACCGCAGTCAGTCCGTGTTGGCAAGAACACCTCGGCTCCCCTCAAGGTAGCCCGCTGCTGTTCACACTGCTCACACATGACTGTGCTGCCAGATTCAGGGACAACAGGATTATTAAATTCGCAGATGACACCACAGTGGTGGGACTCATCAGTCGAGAGGATGAAACAATGTACAGGGAGGAAGTGAAACAACTAGTGGACTGGTGCGGCAACAACAACTTAGAATTAAACGTCGACAAAACCAAGGAGATGATTGTCGACTTCAGGAAGTCGCAGCCCAAACACACACCCCTCAACATCAGTGGCACCACGGTGGAGAGAGTGGAGAACATAAAGTTCCTCGGAGTGCAGATCACGGATAGTCTCACCTGGTCCAGGAACGTCACTGGGATTGTCAAACGGGCCCATCAGCGACTGCACTACCTCAGGAAACTCAAACAGGCCTCACTCCCCACCAACATCCTCAGGACCTTTTACAGGGGCACGGTGGAGTCTGTACTCACATACTGCATTAACATGTGGTACTCCAACTGCAACTGCTCAGACAGGAAGGCTCTGCAGAGGGCAGTGAGGGGAGCAGAGAGGATTATTGGTGTCTCCCTACCCTCGGTACAAGAACTGTTCCAGAGCCGATCCCTGAAAAAAAAAACAGTGAGCATTGCAAAGGACAGACTGCACCCCCTTCATACATATCTGGATCTCCTGCCATCAGGCAAGAGAAACAGGAGCATCAAAGCCCGGACAACCAGAATGCTAAACAGCTTCCTTCCACAGGCTGTGAGGCTGCTAAACAGTCACTCCACCTGATTCTGCTGCTTTTTGCACTGACAATTTAATAACAAACTCTGGCACTGGCCACTTAAATCAGCTGCCCTGGACAATTTATGACTGTTTTTACTTGTATTTTAATGTTGCTGGGTTTTTTGTACCTGCACTTTTAACTATTGTATTTTTTTGTCTGGGACTGGATTGTTTTTTAATTGTTTTTATTTATGTGTGAAATGTTTAAGCTTTATGTGCGATGCTCTGGTATTTCCTGGGAAACGTCTTCTCTTTTTGCATTGCACAACGGTTGTTTTGCAAGATGACAATAAAGGATTGATTGATTGATTGATTGATTGATTGACATTTTGGACTGGCTGGCGGATCAGGATCACAGGAATGGATTGGACTGGAGAAAGATGTTTGTTTTCTCGCTCCCTCTGGCCAGCTTCCTCTCAGTTCCTTTTGATCTTTAGGATCTCGAGGGTCCCCATAACCCCTAGTGATCCAAAGGCTTCTTGGACCTCGTGAACCTCTCCTTCGACCCCTTCCCCCTCTTCGTTCTCTCATAGGGCAGGCTCTACTCCAATGCCCCATTTCCACACAGACATAGCATTGGTCTGATCTCACTGTTCTATAACTCCTCCAACGCAACTGAGGGGAAATGGGCTCCAGGGCAGGTATATCTTTAAAATAATCGGGCGGGTGTTGTTCTTCCCGTATTTCAAACTCCTCTTTCGTCATCTTCTTTTTAGGATTTCCCCTTCCTAAGTTGGACATTGGTTTATCTTCTACATTTTTAATCTTCTCCCAATGGTATCTCACTGCCTGAGCCTTCAGACAGACACTGTTGTTGGGCCAGTCAGTGTAGTCGCTTTTAATTGACTCAGCAACATTGACAGCTCAACAGCGTGGTCCAGTATTGTGGAGAATTTGATACTCTAGGTCACCCGATTGATTTAAATATAACCCCGAAAATCGCTCCAGGAATTCGTTAGCCCCCTCTTCTTCTTTAGGATTGATTTCAAAATTCCTAATCAAATCAATCGGTTCCTGGAAGGAATCTGTAAGGGCATTGTAAATCGCATTTTCTTTTGCACCCTCTTCTATTACTACCTTCGCTAAGGCTTCGTAGGTAGAATATGCACAAGCTGCTACAAATCTAGCATTCTCCTTTGGGGTGATTGATTGTTGCACCACCTCCCATAAGTTTGCGGTGTCAGTGTAATGCCCGTACAGAGTCTTGAGTCTTACATATTCCCCAAAGGACGCAGGCAATTCTTTCTTGTCTGGGATCTTGCTTGTTACGGTTGTTGTACAAGGCTTCAATGGAGTGTGGGCATCTGTAGCCCGGGGATGATCTACACCCGCTGTGTTAATCAAATCAAATGTCGGAGAAGGCACTTTTCTAACAGAGAATTGCCTACGAGTAATTCACTCTGCTCTCATAATGCAGGCGATATCGTGATCGGTTTTCAAATGGCCAGCTATTGTCTCACCCTCAGAAGCACTACTCTCCTCACTAAAGGGATCCCTGTACTGTTTAAGCGATCCTTTAACATTTCCAGCTGCCCATCTGGTTTGTACAGGCACCGGCTCACAAGGACATTTTGGAGATGGTACCATTCCCTTACGACTTTCGTCTTTTAACTCCGGCTCAATCTTAACCTTGCTCCTAGCTCCCTGAATCACTGAGCTATCTGTTGCCAGTGAAGCAATCAGGGCCAGAGAACCCCTTGCTAATGTCTCCACTGCAGGTATGAAATTAATGGGTGGAGTCAAAGGTGCTGTCGAATCCTCTTGAGTGCCATGATCACAAGCCAAACAGGGTATATTAGAACTGGGAATGTGAGAAGAATGAAGGGAGGGCTGTGAGTCTTTACCTAAAAAGCCCATCCATCTTTTCAAATAATTGGCTTCCTCCCCTTCAAGGCCCACGCTAACCACCTGATTCTTAAATTTAAATGTCGCTGTCCCTGCTCTTGCTCTTTACTGTATTTCTGCTCGTCTTTAAAGATACCTAGAGGTGGACGGGCTTCAGTTTCCTTCAGCTCTATCCCAAGCCTCGAGGTTGCCTTTCTCCAATTCGTCAGTCTAATAACCTCTTGATTCACTTTTCTCGTTGCATAATACGTTCTCCATAATCCTATCAGTTCCTTTGCTTCTTCACTATTTCCACCCTGCCAAATGACTTCTTACACAAATACCAAAGTATTTATACACATGTTAAATCTGAAAAAGAAACACATACACTTGGGATTTACCAAAATTCAAATCACAGGCAATGCAATATACAGTAAACACAACACTATAACGGCAATCTTTAATACACTTTATACACAACTTTGAAGTTTTATTATCTTTCAGCGATTAATCTGAAAGGAAATGTGCTCACTTTAAATTGTCCAGCACCTCAATGTGAGATTCTGAATATTAGTAAATTTAAATCGAAGAATTTCAACTCACTCTGCTCTGACTAATTATTTTTTGCTGCGTAGATTCGACATACGCAAATTCAAATTAAAAATTTGCTTGGATATGGAATTCTCAAATCGATTACAGTATTTTCGACCAATCTATACTCTAATCACGGAGTGCCCGATACCTTTATGAGACTCCTTCCCTGTCCTTGCAGCGATCTAGATATCTCACACAGGCAGGGACTTGAACCCACATATGCTCACCCTATCAAAAAGGCTTCTTCCTTTCCACCTACCTGGCACCGGGTGTCAGCGCGTAATCTCTTCACGCTGGCAGTCGATGCCGATATTTGGATTTTCCAATCTGCGCCCACAGCAACGACACAGTACTTTGCCTCTTAGCACTGTTGCACCTCGTTCGTCTTTAAATATCCAGTCAATTGGACACCCGATCTGGGCAGGGCCTCGAACCTCTGGTTACTTTTTTTAAAAAATTGAATCGTTTTCTTAGGGTATGCAGAAATACAGAAATGGCCAAAAAGGCCTTGTGAATGCATGAATCCTCTGCTTTATTTTGGCTCTATTCTTGCTCTATTTTGGCCAGGATTTACAATTGGGGAAAAAAAATATAAGCAGTAGTTTTCAGAACGACCGGTAATGTTAAATGTCCGCCGAGCTTCGCTGCCGTGTATCTCTGGCTTCTTAAAAGTCGTCTCCACTCCTTCTCCTCCCTTCTCCCCCCTCTCCCCCCTCTTTTAAAGTACTTACTGTACACTATTCTTTAGCAGTCTTTTTACAGCGCCAACCTTCCAGTGCTTCGCAGAGTGTGTCTGTTTCACCTTGGCTTTGCACCGTGTGCAATTTTTGCCCTGCTTGCCCTGTCCCCGTCTGCATAACGGGCTAGTGAAGGAAGCAATGTGTTTGTGTATGAATGGCGGTGCTGGCTCGAAGGGCCGAATGGCCAACTCCTGCACCTATTGCCTATTGAAGCTCTGCCTTTAGGTCCAAGAATCTCCCATTAGTGAAAAAATCCTCTCCACATCCACTCTATCCAGGCCTTTCATTATATGGTAAGTTTCAATGACGTCCCCCCTCAATCTTCTAAACTTCAGAGAGTACAGGCACAGAGCCGTCAAATGCTCATCATACATTAACTCAATCATTCCTGGGATCATTCTCGTAAACCTCTACTGGACCATCTCCAATGCCAGCACAACCCTCCTCAGATATGGGGCCCAAAACTGCTCACAATACTCCAAATGTGGTATGACCAGTGCCTTATAAAGTCTAGGCATTACATCCCTGCATTAGCGCAATATGAAATATTCTCTATCAATACATTTGTAGACTTACTGCATGTTATATGTGGAAAAATCCAGGTGGACAGTCACGGTTTAAAAAATAATGCAACAATTAAGCTGAAAATGGCAGAATTGTGAGTATTGATTTAGATAAGTGTGCTGATAATATATGGGAAATCAGAGTTGATTGGTTCAGAGAGGCAGTAAAAGTATGAACAAAATTTGACGTTCAGTCGAAGGAAGGGGGGATATAGCTTCAACTGCAAAATACTGTGACAGAAAGAAAACCAGAATAAAAACAAATGATGCTGGAAATATTGCACAATCCATGCAGCATCTGTGGAGGAATAAACAGTCATTCTTTCATGTTGATAACCTATCACCCAGCTTGGTTATTGTCATACTCAGGAGAGGCAAATATCGAACATAGAGTAAAAACAGTTGCCCAAGTGATCATAGACGAAGCTAAGATGGAGATGAGAGTAAAGAAGCTCTGGTAGAAATTAATTCAGATAAATGGGATATTTCCATTGAGATGTGTTTAGTTTAGAGATACAGCACGGAAACAAGCCCACCGAGTCAGCACCGACCAGCGATCCCCGCACATGAACACCAGCCTATACACACTAGGGACAATTTACACTTACACCAAGCCAATTAACCTACATGCCTGTATGTCTTTGGAGTGTGGGGGGAAACCGAAGATCTTGGAGGAAACCCACGTGGTCACGGGGAGAACGTACAAACTCCGTAAAGACAGCACCCATAGTCGGGATCGAACCTGGGTGTCCGACGTTGCAAGCGCTGTAAGGCAGCAACTCTACCACTGCGCCACCGTGCCGCCCTGTGAAAGAAGGTATTGCAAATGCTAGTTTAAACTGAGATAGATACAAAATGCTGGAGTAACTCAGCAGGACAGGCGGCATCCATTGAGAGGTTTATGAAGGATGCTGGAAAAATCTCTCAACGTAAGTCACATTTTCTGGGAATAACAAAGCAGTCTTCGGAACTGTGAGGAGTCTTGTGAACATGTGTAATTCTACCAAGCAAGACAATAGGCAAAGCTGATATTGACTTTCATAGGAGAATTATAACGATTTCATAGGAGAATTATAATGATTTAATAAAGTCTTTGAAAAGTACTTAATTGAAGCACTTTAAATAGATCAGAAATAAGAACAAGTTGCAATAGGCTTTAATGGGTTCACAGATACATTTATCGAATTTGATTTTTCACAACCTAGCAGACCTTGCACTTAGGTGCAAATGAAAAACAGGTTTATTTGACGCAGATCAAAGATAATTATTCCAAACTGTTATATTGTTCTTTCTTATTCATTGGCACCTAAAATGATCTGTGCAATTTGAGAGCATGTCTCCAATAAACGAATTTACTGGATTAATTAAAGGTTTCAACTTGTTGCGAATTGATATATTTTTGGTGCAACTTTTGTCGTATTTCAGTTTAATGAAATTTGGTTCTGTTTGCCATTTTGTTCAGTAGTAAAATGCCACAGAGCTGCACTCATCTGTAACTGATGCTGGAGACTTAAGGGCTGTCCCACCAGCATGCGACTGCATGCGGCGAGCGCAACCTAACGTGGTTGCTTGAGCCGTACGGTCTCGCGGGGCCAGTCCCACTTCGATCGCCGGAGCCGTATGGAGTTGGGCGCGACATCACGCGGGGCTCCGAAAAACTGACCCTGTCCAAAAATTCCGCGCGGCAATGGCCTGTTGGCCCGCAGCCGCATTGAAGACGTATGCATTGTGAAAATCGCAAACCAATGCTAATACAAATTATGCCCATATCATTGTCTCCAGAGGGTAACTTATCTGTAAAGTTCATAAATAAAATGAGGAAGTTTGGCCACTTTTCCCCATGTCCCTGCAGTTTTCACGGGTTGAGCTTGGTTATTTTTGATCCCATATGTTCTAATAAGCTATCAATGTCTTTTTAGACTCATTACTTTCAATACAACAAATTTAAAGCAGCAATTATGGTTCCATAATGATAATGCATCTTAAATTTACGTGTGATCGAATTAAGCAAGATCGGGTAAAAAGAATCAAGTAATCTCAAAGCCAATGTCATTAATAAAATAGAAATGTTAGAGCAGCGTCCAAGGACTTACCTAGTAGAATACTGCTAGAAACAAAAATAACTTACTTGGCAAGAGAAATGGTAAAGCTGTGGAAATCCTAGAGAAAGTTCATAGTGGGGAACAGGAACTAAAGCCTGCAAACCCCGTTTATATGAGTAAAAACAATGTCACGTGCGACCTTCCCGCGGACTTCGCTCGAACTTCACGTCAACTCGCTCGGGGATCACTCGACCTCCGCGCGAACCCCGCTTCCGGTTTTGTCGCGCTGGTGGGACAGGCCCTTTAGTTCAACATGGTCAGTATATATTCATGGTTGATGGAGATAATAATCAGCCCATTAATAAGGCCATCAGTCTGAAGAAGGGTCTCGACCCGAAATGTAACCCATTCTTTCTCTCCAAAGATGCTGCCAGTCCCGCTGAGTTACTCCAGCATTTTGTGTCAATCTTTGATTTAAACCAGCATCTGCAGTTCTTTCCTACACATTAGGGATTTATCTTGGGTATTCATAATTTAAAAAAAAACATAACATTCCAGAATAGGTGCCTGGATTTGTCAAATCAAGCCCTCCCATATAGATTCAATCCATGGTCATTGCTTAAAATCTGGGAGACCTCTTTCTTGCATTATACATCTGCTCTGACCCCTGTTACCAAACCAGTTATCAATGATAATCTCTTCCCATTCCTCATTTATTCCGGCCTTTTCCCACCTCCAATTTATTCCCCCCCACCACCACCTCTACTTTAGTCTGAAGAAGGGTCCTGACCTGAAACATCACCTACTTGTTTTCTCCAGAGATGCTGTCTGACCCTGACTTACACCACCAGCATTTTGCTCCTTTCCGTGAACAGCTTGGTGAAAAGTACTTGGTGAAGCATCAGTCTTTGACACTCATGTTAAGGCTCAAAAACCTGGAGAGCAGCCATATTTTGATAACAAACTGATGAGAATAGAATTCTCTAAAGACTGACATGCAAAATTATGGAGCTTCCTCCTTTCATTATATTGGTTGTTCCCATCTTTGATACTGAGTGCCCAGAACTGCGGACTTTGACCTGATCTGTGGCGGAAATAATATATTCTATCATCCCCACTGATTCATATGCATGCAGGTTTGTTTTTTGTGGCTGTGTTGTCCCCTAATTTCCAAGTAGGCCTTGTGCTGATCCTAGCGTGCTTGTTGAACCTCCCTTATGGGCCAACATTGGTGAGGGTGCTAAAAGTCAATCATTGCAGTGAGCATTGGAATAAAAACCATTGGCATCTTCAGTTATTTTTTTCCAGGTGATAGAACATAGAACATACAACATAGTAAAATACAACACGGGAACTCACCGTTCAGCCCACAATGTCTGTGGTGAACAAGATACAGAGCTTAACTAATCTCATATGCCTGTACATGATCCATCCATTCCCTGCTTAATCATTTGCCTATTTGAAAGCCTCTTCAGTGTCACTAATGTGTCTATCTCCTAGGGCATGCTAGGCAAACACTGCCCTATGTGTAAAATAATATGACCTGCACACCTACTTCAAACTTTGCCCCTTCAACCAGATGACATAACTTCAAATCTTCCTATCTATGCCTCATAATTTTATATACTTTTATTAATTTCTTCGTCAACCTACTTGTATGAGGACTTTTAAAGGGGAAATTGTAAGAGTACAGAATCTTTATGTCCCTGTTAGGTTGAAAGGAAATAGTAAAAATTGGAAAGAGCCATGGTTTTCAAGGGAAATCGGACACCTGTTTCGAAAAAAGAGAGATATCTACAATAATTATAGGAGGCATGGAGTAAATGAGGTGCTAGAGGAGTATAAAGAATGTAAAAAGAATCTTAAGAAAGAAATTAGGAAGGCTAAAAGAAGATATGAGGTTGCTTTGGCAAGAAAGGTGAAAGTAAACCCAAAGGGTTTCTACAGCTATATTAATAGCAAAAGGATAACGAGGGATAAAATTGGACCATTAGAGAACCAGAATGGAAGCTATCTGCAGAGCCAAAAGAGATGGGGGAGATATTGAACAATTTCTTTTCTTCGATATTCACCAAGGAGAAGGATATTGAACTCTGTGAGTTAAGGGGAAAAAGTAGAGTAGCTATGGAAACTATGAGATTCAAAGAAGAGGAAGTACTGACACTTTTGAAAAATATAAAAGTGGATAAGTCTCCAGGTCCTGACAGGATATTCCCTAGGACATTGAGGGAAGTTAGTGTAGAAATAGCAGGAGCTATGACAGAAATATTTCAAATGTCATTAGAAAAGGGAATAGTGCCGGAGGATTGGCGTACTGCACATGTTGTTCCATTGTTTAAAAAGGGTTCAAAGATAAACCTAGCAATTATAGACCTATTAGTTTGACGTCAGTGGTGGGCAAATTAATGGAAAGGATACTTAGAGATAATATATATAATCATCTGGATAAACAGGGTCTGATCAGGAACAGTCAACATGGATTTGTGCCTGGAAGGTCATGTTTGACAAACCTTCTTGAATTTTTTGAAGCGTTAACTAGGGAAATTGATGAGGGTAAAGCAGTGGATGTTGTCTATATGGATTTCGGTAAGGCCTTTGACAAGGTTCCCCATGGAAGATTGGATAAGAAGGTTCAATCTTTGGGTGTTAATGGCGGAGTAGCAAGATGGATTCATCAGTGGCTGAATGGGAGATGTCAGAGAGTAATGGTGGATGGCTGTTTGTCAGGTTGGAAGCCGGTGACCAGTGGGGTGCCTCAGGGATCTGTGTTGGGTCCACTGTTGTTTGTCATGTACATCAATGATCTGGATGATGGGGTGGAAAATTGGATAAATAAGTATGCAGATGATACTAAGATAGGTGGTGTTGTGGATAATGAAGTAGATTTTCAAAGTCTACAGAGAGATTTGGGCCATTTGGAAAAGTGGGCTGAAAGATGGCAGATGGAGTTTAATGCTGTTAAGTGTGAAGTGCTACATCTTGGCAGGACAAATCAAAATAGGACGTACATGGTAAATGGTAGGGAATTGAGGAACGCTGTGGAACAGAGGGATCTAGGAATAACTGTGCATAGTTCCCTGAAGGTGGAATCACATGTAGATAGGGTGGTAAAGAAAGCCTTTGGTGTGCTGGCCTTTATAAATGAGAGCATTGAATATAGGAGTAGGGAAGTAATGTTAAAATTGTACAAGGCATTGGTAAGACCAATTCTGGAGTATGGTGTACAATTTTGGTCGCCTAGTTATAGGAAGGATGTCAACAAAATAGAGCGAGTACAGAGGAGATTTATTAGAATGTTGCCAGGGTTCCAGCAACTCTGTTACAGAGAAAGGTTGAAAAAGTTAGGTCTTTATTCTTTGGAGCGCAGAAGGTTAAGGGAGGACTTGATTGAGGTATTTAAAATGATGAAGGGGATAGACAGAGTTGACGTGGATACGTTTTTCCCATTGAGGGTAGGGAAGATTCAAACAAGAGGGCATGACATGAGAATTAAGGGACAAAAGTTTAGGGGTAACGTGAGGGGGAACTTCTTTACTCAGAGGGTGGTGGCTGTGTGGAATGAGCTTCCAGCAGAAGTGGTGGAGGCAGGATCGATTTTAACATTTAAAAGTAAAGTGGATAGGTATATGGACGTGAAGGGAATGGAGGGGTATGGAGGGAATGGAGCAGGTAGATGGGACTAGGGGAAAACAAATGGTCGGCACGGACTGGAAGGGCCGAGAGGGCCTGTTTCCGTGCTGTAATTGTTATATGGTTATATGGTTATAACCTCCAGTGTTCCAGAGAAAACAATCCAAGTCTGTCCAACCTCTCCTTCTGGCTTCATTCTGGTAAACCTCTTCTACACCTTCTCCAAAGCCTTCACGTCTTTCCTGTAATGGAGTGAACTGAACTGATCTCCAACATGAACGTGTTCATGTTATGAAATTATCCACTGGCATTTACTATAGACCCACTGACCCACAGCTACCTGGACTACACCTGTTCCCAATCCTGTCTCGTAAGGATGCCATTCATTTCTCCCAGATTGTCTGACTCTGCTCACTCATGATGAAGCTTCCATTCCACGACATCTGAAATGTCTTCGTTTTACAAGATTTTTGGTTTTACTTCTACTGAATTTGATGGAGCCCTTACTTGTATTTCCTCAATTTTTCAGACTTCTGCCCTCACACCCTTTCTTTTCATCAGAACAGAGATAGTGTGTCCTTACCTTTCACCCTGCCAGGCTGGGCACCCAGCACCTCATCCTTCATCATTGCCCATGCTGACCAAGTGGCCCCCATCTACACTAGTCCCACCTGTCTGAATTTGGCCAACATCCTTCTAAATCTTTCATAAACATATACCTGTCCAAATGTCTTTTAATTCCTGTTATAGTTATAGTTATCTTGTTATAGAAGTATTTCTCTTCACGAAGATATAATCCACCAAGGGATAGAATTGTCCTATTGGACTAATGCTATTAAAATGCTATTATTGGGTGGCATGGCATGGCTGCCATGTAGTGCCAGAGACCTGGGTATGATCCTGACTGCAGGTGCTGTCTGTAGAGAGTTTGTACATTCTCCCAGTAACCAAGTGGGTTTTCTCTAGGTGTTCCAGTTCCCTCTCACATTCCAAAGACGTGTATGTTTTCAGGTTAATTGGCTTCTGTAAATTATCCCTAGTGTGTAGGATAGTGTACGGGTGATCGTTTGTTGGCGTGGACCCAGTGGGTCGAAGGGCCTATTTTCAAGCTGTTTCACTAAATTAAACTAAACTAAACTAATATAGACAATAGACAATAGACAATAGGTGCAGGAGTAGGCCATTCGGCCCTTCGAGCCAGCACCGCCATTCAATGTGATCATGGCTGATCATCCCCAATCAGTACCCTATTCCTGCCTTCTCCCCATATCCCCTGACAGCTATTTTTAAGAGCCCTATCTAGCCATCTCTTGAAAGCATCCAGAGAACCTGCCTCCACTGCCCTCTGAGGCAGGGAATTCCACAGACCCCACTCTCTGTGAGAAAAAAATATAAAATGCAAGGGTTTTGTGCGGAGAGCAGAAATGGGGATAAAGGTTCACTCATCATGATACTAAATGGTGGGGGAGATGAATAATCTACACCTGCTTTAGTCTATGGTTATTGGAGCATATAACTTAGTTCACTGAAGAGATTAGTACCAATAATGGGGTGATTAATGAGGGTCAAGGCGTAGCCTTGCAACTGGTTCCATGTAGCCCAGTTCCACCTGTGGGACATGCTCATCCTTCATGGAAAATCTGCTTTGGTGGACCAGGCGGAAGAACCAATGGCTGGAAAGGCGATGCAGGAACACACTGTGGATGCGAAGGGCTAGTCAGAGCACTAAAGATGGCCATCCAGACCAAGAAATCTCCAGCTGTGATGATTTTTCATACCACCGGACCTTGACTTCTCGGCCGAGAAGGTGTGGTTGTTACAGTGCAACAGCTTCTCCACCTTAAACTCATTCAGGCACAGGCTTTTGTACAGCCATCTTCTCTGACTCGTGAGCCATGTCAGAACTCAGGGAGAAATTGAGAGTCAAGAGTCAAGAGTCAAGTGTCAAGAGTCAAGAGTGTTTTATTGTCATATGTCCCATATAGAACAATTACATTCTTTCTTGGAGCAGCACAACAGAATATGTAAACATAGTACCCAGTAAAGAGTATAATAAGTGAGACAGAAAAAAAAGTTCACTCACAAATACACACACACACACACGCATATATATATATATATATATATATATATGTGTATGTGTATATATATATATATATATATATACACATGATCTATATATATATATAGATCACACATACGTACACACAAAAAACAAACAATAATAGTGCAATAATAATAATAATCGACAATTAATAGTGCAATCATAATAATATATAGTTCGGAGCTTATTTGAGGCTGTAGTGTTTAATAGCCGAATGGCTGCAGGGAATGACTGTTCCTGAAGCTGGACGTTACAGTTTTCAGCCTCCTGCACCTTCTTCCCAAGGGCAGGGGTGAAATGAGTGCGTGGCCAGGGTGGTGTGGGTCGCTGATTATGCTGGCTGCCTTTTATGAGGCAGCGACTTCGGCAAGTCCCTTCGATGGTGGGGAGGTCAGAGCCAGTGATGGACTGGGCAGTGTTCACAACTTTTTTGCAGAGGGCTGATGCCGTGGGTAGAACTGCTGAAAGGAGCATGTACTGTTGAAGCATCAGATGTTGGTCTGGAGCGGTGGCTTACCGGGACCCAGTGCATGTTACAATACAGCGAGGAGGCGTTTGAATGATCTCTCCTTTTTAATGTATGGTCTATGCTGATTGTGTCAGACAGAAGCAAATCACATTATTTCCAGTTCAAGAACAGAAATTCAGGCACTTGCCCACAAACAATAGCTTCTCCCTATGCAGTTTCATTGATCATCAATTGCATTTGCTCAAAGATCATTTGGGGTTTTGATAGTGTGCTGAGGTGGAGATCAGTTCACCAACAGCCTGCCCTTTGATTCCCCATGCAGCTGTGCATTGAATAGGCATATGCTGAAGTCAATTAAAGGCTAATTTCGAAGAAAAGGGTTAAACTGCTATTTGTAATTCCAGATCCTTATACTTTGGAAAAGGGCAAGTAAGCATAATGTAGTGCAATAATTAGATTTCTGCTCTTGATGTGCTGGTCTAACTCATCATCCAACAACAATAATACAAACGTGCATTCTCAAGGTGCATTCAATGTAACAAAACACATTACAGTGTTTCACATGTGTGTTATAAAACAAACTTCATATTAGTACAATGCAGAAACTATCTCTTCTGTCCACAACGTCCAATCCAAAGAAGATGCCAAGTTAAACTAATCTCCTGTGCCAGCATGTGATGAATATACCTCCATTCCCTGCACATACACGTGCCTCCCCAAAAACATCCTAAATGCCACTATTGAATCTGCCTTCACCACCACCCATGTCAGCATGCTCCAGGCATTCATCAACTGTGTAAAAAAATACACATCTCCTTTCATCTTTGCCCCTCTCACATTAAAAAATATACCCTCTAGCCTTTAACATTTCCACCCTGGGACAAAGGTTCTGACTATTTACCCTATTTATTATGCCTCTCACAATTTTACAAATTTCTATCAGGTTTCCCCTCAGGCCCCGAGTTTCCAGAGAGAAATTCCAAGTTTTGTCCAACCTCCCCTTTAGTCAAAACATAGAAACATAGAAACATAGAAATTAGGTGCAGGAGCAGGCCATTCGGCCCTTCGAGCCTGCACCGCCATTCAATATGATCATGGCTGATCAATATGATCATGGCCTTCTAATACCTTCTAATCCAAGGTCTATTTTGGTAAACCTCTTCTGCAACCACTCCAGAGCCATCACATCCTTCTTGTAATAGGAAGATTAGAACAGCACACAATACTCCAAACATGGTGTAACCAAAGTCCTATAAAACTGCAACATGTCCTCCTCACTTTTATATTCAACTAGACTAAGTGGGACCCCGTTGGGTCCCATTTTCACTCGGGAAGGCTGGTTCCCCGAACACTTGGTCTAATCTGAGGAAAGACATTCTTGCCATAGAGGGAGTACAGAGAAGGTTCACCAGACTGATTCCTGGGAGAGCAGGACTTCCATATGAAGAAAGACTAACATAGAAACATAGAAACATAGAAATTAGGTGCAGGAGTAGGCCATTCAGCCCTTCGAGCCTGCACCGCCATTCAATATGATCATGGCTGATCATCCAACTCAGTATCCCGTACCTGCCTTCTCTCCATACCCTCTGATCCCCTTAGCCACAAGGGCCACATCCAACTCACTCTTAAATATAACCAATGAACTGGCCTCAACTACCCTCTGTGGCAGAGAGTTCCAGAGACTCACCACTCTCTGTGTGAAAAAAGTCTTCCTCATCTCGGTCTTAAAGGATTTCCCCCTTATCCTTAAGCTGTGACCCCTTGTCCTGGACTTCCCCAACATCGGGAACAATCTTCCTGCATCTAGCCTGTCCAACCCCTTAAGATAGACTAGATAGACTAGATAGACTCGGCTTGTACTCGCTGGAATTTAGAAGATTGAGGGGGGATCTTATAGAGACTTACAAAATTCTTAAGGGGTTGGACAGGCTAGATGCAGGAAGATTGTTCCCGATGCTGGGGAACTCCAGAACAAGGGGTCACAATTTAAGGATAAGGGATAAATCTTTTAGGACCAAGATGAGAAAATCATTTTTCACACAGAGAGTGGTGAATCTGTGGAATTCTCTGTCACAGAAGGTAGTTGACGCCAGTTCATTGGCTATATTTAAGAGGGAGTTGGATGTGGCCCTTGTGGCTAAAGGGATCAGGGGGTATGGAGAGAAGGCAGGTACAGGATACTGAGTTGGATGAACAGCCATGATCATATTGAATGGCGGTTTTTCCAAGATGGTGGCGCTGCCTTAGCAGCTGCGGCTTGCCTGCAGTCCGTCTGTTTTTTATTTTTCTTTGTTGTTCTTTTGTCCTGTTTTAGTTAATTTTGGTTTATTAGGTTGTGTATCAGTGTGGGGGGGGGGGGGGTGAGAAACATGTTTTTAGTCTCTTCCTTCGGGGGGGATGCGACCTTTCTTGTTGTATTCCCCGTCTCCTTCTGCACCGAGGCCTAATGGCGGAGCGGGTGGCCTCGGAGCTGGGGCGGCGGCAGCGGCAGCAGCGACTCTACTTCGGAGCTGGAGTTTAGACCCGACCTCGGAGGCTCGGCTGCGGACCCGGTGGACTCGGCCGCGGGCCCAGCGGATGACATCATCGGGAGCTCGCAGGTCACAGGTTGGTGACCTGTTTTTCCGGAGTTCCCGCGGCAACAGCTTTGTCCACTGGACTGGAGGGCGGCAGCTTCAACCACCCCGGGCCGCGGAGTTTGAACTGGCCCGTTCGTGGAGCTTGGATTCGGCCGCGGGACCTACCATCACCCGACGGGGTCAGAACATCGGAGGCCTGGATCGCCTCGGCGCCTCGCCTCGGCGAAGAGAGAGAACAAGAAGGGAAGAGACTTTAAGACTTTTGCCTCCATCACAGTGAGGGGGGTATGGAGAGAAGCAGGTACGGGATACTGAGTTGGATGATCAGCCAAGATTATATTGAATGGCGGTGCAGGCTCGAAGGGCCGAATGGCCTGCTCCGGCACCTAATTTCTATGTTTCTATGTAGGAGGTGCCTGGTGAACTCACTGAGGTGGATGTTAAATTTGTGTTTATTGTGTGTTTTTGTTATTTATTATTAGATGTATGATTGCAAAGGTTAGAAAGGTCTGAATGACAATAAAGGATAATTCAATTCAATTCAATTGATTTCAGGCTCGAAGGGCCGAATGGCCTACTGCTGCACCTATTTTCTATGTTTCTATGTTTCTAACACAATATTCCACCTCTCCGCCAATTCCAATCTTGTTGGCCAGTGGGGTGGGAGGGGGGGGGCTATCTCGAGCACTAATATGGGTGTTGTGGCCCGAAGAGACAGGTTTCCAGAGGGCTAGTATGGACATTGTGGGCCGAATGGATTATTGGGCTGGCAGGTCAGTCACTCAGGCCTGGTGGGCTGGCAGCTGAGTCACTCAGGCCTGGTGGGCTGGCAGCTCAGTCACTTAGGGCTGGTGGGCTGGCAACTCAGTCACTCAGGCCTGGTGGGCTGGCAGCTCAGAAACTGCCAGATATTCTGCCCAACACAGGAGAGAGAAGGGGGAGAGCATGGAGAATCAATTTTAGACATTTTTCATAATTTTCTGCAGATTACAGCAATGAAGGAGGAAAGCCTATCCTGGCCTGGATCTCACAGGGAGCCAATGTAGGGAGGAAGAAAAATACTGGGGTGAGGTTAAATACTTTCAGGAGGAATACTTACTGATGGGCCGAAGGGACTCCTCCTGGGCTAGTACAGGCCTGATGGGCCAAAATACTCCTTGGCAAACATGGGCATTTGGGGCAAAAGGGACTTGTTTCTCAGTTAATAGGGGCCTTGTGGACTGAAATTAGTGGTTTCAGGCAGGCCAAACAACTCATTTCATTTCATTTCCCTTTCATTTCAAGCCAACAGCTCATTGCATTTTCATTCAATTTCCATTTCCATTGCAGTTTCAAGCACAAGGCATGCCAAACAGCTCATTGCATTTTCATTTTACTTCCATTGCCATTGAGGTTTCAAGCACAGGGCAGGCCAAAGCTCATTGCATTTTTATCTCACTTCCATTGCCATTGCAGTTTCAACCACATGGCAGGTCGAACAGCTGATTGCATTTCCATTACACTACCATTGCCATTGCAGTTTCAAACACAGGGCAGGCCAAACAGCTGATTGCATTTTCATTTCACTTCCATTGCCATTGCGTATGAGTCTTTGGTTCAAGAGTCTTTGGTGAGGAGGCTGAGGCTAGGAGGCACATTTGATTTGAAATTTGTGTTTTTTTTGTCCGCTGAAGAAATGGCAGGCAAGTTGGTACAGTGTATTTCCTGCAGGATGTGGGAAGTCAGGGACACCGCTGGTGCTTCTGACAACTAGACCTGCAGAAATTGTGTCCATGTGCAGCTCCTGAATGAATGTGTTGGGGAACTGGAGCAGCAGCTGAATGACCTCAGGGCCATCCGGGAAAAAGAGAGTTTCCTGGACAACACCTACAGTGAGGTTGTCACACCAAGGATACAGGAAAAACGAAGGTTGGTGACTAAGAGGAGTAAATGTGGCGTGCAGGAGACCCCAGTGACAGTACCTATTTAAAACTGATTGAGTGGGAGCTAGGGCTCTGATTTCAATCCTGAAATCGTCAGAGGTGTGGACAGGAGATTCTGCGGCAGCAAGCGAGACTCCGGGATGGTGTGTTGCCTCCCTGGTGGGGTGTCCAGGACATCTTGGAGCGGCTGAATGGCATCCTCAAGAATGAGGGGAAGCAGATGGAGGTTGTTGTGCATATGCGCACAAACGATATAGGTCGGAAAAGGAAGGAGGTTCTGCAACACGAGTTTACGGAATTGGGTAGAAGACTGAAAAGCATGACCTGCAGGGTAGTGATCTCAGGATTGCTTCCAGTACCTCGTGCTAGTGAAGGTAAGAATAGGAAGATGGGGGAAATGAATGTGTGGCTGAGGAGTTGGTGCAGGGGGCGGGGATTCAGATTTCTGGATCATTGGGATCTCTTCCGGGGCAGAGGTCACCTGTAAAAGGGACGGGTTGCACCAAAACTGGAGGGGGACCAACATCCTAGCGGGAAGGTTTGCTAATGCTACATGGGAGGGTTTAAACTAGATTGGCAGGGAGGTGGAGTGAGGCAAGTGAGAGGCTAGAGGATGGTATGGAGGGTGGTGTGGGACCCATATTCCTGTTCTCAGCTCCACCAAGGTGGTGTGGGAAAGGTTAGTAGACAGAGTAGGCTGGTGAAAGGCAGAGAACGAGGAAGTAGGGTTGGTTTAAACTGCGTGCATTTTAATGTAATGGGGCCTGGCGGGTAAGGCGGATGAGCTTAGGGCATGGATGGGTACGAGCGATTGGGATATTGTAGCCATGACTGAACCTGGTTAAGGGAGGGGCAGGACTGGCAGCTCAATGTTCCGGGGTACAGGAGCTTCAGGAGAGGCAGGGGTGAAGGAAAAAGAGGAGGGGGGTTTGCATTGTTAGTTAAGGAGGATGTTACGGCAGTGGTCAGAGGTGACATTACAGACAGTTCGTCTAGTGAGGCTGTATGGGTGGAGCTGAGAACTAGAAAGGGATGATCACCTTGTTGGGGATGTACTACAGACTCCCGAATAGTTAACGGAAATTAGAAGACCAAATGTTCCGGGAGATTTCAGACAGCTGCATGTCAAATAATGTTGTTGTAGTCAGGGATTTCAACTTTTCCAAGATAGACTGGGAAAATCATAGCGTGGTTTAGATGGGGTGCAATTCCTCAAAAGTGTTCAGGAGAGTTTTCTTAAGCAGTATGTTGGGGCCCCCCACACGTGAGAGTGCAATGCTGGATCTAGTATTGGGAAATTGGGAAGGGTGAGTTAATGAAGTGTGTGTGGAGGAGCCTTTTGGGACCAGTGACCACAGTTCAATTAAGTTTGAGATAGTTATGGATTGGGACGGAGAGGGTCAACTGTCAACTAAAATGTTCAACTAGGGTTAGGCCAACTTTGATGGTATGCGAGAAGGTTTCGCTCAATTTGACCGGAGCAGGTTATTTGTGGGGAAAGGAACATCGGCCAAGTGGGATGTTTTTCAAAGTGTACTGACGAAAGCTCAGGATGTGTACGTCCCCGTTAGAGTGAAGAACAAAGCAGGCAAACGTAAGGAAGCTTGGCTGACAAGGGAAATTATGAGGGAACTAATGAGTAAACTAGAAAAGGAAACCGGAAGAGCAAAAAAGGGGCAGGAGATAGCTCTGGTGGGTAGCATTAAGGACAATCCCAAAAGATTTTATAAATACATAAGGGGGAAAAGGGTAACTAGAGAGAGAGAGAGAGAGTTCGACCTCTCAGGAATCAAAGCAGTCACCTCTGTGTGGAGTCACAGGAGATGGACAAGGTCCCAAATAAGTATGTATCTACCGAGGAGAAAGACAGTAGGACAGAGGAAATTGGAGCAGTCACTGGAAGTGTCTTAAGAGTAATCAGGGTTACTATCGAAGAAGTACTGAGGCACTGTTAGTGTTTGAAGGCAGACAAATCTCCAGGGCCTGATCAAATATATCCGAGGACATTGCAGGAAACTAGAGAGAAAATTGTGGGAGCCCTGGTTTAAATTTACGAGCCGTACTTAAATACAGGAGAGGTGGCGGAAGACTGGAGGGTGGCAAATGTTGTACCTGTTTTCAAGAAGGTCTGCAGGGAAAATGCTGGGAACTATAGTCCAGTGAGCTTATCATCTGTAGTTGGTAAGTTACTGGAGAGTATTCTGACGGATAGGTTATGCAGGCATTTGGATGGGCAAGGGATGATTAGGGATAGTCAGAATGGTTTTGTATGTGTGAGGTCGGGTCTCTTGATTTTTTTGAAGATATGTGCAAAAAGGTTGATGAGGACAGAGGTGTAGATGTTGTGTACCTGTATTTCAGTGAGGCATTCGACAAGGTTCCGCATGGTAGGCTGCTCTGGAAGGTTAGATTGCATGGGATCCAAGGAGAGATAGTTGAATGGATAGCAAATTGGCTCCATGGAAGGAAGTAGAGAGTGATGGTGGAAGGTTGCTTCTCAGACTGGAGGCCTGTAACTAGTGGTGTGTCTCTAAACACTAGAGACTTTAAACTAGATCGGTTGGGGGGAGGGACTCAAATAGAGAAGGCAAGTAGTCCGTTTGTGAGGCAGGAGGCAGAGAAGAGAAGCAGTCAGACGCAACACGTAGGGAGGAAAGAATAAAAAAATAACAAACTGAGAATAAGAAGTGGAGGGTTTCTTAAATGTGTGAGCAGAGAGACAGAGGGGTGTAAAATGAGGATAGGAGCAATAGGTAGCAAGGTGAAAAGTGGCAGGAAAACAAATCCAGGGCAAAAATCTAAAAGGGCCACTTTTCAACATAATTGTAAAAGGGCCAAGAGTGTTGTAAAAACAAGCCTGAAGGCTTTGTGTCTCAATGCGAGGAGCATTCGTAATAAGGTTGATGAGTTGAATGTGCAGATAGCTATTAATAATTATGATATAGTTGGGATCACGGAGACATGGCTCCAGGGTGACCAAGGCTGGGAGCTGAACATCCAAGGATATTCAATATTCAGGAAGGATGGACAGAGAGGAAAAGGGGGTGGGGTAGCGTTGCTGGGTAGAGCGGAGATTAACGCAATAGAAAGGAATAACATTAGCTTGGACGATGTGGAATCGATATGGGTGGAGCTGCGAAACACTAAGGGGCAGAAAACACTAGTGGGTATTGTGTACAGGCCACCTAACAGTAGTAGTGGAGCTGAGGATGGCATCAAACAGGAAATTAGAAATGCGTGCAACAAAGGTAAAACCGTTATAATGGGTGACTTCAATCTACATATAGATTGGGTGAATCAAATTGGCAGGGGTGCTGAGGAAAAGGATTTCTTGGAATGTATGCGGGATAGTTTTCTAAACCAACATGTGGAGGAACCAACGAGAGAGCAGGCTATTCTAGACTGGATATTGAGTAATGAGGAAGGGTTAGTTAGCAGCCTTGTTGTACGTGGCCCCTTGGGCAAGAGTGACCATAATATGGTTGAGTTCTTCATTAGGATGGAGAGTGACATTCTTAATTCAGAAACACGGGTCCTGAACTTAAAGAAAGGTAACTTTGAGGGTATGAGACGTAAATTGGCCAAGATCGACTGGCAATTGATTCTTGAAGGGTTGACGATGGATATGCAATGGAAGGCATTTAAAGACTGCATGAATGAACTATGACAATTGTTCATCCCAGTATGGCAAAAGAATAAATCAGGGAAGGTGGAGCATCCGTGGATAACGAGGGAAATCAGGGATAGTATCAAAGAAAATGATGAAGCGTACAAATTAGCCAGAAAAAGCAGCCTACCAGAGGACTGGGAGAAATTCAGAGACCAACAGAGGAGGACAAAGGGCTTAATTAGGAAAGGAAAAATGGAGTATGAAAGAAAACTGGCAGGAAACATAAAAACTGACTGCAAAAGTTTTTATCGATATGTGAAGCGCAAAAGATTAGTTAAAACAAATGTAGGTGCCTTGCAGTCAGAAATGGGTGAATTGATCATGGGGAACAAGGACATGGCAGACCAATTGAATAATTACTTTGGTTCTGTCTTCACTAAGGAAGGCATAAACAATTTGCCGGAAATAGCAGGGGACCGCGGGTCAAATGAGATGGAGGAAATGAGTGAAATCCAGGTTAGCCGGAAAGTGGTGTTGGGTAAATTGAATGGATTAAAGGCCGATAAATCCCCAGGGCCAGATAGGCTGTATCCCAGGGTACTTAAGGAAGTAGCCCCAGAAATAGCAGATGCCTTAGTGATAATTTTTTAAACCTCTTTAGTTTCTGGAGTAGTCCTGAGGATTGGAGGGTAGCTAATGTAACCCCACTTTTTAAAAAGGGAGGGAGAGAGAAAACGGGGAATTACAGATCAGTTAGTCTAACATCGGTAGTGGGGAAACTGCTAGAGTCAATTATTAAAGATGGGATAGCAGCGCATTTGGAAAGTGGTGAAATCATTGGACAAAGTCAGCATGGATTTACGAAGGGTAAATCATGTCTGACGAATCTTATTGAATTTTTTGAGGATGTAACTAGTAGAGTGGGTAAGGGAGAAGCAGTGGATGTGTTATATCTGGACTTTCAGAAGGCTTTCGACAAGGTCCCACACAAGAGATTGGTATACAAACGTAAAGCACACGGTTATTGGTGGTTCAGTATTGATGTGGATAGAGAACTGGCTGGCAGACAGGAAGCAAAGAGTAGGAGTGAACGGGTCCTTTTCAGGATGGCAGGCAGTGACTAGTGGGGTGCCGCAAGGCTCAGTGCTGGGACCCCAGCTATTTACAATATACATTAATGATTTGGACGAGGGAATTGAATGCAACATCTTGAAGTTTGCGGCTGACACGAAGCTGGGGGGCAGTGTTAGCTGTGAGGAGGATGCTAGGAGGCTGCAGGATGACTTGGATAGACTGGGTGAGTGGGCAAATGCATGGAAGATGCAGTATAATGTGGATAAATGTGAGGTTATCCACTTTGGTGGCAACAACAGGAAGGTAGACTATTATTTGAATGGTGATCGATTAGGAAAAGGGGAGATGCAGCGAGTCCTGGGTGTCATGGTACACCAGTCATTGAAAGTAGGCAAGCAGGTGCAGCAGGCTGTGAAGAAAGCGAATGGTATGTTGGCATTCATAGCAAAAGGATTAGAGTACAGGGAGCTTCTACTGCAGTTGTACAGGGTCTTGGTGAGGCCACACCTGGAGTATTGCGTACAGTTTTGGTCTCCTAATCTGAGGAAAGATATTCTTGCCATAGAGGGAGTACAGAGAAGGTTCACCAGACTGATTCCTGGGATGGCATGACTTTCATATGAAGAAAGACTGGATAGACTCGGCTGGAATTTAGAAGATTGAGGGGGGATCTCATAGAGACTTACAAAATTCTTAAGGGGTTGGACAGGCTAGATGCAGGAAGATTGTTCCTGATGTTGGGGAAGTCCAGGACAAGGGGTCACAGTTTAAGGATAAGGGGGAAGTCTTTTAGGACCGAGATGAGAAAATTGTTTTTCACACAGAGAGTGGTGAATCTGTGTAATTCTCTGCCACAGAAAGTAGTTGAGGCCAGTTCGTTGGCCATATTTAAGAGGGAGTTGGATGTGGCCCTTGTGGCTGAAGGGATCAGGGGGTATGGAGAGAAGGCAGGTACAGGATACTGAGTTGGATGATCAGCCATGATCATATTGAATGGCGGTGCAGACTCGAAGGGCCGAATGGCCTGCTCCTGCACCTAATTTCTATGTTTCTATGTTTCTATGTCTCAGGTTTGGTGCAGGGCCTGTTACTGTTTGTCATCTACATCAATGATTTGGATGAGAACATACAGGGCAAGATTAGCAAGTTTGCTGATGATACAAAAGTTTGTGGTTTTGCAGATAGTGAAGATAGTTGTGAAAAATGACAGCAGGATCCAGATCGATTGGCCTGGTGGGCGGAGGAATGGTTGATGGAATTTAATACAGAAAAGTGTGAGGTGTTGCATTTTGGGATATCGCAAAAGGGCAGGACCTACACAGTAAATGGTAGGCCTCTGGGTAGAGGGATAGAGCAGAGGGATCTAGGAGTACAGGTGCATGGTTCCTTGAAGTTCGAGTTGCAGGTAGACAAGGTGGTCAAAAAGGCTTTTGGCACTTTGGCCATCAGTCAGAGTATTGAGCATAGAAGTTGGGAGGTCAAGTTGCAGTTGGTGAGACTGCGATCGGAATATTGTGTTCAGTTCTGGGTACCATGTTATAGGAAAGATATTGTCAAGCTTGAAAGGGTTCAGAAAAGATTTACAAGGATGTTTCCAGGACTAGAGGGTGTGAGCTATAGGGAGAGATTGAGTAGGCTGGGTCTCTATTCCATGGAGCGCAGGAGGATGAGGTGAGATCTTATAGAGGTATACAAAATCATGAGAGGAATAGATCGGGTACATTCACTGTCTTTTGCCCAGAGAAGGGGAATCGAGGACCAGAGGACATAGGTTCATGGTGAAGGGGGAAATATTTAATAGGAATCCGAGAGGTAACTTTTTCACACAAAGGTTGGTGGGTGTATGGAATAAACTGCCAGAGGTGGTGGTTGAGGCTGGGACTATCCCATTGTTTAAGAAACAGTTAGACAGGTACATGGATAGGGCAGGTTTGGAGGGGTATGGACCAAGCGCAGGTAGGTGGGATTAGTGTAGCTGGAACATTGTTGGCCGGTGTGTGCGCGTTGGGCCGAAGTGCCTGTTTCCAAACTGGATCACTCCATGACTCTGACTAAATAGATCCGTTTTAAAATTGGAAATAGGTTAGATGGGAAGATGATTAGGGAATTCCAGATTTTAGGCTTGATAGTAGAAAGTACATCCACCCACGTGGAACAACTTAATCAGGGATGAGCAAAAGGCACTGATTGGGGGCTTGGAGGAGCTGAAAGAAATTGGGAAAGACAGGGTAATGGAGCGAATTAAAAATAAGTGAGAAGTTTATAATTGAAGAGTTGCTTGTCTAGAGGTCGATGTAGATTAGTTGTGTGTTTCACTCAAGATTATTGTGTCTCCAGAGCAGATCATATTTGCTGATGTTGTGATTAGTTTTGTGCAGCATGAAAGAATCTGATAGTTGCTGGGAAGTAAGGTGTAGGAAGGAACTACGGATACTGATTTAAGCTGAATTTAGACACAGAATGCGTTCAGTAACTCAGTGGGTCAGACAGCATCTCTGGAGAAAAGGAATGGCGACGATTCCGGTGTGAAGAAGGGTCTCAAATCAAAACGTCACCTATTCCATTTCTCCAGAGATGCTGTCTGACCTGCTGATATACTCCAGCGTTTTGTATCTATCTTTGGTTGCTGGGAAGAAATTGGTTTTGAACCCGGAGGTCACGGTTTTCAGGCCCCTGCACATTTTCCCCGATGATTATAGCAAGTTGATATTCATAGACCACAGCTCTGCATTTAATTCCGTTACACTGTCCAAACCTATAACCAAACCCGCAGGACTTGGTATCAGCACTCATCTCTGCAACTGGATCCTCGACTTCCTGACCACCAGAACCCAACCAGTGAGGATCGGGGACAAATCATCCTCCACAATAATCCCCAACACTGGTGCTCCGCAAGGGTGTGTTCTCAGCCCCCTTCTTTATTCCTTGTACACCCACGATTGTGCAGCCAATCTAATTCAATTTGCAAATTCGCAGACAACTCAACAATTGCGGGTCAGATATCAAATAATGATGAGACAGATTACAGGAAGGGGATTGAGATCTTTGTGTCCTGGTGTCCAACAACCTTTCCCTCAATGTCAACAAGACAAGGGAGATAGTGATCGACTTCAGGAAGCAAAGCGGTGCACATACCCCAATTTGCATCGATGGTGCTGAAGTAGAGATGGTCGAAAACTTCAAATTCCTAGGAGTCAATATCACCAACAACTCCTGGACCGCCCATATTGAAGCAATAACCAAGAAAGCACACCAATGTCTCTACTTCCTTAGAAGGCTTAGAACATTTGGAATGTCTGCTTCAACGCTTACCAACTTCGACAGATGCAACATAGAAAGCATTTTTATCAGGATGCATCACAGCTTAGTTTGGGATCAGCTCCATCCAGGACCACAAGAAATTGCAGCAAATTGTGGGCACAGTCCAGGCCATCACACAAACCAACCTCCCTTCTATTCCATTTATACTTAACTCTATCTCAGCAAGGCCAGCACCCCAGCCACTCCCTCTTCTCCTCTCTCCCATCGGGCAAAAGGGACATTCAGGGACAGTTTCTTCCCAACTGTTATCAGGCAACTAAATCATCCTATCACAACCAGAGAGCAGTCCTGAACTACTACTATCCATCTCTGTGATGACCCTCGGGCTATCCTTGATTGGACTTTGCTGGCTTTACCTTGCACGAAATGTTATTCCCTTATCGAGCATCTATACACTGTAATGCGTTGATTGTGATCATGCATTGTCCTTCAGCTGACTGGTTAGCACGCAACTAAAACTTTTCACCATACCTCGGTACACATGACAATAAACTAAAATAAACTAAAAGAGACCAAGGTGGAGTGGATCTTTGATGATATTCGCTGCCTGCTCGAGGCAGTGCCTCTTGTAGATCGCTTTGTGTTTACAGGTAATATTGCTGCGGGGCACCATAATAATTAGAAATGGGAGGGGTTTGGGGGCCACCAGAGATGATTCTGCATGTGGAAGAGAGAAGCATTGCAGGTGATTCTCAGGGTATGACTGGACGGGTAAGTTTGGAACCAGGTGACCCAATCCCACCAGCAAAAGGGCAGCAGAGTGATCGTGAAAGTGGCAAATGTGCCGAGTTGCGTGAAAGGTGACTGGCAGACCCGTCTAGGACATGGAGGGATAAATTACCTTTGTCATATTCATGCAGCATGTCAGTAGCTTCAATGCTTTGCCAGGTGCATTGATCTAATGGGGTGGGGGGGGGGGGTTTCAAACATATCCATAAAAATGAAAGACAGTAACAAAGTCAAGATTGTAGAGAGAAAAAATAGAGATGAGTTAGAATCTGCAGATGCTGGTTTTACAAAAAAAAAAACATAAAGTGTTGGAGTAACTCAGCGTCCCTGGAGAAAATGGATAGGTGATGTTTCAGGTCAGGACCTTTCTTCAGACAGAGATGGCATGTTAGTTCACAAGATTAGAGCTGTACAGGGCTGATTATCCAAGTGAATATAGACAAAATCTGATTGATGTAGGTTCAGGATCAGGACTGTGTTTTTTTTTTTTACATCATGAGATTAGAAAATTGGTATCAGTAAAGGAAAGTGATCGTGAAACTTTAGGGTTTTCATAAAAGCTCAGCTAGTTTCCAAAGTCTTTAAGCTGACTCTCCCTCCTTTTGAAGCAGTCAAACAAAGCTGGCAGGAAATTATATTGTGCTCGCCTTCTACATAAAATGAAACTGAAGCGTAACATTTGTATAGTGATGTCTGAAGTATAAGTGGCATGCATTAAATGCTAGAATATTGAATATAGATTACTGTTATGTATGGATTGCATATTTATTGGTTTGATGAAAGTTGTTGCATCAATCTTTGTTCTGAGGGTGAATCTAGCCAAGGCTAAAATGAGTTGTCACACTGTCGAATTATAAATACTCACTCAGTACAGTGGCATGCATTGTGGACAACGTTCAGCATTAAAACCCTGATTATTAATGGAGAACCAGTATTTCCCTGTGAGTCGACTAATGAAAGGGAAACCACCGCTGTCTCTGTTCTGCACTATTTGAGGCTGTTTTAATTGTTTATAGAAGGATTTGAGAGGTAATATTAGTTGTTTCAATTAGCTTAATGATTTATTCATTCGCAGATTGGTTTATTTAATGACACTACCTAATTGCACCATTTAGAAAGCCAGGCGCTGCCCGCTCCTTCCCTCTCGTGCTGTGAGAGTGGACCGTTCCAGTGCCGGTGAAGGTGATGACCTTGTGATAACCCGTGTGTTCATCAGTCAAATTACTGTCCTCGGTAATGATGATGCCAAAGCTCTGGAACAGTGGGGCAGCTAATCTGTATTCAAATTACATTTGAGGAAACGGCAGCACAATTCGAGTAATAACTCACCGACGTTGGAAGGTGATGTGATATGTATATACCCCCCACCTTTCTCCCTCAGTGAACCCCCTCCCCATTCAGATTGGACATTACCATACATTTCTGAGGTGCTGGACAGGTTTGCCTGAAAAGAATTATATTGCAATTATCAATCAAAACTCTGCTGACTTAATAGTCAATTTAAATTCATTAATTGTTAAAAGTTGATGAGCGCTATTGACTCCTCGCACGGATGTACTTTGCAGGCGATAGCCTTGGGGATAGTTAAATTTCCCTTTGTTATCTTGCTTGGGCAAAAGTAGATAGGTGATGCTGGAGTAATTGCTGATCGTGGCAGCGCGCGGGAGGGATCCGAGAGTGGGGCCAAGTCGTACAGATCTGATCCCGTCTTCAATCCCCTGTTCTCACATGTTACCTCCTGTGCACCCGCGACTGTGCAGCTAAGTACGACGCCAACGCAGACTTTAACTTTGTAGATGATATCGCTGCTGTTGGTCAGATCAACAACAACAGTGAATGAAAGTACAGGAAGAGGAATGAGAACCTAGGAATGACGCAAAATTGCAGGAATAACTTCTTCTGGCATGACCCGAAACGTCACCTATCCATGTTCTCGAGGGATGCTGCCTGACCCGCTGAGTTAATCCAGAATTTTGTGTCTTTCCTCGGTAAACCAGCATTTGCAGTTGGCGTCCTAGAGTATCATACAGCGTGGAAACAGGCCCTTCGGCCCAACTTGCCCATATCGACCAACATATCCCTCTAAACTTGTCCTATCCATGTACCTGTCTAAATGCTTCTTAAACTTTACGATAGTTCCTGCATCAACTACCTTCTCCGGCAACTTGTTCCATACACCCACCATCCTATGGGTGAAAAAGTTACCCCTCAGATTCCTGTTAAATCTTTGCCCCCTCACCTTAAATCTATGTCCTCTGGTTCTCAATTCCCCTACTCTGGGCAAGAGACTCTGTGCATCTACCCGATGTATTCCTCTCATGATTTTATACATCTCTATAAGGTCACCCCTCATCCTACTGCGCTCCATGGATCCTAGCCTGCTCAACTTCTCCCCTAGCTCAGGCCCTCAAGTCCTGGCAACATCCTCGTAAATCTTCTCTGCACACTTCCCAGCATTTCCTTGCTTCAAGGATTGAGAAGGTTGTGTCTTGGTATCAGGTTAATAGCCTATCCACCTATCCCTTAACATATAAGACAAAAGAGTCGGTAGTCAACCTAAGGAAGTGAAAGGTGAACACCCGTCTGCCCTAATCAATGGAGCTGTTGTAGGGATGGTCAACAGCCTCAAGCTCTATTACCACAATGTAACCTGGTCCCTTAACACTGATATGGGCTTCAAGAACGGGCGTCAGCGCATTTACTTTCTTCGGCATCTGAGAAGATTCAGCAGGTCTCCCAGGATTCTCTCGCACCTCTACTGGTGCTTTATAAAAAAGGTATCTTGAATGCATGTCAGCCTGATATGGCAATTCTCTGCTCTTGACTACCTGAACCTGCAGAGAGTGGTGAACACTGTCCTGTCCAACACAGGCTCGTCGCTTCCTTCCATCCGATCATCCTCTGTGCGTTGCATCAGGAAGGCTGGAAGCATTGTCAAGGATTTCTATCACCCTGGCCATTGCGTTTTCTCTCTTTCACTTTCTGCAGTAAGTACAGGAGCTTGAAAGCTCAGCAGTCCAGCATTAAGAAAAGCTTCTTCTCCACTGCTATCAGACTCCTAAACAAATTAACACTATCATACCCCTCTCCCAGAGGTACTACCACACATTCTTACTCTTAACTCTTGGTAATTTCATTATTGTACCTTAATATTTTTGCACCACTTATATTGCACACAATGTTAGTGCCGAACATGATGCCAAAATAAACTTATCTCCCCTGCCTGCACGTGCTCCATATCCCTCAATTCCCTGAATATCTATGTGACTACCGACAGGCCTCTTATAATGCCACTATTGTATCTGCTTTCACTGCCTCCCCAGCAGTACATTCCAGGCACTTGCCACCCTCCATGAAAAACTTGCCCCGCATATTTTCTTTAAATTCTGTCCCTCTCACCTAGAAGCTCTGCTCACTAGTCTATGATATTTCTACTCTGGGAAAAAGCTTCTGACTGGCTAACCTCTCTATACATCTCATAATTGACAATACTTCTATCCGGCCTCCCTCAACGTTCGAAGTTCCAGAGAAAACAATGTCAGTGTGTCCAACCTCTGCGCGTAGCTAATACCACCTAATCCTGACAGCATTCTGGTCAACCTCGTCTGCACCCTCTCCACAACTTGCACATCAGTCCTATAGTGCAGCGCATGACAGCACACAATCCTCCAAATGCGGTCCAGCCAAAGACCCACAAAGCTGCAGAATGAGTTCCTGACTCAATGACCTGACTGGCGAAAGCAAGCTATCCATAAGAATGGGACGTTTAGAAAGGAACTGCAGATGCTGGTATATACCAAAGATAGACACAAAGTGCCAAAGTATCTCAACGGGTCAGGCAGCATCCCTGGAGAAAGAGGATGGGTGACGTTTTGGGTCGGGACCCTCCTTCAGACTGGTTATGAAGAAGGGTCTGGACCCGAAATGTCACCAATTCCTTCTCTCCAGAGATGCTGCCTGTCCTGCTGAGTTACTCCAACTTTTTGTGTCTATCTTTGTTTTAAACCAGCATCTGCAGTTCCTTCCTACACAAAGAAATGGATAAAATCTACAAAACTCAAGAGTACTTTATAAGTGATCATTTACTTGAGTTATGATGTAAACAGTGCACTCACGCAAGAGGAATTGAGAAATCAAACGGTAGCTTTTCTTATTGTTTGCAATTATGCAAGGGATCATCTTCTTCACATTTGCGCAGCTTGTTCTGTGTCATCATTTCAAGAAAGTGGTTCATTAACAAAACAGTTATTTGTTATTATGCTTCATTAATAATACTTTACAAGGGCATTTACCAGCAAGGTGAAAAACGTACTTTGCCAAATTAGCAGGCAAGCCAGGACAATTCTATTCTTCCTCCGTGTCAACTTTACCTTCACGTTATTTGTCCGAACTGATCTGGTTTTAATAGAATAAGTTAGAGAGGCTGCTTCCACTGATGGATGGCCAGCAACAAGAGCACTCTGACTTTTAACATCATTGACGGATTGCCGGTGAGCAGAGAGGAGATGAGGTGAAATGATTTTTCAGTGGGTGGTTATGATCTGGAAAGATTTGGCTGAAAGAATGTAGGAAGCAGATTCAAAAGTAATTTTCAGAAGTGTGAAGGAGGAAAGTTGTGATGCGACTTTAGATGGGTGGCACGGTGGCGCAGCGGTAGGGTTGCTGCCTAACAGCGCTTGCTGCGCCGAAAACCCCGGTTCGATCCCGACTACGGGTGCTGTCTGTACGGAGTTGTACGTTCTCCCTGTGACCGCATGGGTTTTCTCCGAGATCTTCAGTTTCCTCCCACACTCCAAAGACGTACAGGTTTGTAGGTTAATTGGCTTGGTATAAGTGTAAATTGTCCCTAGTGTGTGTAGGATAGCGTTAACGTGCACACTGTATCTCTAAACTAAACTAAATAAACTAAACTAAACTAGAAGGCACTGGTGAGGCTGTGGCTGGAGCATTGCACGCAGTGGCATTTTAGACAGGCAATAGTTCAATGGTAGACACAAAATGCTGGAGTAACAGCGGGACAGGCAGCATCACTGGAGAGAAGGAATGGGTGACCTTTCAGGTCGAGACCCTTCTTCAGACTAGTCTGGGGAGAGGGAAACGAAAGATATAGACAGTGATGTAGAGAGAAATAGAACAAATTAATGAAAGATATGCAAAAAAGGAACGATGATAAAGGAAACAGGCCATTGTTAGCTGTTTGCCAGGTGAAAACGGGAACAGCTTGAGTGGGGGGGATGGAGAGAGGGAGTGCAGGGGTTACTTGAAGTTAGATAAATGAATATTCATACCACTGGGTTGTAACCAAGTCTGGCCTACATGGTGGATGTACTGGAGTGCACTGATCCAGGTAAGTCCAGGTTAGCCCCAGGCTGTTGCAGGGCATCCTCTGTTGCCCTTGCACATGAATATAAAGGGAATGGAAGAAAACACAGAAAACAATTTTAAAAATAGGTGCAGGAGTAGGCCATTCTGCCCTTTGAACCAGCACCACCATTCAATATGATCATGGCTGATCATCTCAAATCAGTATCCCGTTCCTTCTTTCTCCCCATATCCCTTGATTCCTTTAGCCCGAAGAGCTAAATCGAACTCTCTCTTGAAAAAAATGATATGGAACATGTGCAGGAAGAAGGGAATATTTTAGTTTGGTATTACGTTCTCACAGCCCTAATGGGACTGAGGCCTTGTACCTGTACTGTCTTGTTCTGTGCATATTTTTGGGCTCCATGTTTAAAGAATTGTTGTTTTTTTATGTTTATTACCCATATGACCTTGAATATAGAACGTAGAAACACCAACAATAGTTGCAGGGGTAGCCCATATAATAGTACAGCATAAGAACAGGTCCTTCAGCCCACAACGTCTGTGATAAACATGATGACAAGTTAAACAAATCTCCAGTGCTTTCACATAACCCATTTCCATCTATTCCCTGCATATCCATGTGCCTATCTAAAAGCCTCTTAAATGCCACTATCGTATCTGCCGCCACCACCTCCCCTGGTAGCTATTGAAGTATTTTGAAGTATCGAAGAATGATATATGATATTATGAATATCTTATTTGTGATGAACATACACATAATCTGAGGAATACTGATTGGAGAGGTGAGGAGAAGATGTCTCTTGCATTGTAGATGGGATACATAGCACTTAGGGGCATAGATTCAGAATAAGATGTCAGCCATTTAAGATGGCTATGAGGATGACATTCTCTTCTCAGAGGGTTGTGATTCTTTGCAATGGTTACCCCAGGGAATCATGGAAGCAGAATGATAGAATATTTGTAAGATTAAGATTGTCAGATATTTGATCTGCAAGGAGTATCGAGAGAGTGTGGGAAAGTGATGCTGAGGCCAAGAGTGAATCTATAAGGAGAGGTTGGACAAACTTGGATTGTTTTCTCTGGGGTGCAGAGGCTGAGGGGAGACCTGATAGACAGGGGAGATTAGTATAACGGCATCATGTTCTTTATGGATATTATGGGCTGAAGGACATGTTCCTGTGCTGTAATGTTCTACTGTGTGTACAATGAATCAACCAGAGTATTACTGATGGTTGGAGAGGCTCAAAGGATCAATTTGCTTTCCTCTGCTCCTGCCACTTTTGTTTTTCAGTGCAGGAAGGAACTGCGGATGCTGGTTCACACCGAAGATAGATACAAAATGCAGGAGTAACTCAACGGGTCGGGCAGCATGTCTGGCAAATAGGAACAGGTGACATTTCGTGTTCAGGCCCTTCTTCAGACACTCAGACCTGATTAGTACAGGTGTCAGAGGTTATGGGGAGAAGGCATGAGAATGGGGTTAGGAGGGAGAGATAGATCAGCGATGATTAAATGTCAGAGTAGACTTGACAGGCCGAATGGCCTAATTCTACTCCTATTCCTTTTGACCTTTGGACTTGTTTTTAACATGTGTTGGAATGGCTCGTGACAGACTGTGCTGTCCCCTCATTTCCCCCTCCATGGATTGTATTGTGATCATGAGGTCATAAATGATAGGCGTAGAATTAGGCCATTCGGCCAATCAAGTCTACTCCGCCATTCAAACATGGCTGATATATATTTCCCTCCTAACCCTCTTCTCTTGCCTTCGCCCCATAACCTCTAACACCTGTACTAATCAAGAATCTATCTATCTAGTGTTTGCTCAGATGAATTGGCCTCAGTGCCATCAGCCTGAAGAAGAAAGAATTCTGTTATCCATCAGGAAAATCATTCTGGATTTCTTAGAACACAGAACTGCCCAGCCCAAGAGTAGGCCGTTTGGCCCACAAAGTCTATGCTGAACATGATGCCAAGACCAACTTTCATCTGCCTACACATAATCCATATCCCTCCATTCCCTGCATAAACATGTGCCTATCCAAAAGTCTCTTCAATGCCACTATTGTGTATTTACCTCAACCACCAACCCTGGCAATGCTTTCCAGGCACTCGCTGCCCTCAGTGTAAAAGGCTTACCCTGTGCATCTCCTTTAAACTTTGCCCCTCTCACCTTCTTCAGCTGAGGACTCCCTGAGTGTCGGCCAACCTGACTCAATGGTTGCACTGGGAGCTGCCACTGGGAGCTGCCAGCATGGTAACTCTACGTCTGGATATGTCATTGCCTTCAGAAATAAAAGAATAAGGGAGGAGATAAAGAATAAGGGAGGGGATCCTGCAATCAAAGCTTCTGGGCAGAAACACGCCCAGGTCTCTAATTCTGCCTGGAACCATTTTACCTTTAGCTCTTACTTTGTTTATATTTTTCAGTCTTATTAATAATACTCAGTTTCAGCTTTATTTCCAAAATTATGCTTTCCTTGCACGAGTTTAGCACTTTCCAGTGTGGTGACCTTTGACCTTCAGGTGCTGACACCTGACTATTATGTGGGCACGTTAAGTCTCTGATATTATTTTGCTGTCACAGTAAGGCTTTGCCTTCGGGGCACTCCTCAGACTAATTTGTGGGTAATGTCATGCATGGCTAGTTAGTCTCCATTTGATCTGTCCATTAGAGATTTATTCATCAATAAAGAGGTTATTACCCTAAAGATGATAGTTAGAAACATTGTATGAATTGCCTATTGAACGGTGCAGATCATGAAGGATGTTTAACCTTCTCTGCGCTAAACAATCACCTCAGCTAGGTAATAAACAAGATTAGACTCCATTTTAAAAAAACTCTACGGTGAAGTCACATCAGCATATCTGTTATTAGGGAGGACAACATTATACACTGAAATCTGAGCTCCTCACTGTGATGTTGTTTGACATAGCATGTATTTAAAAGTAGAAGCTGAAACCAAGCGTTACTGGAAACTTTACCGTCCAAGGTTATTCCACGCGTATGAAACACAACCATCTACTGCTCGGCTGAAGGCTGGAATTCAATCTCAAGCTCTTGCTGACGTTTAAAAACTGCTTTCCCTGTGCCCTGTTAGTGCATAATGTTAATATACTCCTTAATTTCATTTTACAAATTATAGCCAATATATTTTCCTAAATTTATTCCCAACGGTTTTCTGAATTGCTTTGTCAGTTCAGTTTAGTTTATTGTCGCATGCTAACCAGTCAGTGGAAAGACAATACATGATTGCAATCGAGCCATTTACAGTGTATAGATACATGATAAGGGAATAACGTATCGTAGAAGGTAAAGCCACCAAAGTTCGGTCAAAGATAGTCTGAGTGTCTGAAGGAATAGAGAGTTGAGAGTGTGGAGCAATTGTAATATGTGATTGTAGATCTGCTTCTGAGGTTTCCAGGCAAATAGTCACCTGAGTTGGGCGCCATCTTGGAAGCAGACCGCTGACGCAACTTGTCTGTTAAATACAGCAGGTTAAATTTCATTCACTGCTCGTCCTAAAAGCAGGAGAGCAGCAAGCATATATTGTTAGTACATCTTCCTCAGCCAACGATGGACCATTATGGGTTCCATCCTTCCTCTGGTCACCTGTTGCTGGCCCTATTTTGGTGTGGCCCATACTTGCCTCCAGCTCACTCCTCCTCTCCCTCCCTCTCTATCTTTAAGTCTGAAGAAAGGTTCTGACCCGAAACGCCACCTATTTATTTTCTCCACAGATACTGCCTGACCCACTGAGTTAGTCCAGCATTTTGTCTATCTTTGGGACATACCATCCTGATCTGGAAATATATATTGCAGTTCCTCCACAATGGATCTAAACCGTGAAACTCACTCTACAAAATAATTTACGGAACACCTTCACCGGAAGGAATGCAATAGTTCAAGGGGGGAGTTCAACATCAGCTTCCGAGGGATGCTAGAGATACAAGTTGGAAATGAATTCAGGTGGGCTCTGCAGCAGCTGAAAGAAAGCCTAGTATCACCTCTTTAATATTACGCTGAGAGTACCCTTCTGTGTCTTTGCTTATACTGACTATTCCTTGTTCCACACTGATCTGTTTGAATGTAACAGCTATTGATAATATTCAACACAGAAACAGATAGATTTCTGGATATTAGAGGAATTAAGGTTAAGAGGTTTAGCGGGAATCGAGGAGAAATGTTTTCAACCAAAGGGTGGGGGAAACGGGTATTAGAATAATAAATGAGAATATTTATGATATTATTTAATATCATAAGACATCAGAGATAATTAGATACCATTTATTATTCTATCATTATAAAAGAACAAGCAATCCAGGCTAAAGTTCAATAGTCTGAAACGGGAATGTGAGATTGATAATCTCAACACAATCTTAGACCAGGAAACTCTTCAGTTGTTCCTTTGTAGCTCTACTCTCGATTTTCAACTTCCCGTACCCTGTTTCAAGGCTAGGTACTTCCTTGTTCCTCCAGGAATCTCCTGTGTAACTTGGGAGAGAAGTTTGCAGTCTAAAGGGCTGGTCCTACTTGGCCGTCATTTGCGCGTAACTTACGCGACATCATTTACGCGTCACGACGCACGACGCGCGCATCGTGGCACGCATGTGATGCGCGCATGGTGCGCAATGTACAAAATGTTTGCGCACCATCTGCGTGACGCGCAAATGGCGGCCAAGTGGGACAGGCCCATTAGGTATTTTACATTGGGCCGAATCGCTGTGCCAAGGTTTGACTATGTGAACAAATGGGGACCCACTTAGGGAGGGGGGTGTGGGGAGGGCAGAGATGAGTACTTTTTGGTAACTTTGTCGAAGCCTTTGTGTCAACTCTTTTGTGCACTTTGTATGCAAAAACACAGAATTTCACTGTACCTGGGTACTTTATTTCTTATGACAATAAAGCATCATCATCATTATTCAGGTACTATAGGGCAGCACAGGTACTATAAGGTGGGGCACAGTGACGCAGCAGTAGAGATGCTGCTGACAGTGCCAGAGACCTGGGTTTGATCCTGTAATTTGTCCCAAGTGCATAGGATAGAACTAGTGTATGGGTGATTGGTCGGTGTGTACTCGGTGGGCCGAAGGGCCTGTTTCCATATTGTCTCTCGAAACTAAACTAAACTCACATAGGCATTTAAAACATCAACTCACAAGGATCACGTAGGCGTTTGAAACATAAAGCACAGAAGGCTTTGGGCCAAGTTTTTCTAAATAAGATTAGTATGAATGGATGCTGAATGGTTTTGTCAAAGACCTGGTGAACTGAAGGGCCTGTTTCTGTACTGAATATCACTATGTTTTAGTTTAGATTAGAGATACAGCATGAAAACATGCCCATCCGCCCACTGAGTCCACACTGACCAGCGATCCCCGCACGTTAACACTGCCCTACACACGCCAGGGACAATGTTACTTTTATACCAAGCCAATTAACCCACAAACCTGTACATCTTTGGAGTGTGGGAGGAAAACCATGCAGGCCATGGGGAGAACGTACAAACTCTTTATATAACCAGGCACCCATTGTCAGGATCGAACCCAGGTCTCTAGCGCTGTAAGACAGTAGCTCTACTGCTATGCCACCAGGCTGCCCTATGACTCAATGATTCCATGAAAAATGGTGCTCGAGTAGGACATCAATTGTGATCATGTTGAATGATAAAGTTGGCGGGAGGCCTGAACGACTTACTCCTACTCCTATTTCTTATGTTGTAATGTTCTTGCGTTAAGGTATGAAAGAAGTCTTGTTGAAGAATGAGAGAAGTTAATACGGCAAAAACCTGGAGGAGTTTGGAGAGAGCTGGGTTGAAATTAAAAGGGAAACCAACAAGAACATGAACACTATATTGTTAAATAAAATCAAAGAAAATTCAAAGATGTCTAATAAATGACAAGGAAAAGGATACCTAAAGAAAGGATATCCCCAAAAGGGAGAGGTTATGTTGACAAATAAATTTGAACTTGAATTTGAAGGTGATCTGATGGCTGAAGATTTCAGCACAGGTTTCATTCAATTTGTTCGCATCTGTCTTGTCAAAAGGGGAGGATGATGCAAATGTTACTGTAGAGGAGGAGAAGTGTGAAATAATGGATGGGATGAACTGGGTGAGAGAAGAAATATAAATGTCTTTGAAAGTAGATGAATTACAAGGCAGGCTGGATGAAATGTATCCTGAGCTACTGTATTTGGACATGCAAAGGAGAAAACACTGGAAGCATTTGAAAATGGGTAGGAAGGAACATCAGATGCTGATTTAAACCGAAGACAGACACAAAAAGCTGGAGAAACTCAAAGGGTCAGGCAGCATCTCTGGAGAAAAGGAATAGGTGGCGTTTCGGGTCAAGACTCTTCTTCAGGTTTTCTCCAGAGATGCTGCCTGAACCACTGAGTTACTCCAGTTATTTATGACTAACTTCGAAGCATTTTCTAAGATTAGTTGGCCACTCTGTTTACAAGTACAGTGCAGATTTCTTGAGGGCCCTTGATGTTTAAAATTGATGAAATAATATTGACCACTGAATGATAGGTGAGCCTGCCTTGTGACGATGCCAAGAAAACTTTTGGGGAAAATCTGAAGAAGTGTTTTGATGAACGTTGACTGAATTATCGATGACAGACAATGTGAATTTATTAAGGGAAAGTGTTGCCAAAGATTTGTTTGCGCTTTTTGAGAAAATAACATAGAATATTCATAAAGATAATATTATGGAACTAATCCATGTGGATATCAGCATTAATTTTAAAGTGGTCCCAAATGACAGAAATTCAATGAGATGAAAGGGAAGTGTCACATCAGTTATAATGTAAGAATTGCGAGTGGCACGGTGGCACAATGGTAGTGGTCACTGCCTTACAGCGCCAGAGACCTGGGTTCGATCCTGACCAAGCACACTGTCTGTACGGAGTTTGTACATTCTTCCCGTGACTGCGTCGGTTTTCTCCGAGATCTTTGGTTTCTTCCCACACTCCAAAGATGCACAGGTTTGTAGGTTACTTGGCTTGGTATGAATGTTAAATTGTTCCAAGGGTGAAGGATGGTGTTAATGTGCAGGGATCGCTGGTCGGTGCGGATTCTGTAGGCCGAAGGGCCTGTTTCCCCGCTGTATCTCTAAACTAATAGGAAGGCAATGCTGGGACTGCATGAAATTAGTCTGGAGTACTCTTCTGGAGTACATTACAAGGTGGGCAGATTGCACAAGGCAGACTACAGACTGGATTGTCAAAGACCTGAATTAGACAATGTTTGTATAAATTAGGATTAGCTGGGCTGGGTTTGCTATGAGTACATTGTAGGAGGCTGAAGGGAGGTTTAATTGATTTGTGTGAAATTATGAAATGTCCAGGTAGCATCAGGTAGGACCAATAATTAAATGCACATAAATGCAGGCAAATAAGAGTTGGTCTTCACATCATGTTTGGCATAGACATTTTTGGCAGAAGTGCCTGTTCCTGCGCTGTATGTTCTATGTCCAATAGAACCTTTGCAAATAAAGCTTAACCAGCGAGACAATAGAGTCATAGAGTCATAGAGTGATACAGTGTGGAAACAGGCCTTTTGGCCCAAATTGCACACACCGGCCAACATATCCGAGCTACACTACTACCAAGTGCGTGCATTTGGTCCATATCCCTCCAAACCAGTCCTGTCCATGTACCTGTCTAACTGCTTCTTACATTTTAGACAATAGACAATAGACAATAGACAATAGGTGCAGGAGTAGGCCATTTCGCCCTTCGAGCCAGCACCGCCATTCAATGTGATCATGGTTAATCATCCCCAATCAGTACCCCGTTCCTGCCTTCTCCCCATATCCCCTGACTCTGCTATTTTTAAGAGCCCTATCTAGCTCTCTCTTGAAAGCATCCAGAGAACCTGCCTCCACTGCCCTCTGAGGCAGAGAATTCCACAGACTCACCACTCTCTGTGAGAAAAAGTGTTTCCTCGTCTCCGTTCTAAATGGCTTACTCTTTATTCTTAAATTTTGGGATAGTCCCTGCCTCAAATATCTCCCCTGGCAGCTTGTCCCATTCACCCACTGCCCTTTGTATGATAAAGTTACCCCTCAGTTTCCTATTAAATCTTTTCCCACATCACCTTAAACCTATGTCTGGTCTTTGATTTACCTACTCTGGGCAAGAGACTCTGTGCATCTACCCAATCGATTCCTCTCATGATTTTGTATTCCTCTATAAGATCACCCCTCATTTCCCTGTGCTCCATGAAATAGAGACCCAGCATGTTCAATCTCTCCTTATAGCTCAAACGTCTTGATAACATCCTCGTGAATCTCTGTACCCTTTCCAGCTTAACAACATCTTTCCTATAACATGGTGCCCAGAACTGAACACAATACGGCCTCTAAATAATTTTAGATAATTGGCAGAGAATTAACAATTCAATGAGGTTTGATGGAAACAAACTGGAGGAGCAGCACCTTATATTGTGTTTGGGTAGTGTACCACGCTACCACCGGTACCACCGGTATGAACTTTAATTCTCCAATTTTAGGTAATCAACCAAAACCATATCCCCTTTCCTCTCCACCCGCCTCCTTTGTTTTACCCTCTGGACTTACACTTATTTCTCTCCTCCCCTCCCATTCCACCTACATTCTACTCACTAGCTTCACAATTCACAACTCCTTTGTCCTTACACCTTTTGTCTTTGCCTTCATCTTTGGCCTTTATCCAACCACCTATGTATCAACTCAATCCTCCCCCCCCCCCACCCCCCCCACCACAATCTCTATCACTCACCAGGCTTTGTCCTGTCTTTCCCCTCATCCAGTTATTTTACCTCCACCATCTCTCCCCCTCCCCCCCCACCCCCCCCAAACCCCCCCCCCCCACCACCACCACAATGAGTCTGAAGAAGGGTGACACTATTAAACATCACCAATCCATAATCTCCAGAGATGCTGCCTGACCCACTGATTTAGACAATAGGCAATAGACAATGAACAATAGGTGCAAGAGTAGGCCATTCGGCCCTTCGAGCCAGCACTGCCATTCAATGTGATCATGGCTGATCATCCCCAATCAGTACCCCGTCCCTGCCTTCTCCCCATATCCCCTGACTCCGCTATTTTTAAGAGCCCTATCTAGCTCTCTCTTGAAGGCATCCAGAGAACCTGCCTCCACCGCCCTCTGTGGCAGAGAATTCCACAGACTCACCACTCTCTGTGAGAAGAAGTGTTTCCTCGTCTCCATTCTAAATTGCTTACTCTTACAAAGTTATATAGTTACATGAAACATAGAAACATTGAAAAATATAGGAGTAGGTCATTCAGCCCTTCGAGACAGCATCGCCTTTTAATATGATCATGTCTGATTATCCAAAATCAGTTCCCCGTTCCCGCTTTTCCCCATTAGCTAGTTAGTTTCCCCATTATTCCCTATAAGTTACTCTTGGACTTTGTAAACCAGCACACACATTTTGTCTGCAGTTCCTTGTTTCGTTCTTGTCAAAGGCCTTGCGAAAGTCCATGTTGGAAGGAACTGCAGATGCTGGTTTCCTCAAGTTGAGCTCTATCTGAAGAAGGGTCTTGACCCGAAACGTCACCCATTCCTTCTCTCCAGAGATGCTTCCTGTCCCGCTGAGTTACTCCAGCATTTTGTGTCCATCGTCGATGTAGGCAAAATCTACCGCCCTGTCCTCTTCACTCTATGGTATGTACATAATGGGCTGAACGGCCTCCTATGCTGTAAATTTCTATGTCACAATAGTGCGTCACAAAGCCTCTAGGCATCCAGTTAAACAAGGGGGATCCATACGTATCTCGAAGAAATGAACCAGACAATTATACAAATCAATATTTCCAACATTGTAGAATGGAGTCTCGAAGAAAATTAAAGATTTGCTTGAGACAAAAAACAAGACAAATTGCACAGAGTTGCAGAATAAATCTCATCTGGAAACAACATGCCTTTGACTGGGCATTAGAAAGTGCCACTCATACACCTCCCTTGTTATCTTTTTACGTGAACTGCCAATGAGACGGCTGACTATTTAGCAGCAGCCTCATGCCCTGTGCTCGGCAAGAGTGCAAATGAAAGATGTCAATCGCGATGCTGGATCTTGTGGAGTGAACAAGTTGGGTTACAATCCAACATGTAAAGGCTGAAGATAGACACAAAACGCTGGAGTACCTCAGTGGGACAGGCAGCATCTCTGGAGAGAAGGAATGGGTGACGTTTTGGGTCGAGACCCTCCTTCAGACTGAGAGTCAGGGGAGAGGGAGACACACAGAAATGGAAGGGTAAGGCGTGAAAATGAGACATCAAAGTGTCACGGAAAATGTAGAATAAATCGGTGTTAGCTAGGGGAAGGTGACGACAAAGCATACAAAGATAACATTTAATCAGGAAGTCAGTCAGACTGGTCGGAGAACTAGGATGGGGGAGGGATGGAGAGGGAAAGCAAGGGTTACTTGTATTTAGAGAAGTCGATATTCATACCACTGGGTTGTAAGCTGTCCAAGTGAAATATTAAATGTTGTTCCTGCAATTTGTGTTGGGTCTCACTCTGACATTGATCTCCTCAATCTATCAAGTCTGAAGAGGGTACGATAGTGGCATTTAAGAAACTTATGGATATGCGGGGATTGGAGGGATTCACTGATACCAGTTCAATGAAACTTAATTGTCACATGTACCTAGGTACAGTGAAATGCTTTGTTTCACACAAAATCTGTTAAAATGTTATAGTAGATCTCACCTAGGCAGTACACAAGAGTCGCCATGTTGCTGGCACCGACAAAGTTACAAAAAGTTCATTGAACAGTTCCACCTTCTGATCGCAGCGGCGAACCAGGCCTGTCGCTGCGTGTGGCAGCAGGTGGCCCCCTGCCGGTTCCCCCCTTTTCTCTCAGCAATCGAGATTATGTGCAGACACATAAGATCTTGGTATTATGCTCAGCACAGACATCGTGGGCTGAAGGGCCTGTTTCTTTTCTGTACTGTTCTATGTACTATGATAAGTGGGGAGGGGAACCGAGAAGAAAAGGTTTAAATCGAAACAGTACGTTGAAATCTGTGGAAAATAATCTGTGGACCTTCCATTAGAACTGGGAAAGTGTATGTGGGAAATGTGCCTGTCATGCTTTGTCCTGTCTCACCACACTTCTAGCTTACTTTCCTCCCACCCCTGCAATGAGTGTAAAGAAGGGTTCCGTCTCGAAACGTCACCTCTCCTTGTTCTCCAGGGATGCTCCCCGACTTGCTGAGTTACTGCAGCTTTTTGTGTCTTTCCAGAGTAATGTATCTGCTTTGGCGGTACAGTGTTGCAGCGGTAGAGTTGCTGCCTTACAATGTCAGAGACAAAGGGTCGATCTTGTCCAACGGGTGCTGTCTGTACGGAGTTTGTACGTTCTCCCCATGACCAGCGTGGGTTTTCGTCGGGTGCTGTGGTTTTCCCTCACACTCCTAAGATGTACAGGTTTGTAGGTTAAATGGCTTCGGTAAAAGTTGTAAGTTATCCCCAGTGTGTGTAGGACAGTGTTAGTGTTCGGGTGTCGCTGGTTGGCATGGACTCGATGGGCTGAAGGGTCTGCTTCTGCTCTCTATCTCTAAAACCAAAACTAAAACTTTGCTCGTGCTGACTGTCATGTTTCATTATCTTAGAGCACATTGAATTGGCAATGACCTATTCACCTCCTTGTGCTACACCGAACATGTCAGTTAAAATAGTACAATACTTGAATTAACCAAAAAACAAAGTGATGAGGAACTCTTTTATTCCCACTCCCTTAATTCGCAGAAACATCAGCTATTCCTTTTCTCCAGAGATGCAGGCTGATGCGTTGAGTTACGCCAGCATTTTGTGTCTGTAATCTGTGATGAGGAACTCAGCAGGTCACAACATCTGCGGTGGGTCAGTACCCTTCTTCAGGCTGTGTCCTTCTTCAGACTTGGATTAACCAGACGGTGACGAGTAATCCCGATTTCACCCTCTCGTGCTTCGAATATGATTTGATCTTTCCTCTGTAACCTGGATGGGGCTGGAATGTGACCTACATTTAGTTTAGTTTAGATCAATCTGAAGAATGGTCTCGACCGGAAACGTCACCCATTCCTTCTCTCCAGAGATGTTGCCTGTCCCGCTGAGTTACTCCAGCAGTTTGCGTCTATCTTCAGTGTAGTTTTGTTTAGTACGGTTTAGAGATACAGTGCTGATCAGCCCCTTCGGCCCACCAAGTCCACACCGACCAGCGATCCCCGCACATTAACAGTACCCTACATACACGAGGGACAATTTTACATTTTATACCAAGCCAATTAACCTTCTAACCTGCACGTCCTTGGATTGTGGGAGTAAACCGAAGATCTAGGTGAAAACCCACGCAGGTCATGGGGAGAATGTACAAACTCCGTATAGACAAGCACCCGTAGTCAGGATCGAACCCATGTCTCTGCCCCTGTAAGGCAGCAACTCCACCACTGTGCCACCTTGCCACCCGCAATGGATCCAGTTAATGTGTAAGGAAAGTCCTTTCGTTCACAGTGTTTACATTTAATCGATGCCTGATGACTAGATCCATGCTGAAAATTGATTCATCAACTTTCGTCAAGACTTTGGGGATTTTCTGATCTGCAGTCACAAAATCCAACAAATGATGTCTGACACAAGCAAATTTTAATTTAGTGACTAATGTTCTTCATTAGCCGACAACATTTCAACCTTAGCATCTATTTTCTAACATTAGATGTTCAAAATGAGTTTGCAGACCAGTATTCAGGATCAGTCAACAAAGTATCGGAATGTAGAGTGAACCCTCCTCTGCTATGTATATTTTACAGTATGACTCAAGTTTAACAAGGAAGGCTTTGAATGGATTTTGATAGGGAAAGGGGTAGAAATTGCTATTACTAGGATCCAGAATTACTGGTAAATACTCACTTCCTAAGCACTGTGAAGGGTGAGAGCGGAAGGCAGCAGAGGTTGAGTGGGGCTTGTTGTGTTTGACTAGACTTGATTACGTTTATTATTGCCATGTGTACCAAGGTACAGTGAAAAGCTTTGTTTTGAATGCTATCCAAACAGAAGTGATATACAACCATACATAAGTACACTCAAGTCATACTCAAGTACAATAAATAGAGCAAAGGGGAAGATATAAAGGGAAGAATATGGTTCTCAGAACTGTAGCGCATCAGTTTCATAACGTTTCATAAGTCCAATGCCTGCAATGGGTTTGAGAAGAATTGCACACTACCCTTCCTTATGGAAGGACCTTTCAGAAGCCTGATAACAGAGGGGAAGAAGCTGTTCCTGAGTCTGTCCGGTCCACGTTTTCAAGTTTCTTTCTGTACTTACTTCTGGACAGCAGCAGAGAGAAGGGGTGGAAGATTGCAACCTTCACGTGGTCCGCCCTGTTTCGACTAATGCAATCAACTCGACGTGCACAAATGGAAGATCAAATAGAATAAGTTGCCCTTCAACTTTAGGCTGTGCACGCCACATGAAAGAAAAAGAAGCAGAGAGAAGAAGGAAAAACTGGGGTAGGGCAAGTTTTTGATCACATTGGCTGATTTTCCGAGGCAGCATGAATTGTAGATAGAGTAAATGATGAGAAGTCTGGCTGTGTGATGGAGTGGGCCACATCTACTTCTCTCGTGTGGTTCTAGGCAGAGTTGTTCGTAAACCAAGGCAGAGCTGTTCATAAACCAAGCTGTGATTCCACCCGACAGTATGCTTTCTATGATGCATCTGTAGAGATTTGTAAGAGTCACTGGAAGACTTGTTGAATTTCCTCAGTCTCCTCAGAGAGTAGAGGCATTGGCTGTCACATCAATGTAGTTGGTCCACGACAGATCATTGGTAATATTAACGCCAAGGAACTTGAAGCTCTCAACCATTTCCACTTCCACAGCAATAATGCTGATTGGGGCATGAACACCCTGCTTCCTGAAGTTGATAACTAACTCCTTGTCATGCTGAAATTGAGGAAGGCTATTGTCCTGACACCATGTCACGTGGCATTGATTGGGCCATCGTATTGAATACTCGTACATTGTTTCTCCTGAGATTAATAAAAAAACAATTTATGAGGGTATAAAGAATAGGAGCAGAATTAGGCTATTTTGGCACATCAAGTTTACTCCACCATTCAATCATGGCTGATCTATCTCTCCCTCCTAACCCCATTCTCCTGCCTTCTCTCTGTAAACCTCTGACACCCGCACTAATCAAGAACGTAAAAGCTGCTGTATGTGTGAAGTCACTCTTAGGTCAGACAGGGTGAAGAGAGCGGATTCATTTCCCTGAAGGCATGACTAGTAGGCTGATGCTAACAAATGTTCCTGCTATCCTCAGCAGCAGTCCAGAAAGAGTCAAGAGTGTTTTGTTGTCATATGTCCCAGATAGAACATTGAAATTCGTACGTGCTGCAGCACAACAGAGTGTGTAAACATAGTTCACTGTGAACAATATGATAGACGCGAGAAACAAAAAGTGCAGTGTGTATATATACACATACTCACAAGTACACAGACATGTATATATATATAGTGGCTTGCATATATATTGATTTTCCATTTTGTCATGTTACAACCTATTTTATTGGGATATGTGATAGACAACACAAAGTGGTGCACAATATACATATGCATACACCCCGCTGAAACACAACTTTCACTGCAATTACAAATAATAGTGCAATAGTAATAATTGGATGGAGAGTGTCTAACAGCAATTTTCAAGTCTTGCCATCATTGGATTTAGGTCTGGACTTTGACTGGGCTAGGCTTTGATCTAAACCAATCCATTGTAGCAGTTCATTGTCCTGCTGGAGCTCCGACCCAGTATATGAGGTTGTAGTGTTTAATAGCCTGATGGCTGTAGGGAAGAAGCTGTTCCTGAACCTGGACGTTACAGTTTTCAAGTTTCTGTACCTTCTTCCTGATGGCACTGGTGAAATGAGTGTGTGGCCAGGATGGTGTGGATCTCTGATGATGCTGGCTGCCTTTTTGAGGCAACGACTCCGATAAATTCCTTCGATGTTGGGGAGGTCAGAGTCGATGATGAACTGGGCAGTGTTCACAACTTTCTGCAGTATTTTCCGCTACTGGACTTTCAAGTTGCCGAACCAGGCCATGATGCAACCAGTCAATATGCTTTCTACTGTACACCTGTAGAGTCAAGTAATTGTGCATTTGATTAATTGAATGATTCTTCTGATTACAAGATCGAGCATGGACACAGGCCCTTCAGCTTACCAAGTCCACGTTGACCATCGAACGGCTGAGTTCCCACTAGTTTGTTATCCTACTTTTGCATCCGCTCCCTGCACACTATGGCTAATTTACAGAGACCCATTAACCAGCAAGCCTGCACGACCTTGGGATGTAGAAAGAGACCAGAGCTCGCAGAGGAGATACATGCGGTCACAGGGAGTGCAGGCAAACTCCATACAGTCAGCACCTGAGGTCAGGATCGAAGCCAGGTCTTTTGGCACCATGAGGCTCTACCAACTGCGCCAGTGTGCCTAGACTGCAAAATGCAGTGTCGCTCCAGTTGTGGCATTGGATTGTGGTAGCCCACAAATCACACTGGTGAATTGCTGTCTCCTCACTCAGTACTCCCCTTGGAGAGTGAGCCTATTCTACATCATTGTCTTCATTGTTTACTTCAGTTTTATTTTATTGTCACGTGTACCGAGGTGCAGTGAAAAACCCTTTTGCTGCGTGCTATTCAGTGTGCAAAATCGTGAGAGAAATAGATTGGGTAGATGCACAGAGTCTCTTGCCCAGAGTAGGGAAATCAAGAACCAGAGGACATAAAAAAACACAACTAGAAAAAATTCCATTGTAGTGCAAGAGGTGGTCCATAGTGTCCTACTGCTGAAATAGTTTTAGGGCGATGTAAATTATAGCACTTCTATACTTAATACCCTGACTGATGAAGACATATGATGATCGTTTGACAGCACTGGGCCTATACTCGCAGGAGTTTAGAAGGTTGAGGGGGGACCTCATTGAAACTTACAGATAAATGCAGGGCATAGATAGAGTGGATGTGAAAAGGATGTTTCTACTGGAGGGAGAGTCTAGGACCAGAGGTTATAGCCTCAGAATTAGAAAGGAGGTGAGGAGGACATTTTTACTCAGAGAGTAGTTAATCTGTGGAACTCATTGCCGCAGAGGGCTGTGGCGGCCATGTCGGTGGCTATTTTTAAGGCAGAGATAGACAAATTCTTGATTAGAACAGGCGTCAAGGGTTACATAGAAACATAGAAACATAGAAAATAGGTGCAGGAGTAGGCCATTCGGCCCTTCGAGCCTGCACCGCCATTCAATATGATCATGGCTGATCATCCAACTCAGTATCCTGTACCTGCCTACTCTCCATACCCCCTGATCCCTTTAGCCACAAGGACCACATCTAACTCCCTCTTAAATATAGCCAATGAACTGGCCTCAACTACCTTCTGCGGCAGAGAATTCCACAGATTGGGGAATGGGGAGAAGGCAGGAAATTAGGATTAGCAGGCAGAGATCAGCTATGATTGAATGGCAGAGTATACTTGATGGGCCTAGTGGCCTAACTCTACTCCAATAACATGTGAACTTGTGAAAAGCATTCTTAACCACCCTATCTAACTGTGACGACACTTTCAGGAGATTGTGTACCTGTATTCCTGGATCAGTCTGCTCTGCAGCACTCCCCAAGGCCTGACCATTCACTGTGAAGACTTCCCAAAATTCAATACCTCACACTTATCTCCATTGGCCATTCTTCAGCCCCCTTACCCAAATGATCAAGATCGTGCTGTCATTTTTCAAAACGATCTTCATTATCAGCGATATCACTTTGGTGTTACCATGAAAGATAGGTGTGAATAGGACAGTAAAAAAAAATAAAAGAGAAGAAGTATAACATAGCGAAGATGAGCAGGAAGCCAGAGGATTGGGACACTTTTAAAGAGCAACTGAAGATAACTAAAAAGGCAATACGGGGAGAAAAGATGAGGTACGAAGGTAAGCTAGCCTAGAATATAAAGGAGGACAATAAAAGCTCCTTTAGGGATGTGAAGAGGAAAAAATTAGTTAAGACAAATGTGGGTCCCTTGAAGACAGAAACAGGTGCATTTATTATGGAAAATGGCAAATGAGTTGAACGGGTACTTTGGATCCGTCTTCACTAAGGAAAACGTAAACAATCTCCCAGATGTCCTAGTGGCCAGAGGACCTAGGATGATGGAGGAACTGAAGGAAATTCACATTGGGCAGGAAATGGTGTTGGGAAGGCTGATAAATCCCCAGGGCCTGATGGTGTGAATCCCAGGGTACTTAAGGAAGTGGCTCATGGATGCATTGGTGATAATTTTCCAATGATCTATACATTTAGGATCAGTTCATGTGGATTGGAGGGTAGCTAATGTTATCCCACTATTTAAGAAAGGAGAGAGAGAGAAAACAGGGAATTATAGACCAGTTAGCCTGACATCGGTGGTGGGGTCAATTATAAAAGATGAAATAGTGGCATATTTGGATAGCAGTAATGGGATCTGTCTGAGTCAGCATGATTTACAAAGGGGAAATCATGCTTGACTAATCTTCTGGAATTTTTTGAGGATGTAACTAGGAAAATGGACAAGGGAGAGCCAGTAGATGTAATGTACCTAGACTTTCAGAAAACCTTTAATAAGGTCCCACATAGGAGATTAGTGGGCAAAATTAGAGCATATGGTATTGGGGGTAGAGTACTGACATGGATAGAAAATTGGTTGGCAGACAGGAAACAAAGAGTAGGGATTAATGGGTCCCTTTCAGAATGGCAGGCAGTGACTAGTGGGGTACCGCAAGGCTCGGTGCTGGGACTGCAACTATTTAAAATATATATTAATGATTTAGATAAAGGGATTAAAAGTAACATTAGCAAATTTGCAGTTGACACAAAGCTGGGTGGAGGATGCTATGAAGATGCAGGGTGACTTGGACAGGTTGGATGAGTGGGCAGATGCAGTTTAATGTGGATAAATGTGAGGTTATCCACTTTTGTGGCAAAAACAGGAAGGCAGATTATTATCTGAAAGGTGTCAAGTTAGGAAAAAGAGAAGTACAACAACATGTAGGTGTTCTTGTACATCAGCCACTGAAAGTAAGCATGCAGTTACAGCAGGCAGTGAAGAAAGCTAATGGCATGTTGGCCTTCATAACAAGGGGAGTTGAGTATAGGAGCAAAGAGGTCCTTCTATAGTTGTACAGGGCCCTGGTGAGAGTTTTGTTCTCGAAATTTGAGGAAGGACATTCTTGCTATTGAGGGAGTGCAGCACAGCTCCACGAGGTTAATTCCAGGGATGCCTGGACTGCCATATGTTGATAGAAGCGAGCGACTGGGCTTGTATACACTGGAATTTAGTAAGATGAGAGGGGATCTTATTGAAACATATAAGATTATTAAGGGATTGGACAAGCTAGAAGCAGGAAACATGTTCCCGATGTTGGGGGAGTGCAGAACCAGGGTCCACAGTTCAAAAAATAAGGGGTGGGCCATTTAGAACGGAGATGAGGAAAGACCTTATCACCCAGAAAGTTGTGAATCTGTGGAATTCTCTGCCTCGGAAGGCAGAGGAGGCCGATTCACTGGATGCTTTCAAGAGAGAGTTAGATAGAGCTCCTTAAGATAACAGAGTCAAGGGGTTTGGGGAGAAGGTGGAAAGTGATACATTGTGGATGTTCAGCCATGATCACAGAGAGTGGTGGTGCTGGCCCGAAGGGCCGAATGGTCTACTCCTGCACCTATTATCTATTGTCTATTGTCTATAATGTGATGCTATTAATATATATCAACACTGAGAATGTGTGAAGAGCTTTTGCACAGTTTTTGTTTTCTATATATTTCTTGTGTGGGTTTTCTCCAGGATCTCTGGTTTCCTCCCACACTCCAATGACGAACAGGTTTGTAGGTTAATTGGCTTGGTGTAATTGTAAATTTTCCCTAGTGTGTGTAGCATAGCGTTGGTGTGCAGGGATCGCTGGCCGGCACGGACTCAGTGGGCTGATTGCCCCTATTTCCGCGCTATACCTCTAAACTAAACTAAGCTAAACTAACCTGTTTGAAGAAAGATCAGATTTTGTGAATGTAAAAATTAATTTTGAGGCCATAAATGAATTGGGTCTTTTTATTAGCAGACAGGAGTTTGGGAAGGAATGATCAAGTCGAGCCCAAGCGCTAAGTTAATGCTCAGTAGAAAAGCAATAAATAGATATGATAGGTTCATACTGGATCTTGTTCCTGTTATAATTGATTATTATGTTAGAATGGAGGACCTCAAGCTGATCTGTCCCCTTGTTTCACTATAAAATGGACTAGAACATTTATAATAATGTGATATGCCTTTGCTTTTCTCCCTATGGGACCCAGGGATGAATGGTAATGTTCTGTCAAAACAAGGCTTACAGCAATGTCTGTAAGTGAGCAAACAAAGAGCTCAATAAATGGCAATTCATTTCAATTCTGCATTGGCCTAATGCATTATTTTGAGGCAGTAGGATGTCTGACTTTTGTCATCACCTCTACTCCTTATGGATCTCCGATTTCTCAGTAAAAAGCCCCAATTTAGTTGGTAAATGCAAGAGAATGGAAAATGTTAATTTTACTTGTCAGGCCGAAATTGCGCTGAAAGTGAAAAGAAATCCCTGGTGCTCCCTGGTATACAGAGGGTAAAAGCAGACTGCATGAAGCTTTCTGAGACCAAATAGACCCTGAAGTGTATGCGACAACACTTCACAATGGTTCACACAATCTGTTATTTAATGTGGAGCTTTAGGTCAAAGAATAGGCCTGAGGAAACAGAGAGCAATTTCTGAATGAGGAACACATTAAATGGCAAATACTTAAAGCCAGACTTAATACTTAAAGCAAAAAAAAATTGTGGATGCTAGAAAAGATGCTGGAAATGCTCGGCAGATCAAGCAGCATCTGCAGGGAAGGAAGCAGAACTCTCAACAAGGTCCATTGATCTTTCTATATATTTTCTGGTTTAGTTTAGTTTTGGTTTAGAGATACAGCTCGGAAACAGGCCCTTTGGCTCACCGAGTCCTCACCGACCAACGATCCCCACATACTAACGCTGTCCCACATACACTAGGGACAATTTACAATTATACCAAGCCAATTAACCTACAAACCTATATGTCTTTAGGAGTGTGGGTGGAAACTGGAGCACCCGGAGAAAACCCACGCAGGTCACTGGGAGATGTCCACGTTGGAGGATCACTTGTATTATGTTTTTGTTTAGGTCTACTATTGTCAAGTGTACCAAGGTACAGAGAAAAGCTTTATTTTGCATGCTATCTAATCAGATCAGATAATACAATGCTTAAACACAATTATGTCAGTCAAAGCTATTGATCTAGCCCTGGACAAATCGAAATACATGCCTCAGCCTCAAAGGACACCAGATTGAAAAGTTCCGTGGTTGAAATTTTACATTTAAACTTTAATATTATCTTAATAATAACCATTAAAATAAATGCCCTTTTACATTCTGTGGCTGCCAGTTGAGTAAAGCGTGAACATCTCTGTTTGCCTATATTCTGTGACCATGACCCAAGCAACATGGATAGGCCAAGCGGGCATAGCTTTAATGTGAGAGGGGCAAAGTTTAAAGAAGATGTGTGGGACAAATTTGTTACATCGAGAGCGTTGGGTGTCTGGAACGTACTGCCAGGGGTGATGGTAGAGGCAGATACGATAGGGGTATTTCAGAGGCTTTTAGGTAGACAGATGGCTATGATGGGAAAGGAGGGATACAGGTCGTGTACAGCAGAGATTAGCTTAACTTGGAATCATGTTTGACTCAGACATATCGGCCAAAGGGCCTGGTACTGTGGTGTACACTTTCTTTTCTATGAGCAAGTTAGAGTGATATGGACCAAATGTGTGCAGCTGGGACTAGCTTAGATGGGCATCTTGGTCAGCATGGATGGAGTTGGGCCAAAGAGCCTGTTTCTGTGCTATATGACCAGGGCTATGACTATATGTTCACTTGAGCCATCTCCCAAAAAAACCTTGTGTGGACTTTCCCTCCAAATGTTACAGGACAGGTTAAGTAATCCAGTTACTGCAAACTGGATACATTTGATAATTAAAAATAACAGTTTGGTAGGAAATGAAGGCAAGGTGATTTGTGATTCATTTGTAAATGTACAGTTAATTATGCAAAATTTTTGATAGAATATTTGCACGAGCATTTTGAATAATTGTACTTAAATTGCCTAAACATTTTAAATGGAGTGCTAGCATCCATCAGTCTTAAGGATATTAACATTCGATTTGCAATCATTCTACTATTTGTCCATTGTACGGTCGGTCCCATTCAAATTATTTCCTCCAAGAGAAATGTATTCAGTAACTGTTGCATAATGTCCATTAAATCCTAATAACACTTGATCTTCTCAGGCAATTGTTCAATATCACTAATGCATGCATTCCTTTCTGTAGTACTTTCTTTGACAGTCTCTAACCAACTTACCGAGAGAGAGTTTTATACTGATGCTTTCTTAAAGGTGTTTTGTCACCAAGTAATTTATTTTGCCGAAGGAGTCACTGGATTTGCAAACGGGGAAGGACACAGCTAAATGAGGACAATTATATCTCACAGATTGAAAGCACAAATATTTGTTCTGCAAGAAAGTGGACCAGAGCCTCAAAACACCTCCAAGAGATGACAACGCTGCTCTAATTACAAGGGCATAATTGATGCACATTCCACAAAAGATCCTAGTAGTACATTGAGAATCAAGCCTGCTGGTAGATTGAAATGTAATTGAACCCAATTAATGTTATGACTTGTTCTCATGACATTAAACATTGAATCAAAGGTCTTCTTCATAAATGGGACAACCATTATGGTTTTGAAATTACGCACAAGTTTATTGACATATTAAGGCACAACAGCATGAAATTTATTCATCTGATACTTTAATGGCAATTTTAACTCATTTATTTTAAACAGATTAATACTTCTGTTCAGGATAACAAGCAGCATAATCTAATGTGAACACCACTGATACCTCAGTTAAAGGACATGGCATGGGGAAGAAAGAAAGAGAGAGGGAGAGAGAGAAAGAAAAAGAAAAGAAAGATTGCAAGAACAAAAGAAAGAAAGAGAGAAAGAAAGAAAACGAGGAAAAGATAAAGAGAGAGGGAGGAAGAAAGAAAGGAAGGAAATGAGAAAGAGGAAGAAAGCAAGAAAAAGGGAGAGAAGGAGGGAAAGAGGAGAAAAACAATAAAAAAGAAAGAGAGAGAAAGTGAGAAGAACAGAAAGACAGAAAAGGAGAGAGGAAGAGATAGAGGGAGAAAGTGGGGAAGAAAGAAATAAAGAAAGAAAATGAGAGAAGGAGGAAAAGAAGAAAGAACAACGTGAGTGCCATATCTCCAGTTCCACCACTGGCATAATTCTCGTGCCATTTACAGTATCAAAGAATTATGAATGAAACAAAACATATTTCTGCCACAGTCTTGAACAATACATTTAATAACATCAGTCAATTGCCAAAACCTTGAATCCTACTTAATGTACCTGCATGATATTTGTATCTATTAATCCTGGGCCATTTGTGCCACTGTCGAGGGAATCCCACAAATGTGTCGGGCAGAACTCTCAGAGGATCTAAAAGCAAAGAAGCTGAGGAAGGTGGCAATTAAGGAGGAAGTAGAGCTAAGTACAAAGGTAATGAGATGGTTTGACCTCTACACCAATTCTACTTTTTGTATCTATTTTCGGATTAAACCAACATCTGCAGTTCCTTTCTACACACTTAAGCTATCCTACTTCTATCTAACAAAACTAGCAAGTTATAATTTAATAGTACTGGTCCACCACCAATTTTCTGGTTCATTTACGGAAGTACAGAAACGTCATTCCATCACACATGGAATTTCTGGGAAATGTCCTCTGGTCGGTTGTAAGATTACAATTGTTTTGTAATTCTGCATTAAATCTGATCGGCTTGATGTTTGAATGTACCAGGAACTGGTCAGGCAGAGATAATATATCCCAGACACAAGTATGGGGGTTGCAGAGTCATTCTGGGACTCACAAACTTAAATTTATAGTTCAGTATAGGCAATTTAAAAAAAAGTACACTTCAACACTGTAACAAAGTTGTTATCACAAGGCTGCTATATGGCTATTATTAGACCTAAAAAGATGCCTTTATTATTCAGGTACTTAAATTAATTGGATGTGTCAGCTGAAGGAATAACCTAATGGGTTAAATTCAGCCCTCAGATTGCTCACACAATTATTGAAGCCAACACTAGTGTTAATGAGGGCTCAGAATCAAATTATAATGACTTATCTAGAGGATATGTTAATTGTAAATGGGAGACAGCTGAAGAACTGGGTTCAGCAACCATAAGCCTATTGAAAGGCTAACGTTCTGTACATCCAAACAACATGTAAGTTACAGGCATCCCAAAAGATTGATTATTTGGGGTTTGTCATTAATACAGTTGATATGTCAGTAACTTTACCAACAATTAAGGTTGGGGATGTTACAAATGCCTGTACTTGTCTTGGTAAAAAAAAAAAAAAAAAAAACATTATCCCACCATCCAAGAAGTAGCTACGGTTACTGGTAAAGTGATAGTGGTAAAGTAAAGTGATCAAAGTCTGCAAAGACCAGTGAATAAGCATAAAAAGTGTGCAGGTCATTGATTAGGTCCATGCAGTTACCAACTAAAAAGGTTGAGCTGAATTGCAATGATGGATTCTCAATGTTGCACGTTACTAGAGGTAAAAATGTGCTTGTTCAGTAGTCTTCAGTGATATTACAGACTGATGGGAGTGCTCTCGGATGGGGAGCCAAGGACAGCGATACCAGTTGTGGTGGTCGAGGGACTGTCCAAGACGATTTAATTCTCCAAACACATGGTATGAATTATTTGGAGTTATTGGGAGTAGACAATACCACAGCTGTGGGAGAAGACAATATTGTGGTAAGGCAACAATATTGTGGTAAGGCAACCGATCACGAAAGTTCAATGACAATACAGAATGAATGTTAAAATTCAAAAAGTTAAAAAAATAAAAAATAAAAAATAAAATAAAATAAAATTGTCAGACAGTTTGAGTACCAAATGTTGATCTGTTGTGTCTGGATTAAATCTCCAGTGGTCTGAATGTGTCTCATGGGTGTCAGAGCCAGGAGCATTAGCGGTGGATGCATTCTCGTTACATTGGGGAAGTATAGTCTTTTATGTTTTCGCCATTTTGCCTGATTACGCAATGTGTCACCAAAATAGAGCAAGTCTCCGCCGCAGGCGTTTGGTGGTTCCAAACTGGTATTGCTTCTCAGCCTTTTGGCTAAGATCAAGTGTAGTATCTGTTCTTATCAGTTCAATATCTGATACGTCCCTTATCTAGGGACAATTACCACACAGCCATTGTTCCAATTGGTGCTCAGAATGATGATTCAGACATTCATGACAAATCCCAGGTGCAGTACTTGTTGGTACATCCAGTAACAGCAGAAGTCATCCATTTCATGACTGTATTAATTGTTAATCTGCAGGTTCTGAGATCGTAATGTCCTAATACCTCCGTTAATTCTGAATTCACTCTGTCCCAAAATGGTTCTATTTTTGGGCAACTCCAGAAGATATGTGCATGGTTTGTGTCTGTTTGGCCACATTGCCTCCAGCATGTTTGCTGCATTAGAATTTGCTTGTTTTTTATGTTAGGCGTAATAAAGAAACAAATCAAATTTTTCCAATTAAATTCTCTCCAATGTTGTGAATTGGTAGATGTCTGTAGTGTTACACACATATGATGCCATTCTTCTTCTGAGATCGTAACTCCTCATAAAATAACGATCAAACTGGTAAGTTCTCGTTTAACCTTACTATTTTCCAGCAACTGATGGTCCAGTACCTCCTTTAATCCAGACTAAATTAGGAGAACATTCTTCTTCTTCTTCTTCTTCATCTTGCGTATGGTGTGCACAGCCTAAAGTTGTAGGACAACTTGTTCTATTTGATCTTATTTGATTGTGCATGCCAGGTTGATTGCATTTGTCGAAACAGGGCGGACCACCCCAGGAGAACATTGTGTGTGGTGCACGGTCTTTCGGGATGTGTGCCTCCATCCAGAAAGAGTTCATCGTTTACTTCTTTGTTAATTGTTAATTCTTTATTTAAGTTTCTATCAGAGTTCTTCAGAGTCATGGGTGGGGTATAATTAATGGGTTTAGTTTAGTTTAGAGATACAGTGTGGAAATAGGCCCTACGGCCCACCGAGGTCCGCGCCGACCAGCGTTCCCTGCACACTAACGCTATCCTACACACACTAGGGGACAATTTACAATTTTTGCAAAGCCAATTAACCTACAAACCTGTACGCCTTTGGCGTGTGGGAGTGAACCCGAGCTCTCGGGGAAAACCCACGCAGGTCACGGGGAGAACGTGCTGTGTACTGGCAGCATCCACCCGTAGTCGGGATCAAACCCGGGTCTCTGGCGCTGTAAGGCAGCAACTCTACCACTGCTCCACTGTGCCGCTCAAGAGTCAGAGGTGTATGGTTGAATTGTTCTAACGTGACCTCTGTTGGTCCGGAAAAATGGTTAGATCGGCAAGGCTTTGCAACCAAAGTTGCCGGAAAATTAATGGTGTACCTGCACAGTAATTTTGTGTTTGTTATTAACTTTTTTATTAAGCAGTATACCCTCCAGCTCATTTAAATAAAGCAAATGTAGATCTATGCTTATAAAAAGTGGAATGTTTATACTTCTTATAAATTCAGAAAATATAGATGTCTTGACACCCAGTGCAGCCTCATCGGACTATAAGGTGCAGGTCTTGATATAACAAGACATATATCAAAGGCACTGAGCAGATCATTGGAGCCCAACAATTAATGGCCACCTGAGTCTGTATTAATGAACAATTGAGCACACTGCACCAGTTACATAGCTCGTTAACTAAGTAGAGAACCTTTAATGATCATAAGTTAATTTCAACAGCACCTACACTAATTTATGATTACTGTATGTGTAAGAAGGGACTGCAACTGCTGGTTTAAACTGAAGATAGGCACAAAAAGCTGGAGCAACTCAGCGGGACAGGCAGCACATCTGGAGAGAAAGAATGGGTGACGTTACGGGTCGAGATCCTTCTTCTGAGTTGCTCCAGCATTTAGTGCCTATCTATGATTACAGTATGATTGTTCCGGATTTGCTTTCAAATTAAATATATCTGTTTCTATGGTAAGTACATTTTGCAGGACTTTGCTGGCTTTATCTTGCACTAAACGTTATTCACGTTATTCCCTTTATAATGTATCTGCACACTGTGGATGGCTCGATTATAATCATGTATTGGTTGTTGGCTTTCCGCTGACTGGTTAGCACGCACCAAAAGCTTTTCACTGTACCTCAATACACGTGACAATAAACTAAACTAAGAGAAGCCTAGCCAGGAAATGCAATTGGTTTGAAAGAAAGATGAAGACAAATGACAAAAATGTATGCTTCTTGGGTTGGAGAGGGTGGAGATGGGGAATGCATTCAGTGTGCATTCATGGGAAGAGGCTAATCATCTCTATGAAAAAGGGTCTATCTCTGAAACAAAGAAAATAGATGCAGGAGGAGGCCATTTGGCCCTTCGAGCCATCACTGCCATTCATTGTGATCATGGCTGATCGCCCCCTATCAATAACCCGTGCCTGCCTTCTCCCCATATCCCTTGACTCCACTAGCCCCTAGAGCTCTATCTAACTCTCGCTTCAATCCATCCAGTGACTTGGCCTCCACTGCCCTCTGTGGCAGTGAATTCCATGAATTCACAACTCTCTGGGTGAAAAAGTTTTTTCTCACCTCAGTCTTAAATGACCTCCCCTTTATTCTAAGACTGTGGCCCCTGGTTCTGGACTGGCCCAACATAGGGAACATTTTTGCTGCATCTAGCTTGTCCAGTCCTTTTATAATTTTATATGTTTCTATAAGATTCCCCCTCATCCTTCTAAACTCCAGTGAATACAAGCCTAGTCTTTTCAATCTTTCCTCATATGACAGTCCCGCCATCCCAGGGATCAATCTCGTGAACCTACGCTGTACTGCCTCAATCACAAGGATGTCCTTCCTCAAATTAGGAGACCAAAACGGTACATAATTCAGTGTACAGAAGTAGGGTCTCAACCTGAAATGTCACCCATTCCTGCTATCCAGCGATGCTGCCTATCCTGCTGAGTTACTCCATCATTCTGTGTCTAAACCAGCATCTGCACTTCCTTCATACACATCTCCATGCATGTTCTCCCATGGCCACGTGGGTTTTCCCCAGGTGTGCTAGTTTCCTCCCACACTACAAAGACATATACAGATTTGTAGGTTGGTTTGGCTTCAGTAGAAATTGTAAATTGCCCCTAGAGTGTAGGATAGTGATAGTGTACGGGGATTGCTGGTTGATGCAGACTCGCTGGGCCAAAGGGCCTGTATCTCTAAACTAATATCTAAATACAGGAAGAATCGCTGCAGGAATGTGTACAATTCTGGATGCCACACATTAGGAAGGATTTGATGGCACTGGATAGGGTGCTGAGGAGATTCGTGATGAGAGATTGGATAGACCTGGTCTGTTTTCCTTCAAGCAGAAGTGGCTGTGGGGTAACCTGAATGAGTTAATGAATGAACGATTGAATGAATGAATGAATACTTTATTGTCACATGTGGCAAGGCACAGTGAAGTTCTTTGCTGGCATACCCAAGGTATGCAAATAGTCACCACATAAAGGGCGCGGACAAAGTTACAAAGTATCCTGCGCCAGGTCCACCTTTGTTCTTCGCCTCCCCCTCACGGTGCTTCCCGCCATACCGGGTCCACCTTTGTTCTCCTCCCCCCCCTCACAGCAGTCCCACCCACGCTGGGTTCTCCTTTGTTCTTCCTCCCCCATCACAGCGGTCCCCCCACACTGGGTCCTAATTTGTTCTCCTCTTCCCACCCGCCCCTCGCAGCGATCCCCCCACATTGCGTCTTACTTTGTTCTTTATCCTCAATGTCTCATTGAGACATTCAAAATTATGAGGGGCATGGTGGATAGGTTAGATAGTGAGAAATTATTCCGCTGTTGTCTAAAACCTGAGGGCAAAGGACCCTGCGACTTCTATATTCAGTACTCTGACTGACGAAGGCCAATGTGACAAAAGTCTTTTTGACCACCTCATCTACCTGCAACGCCACTTTCAAAGAATCAAGCCGTGATGACACTTTGAAACATTGAGAAAAGGGAAGGAAGGAAATTTAGTGAATGCTGGGTCATTCAGAACATTGGGTGAAGGAATGCAGATGTCGGGGGCTGGGTTAATGTTAAGGATTGGGGTTGGCAGGATCATCAATGGTGAGCTGCCCACAGAGTGATAACCAAAGCCCACTGGAATCACCAAAGCCCACTCGAATATTGCAACAAGGCTGAAGGTGGAGACACAAGAGACTGCAGATGCTGCAACCTTGTGCAAAAATCACACTGCTGCAAGATCTCAGCAGGTCAGTCGCATCTGTGAAGGGAAATGGACAAGTTACGTTTTGGGTCAACACCCTTTATCAGACTATCTGAAGAAGGATCCTAATCTGAAACACCATCTGTCCGTTTCCCTCCACAGATGCTGGCTGACCCACTGAGTTCCTCCAGCACTTTGTTTCCTTGCTGAAGGTAGAGTTCGAGGCTGTTCTCAGGTTTCTCTGGTGAATGAAGAACAGATTCCATTCTTACATGTCACAGGTGCAGAGTACAACCTGAACTGTCTCCATTGTAGAAGGGTAAGGTCCCTCCACCCCTGGGTCCCACTTTCACGCCGACTCAAGAGCTTGTTCCTCATTTCTACCACAGCAGTGCATGCTGTGCGGAATGCTGTGCATTACAGGTTACGGAAAGTCATCCTTAGAGAACTCATAAATTACTACCTATAGCTTTGAGAATAAAATTAGTTCTCATGGAATTTATATTAAAGAAAGGAAAGGAATCAACTCCATTTTTTTTTCAACTTTCATTTCTTGATGCTTATGCAGATGGTGTAGCTTCACGTTATGGAAAAGCTCAAGATAGTCACTTTTACTTTTCTAGGAATGCAACCCCCACCCACCAACAAGTATTTTCTCAGCAATGTTGTAGAAACAAAGAATTGCAGTTGCTGGTTTCCCAAGGAAATTCTGGAGTAACTGAACCATGTTCTCCAGGCAGCATCCCTGGAGAACATGGAACTGTGACGTTTCAGAACCCATCTTCAGACTGTTGGATGAATTAATCCATACATTCCCAAGCTAGCAGGGTAATGTCAGCTTGATTTATTTAACTAACCAACTAATCCTGAAGCTTGAAAACTTGACTTTGTATGTTGTCCATTATGTTTGATAGTCTGTGACTAAGACATGCTCGCACTAATTATAAAGTCAATTGAAAGGCAGTGTTTAATTGATGAACATTTGGCCAACTGCTTGGCAAATAATCTTGCCAGAGATGCTCTAAATTGTTTTAAGACACAAGCAGGGAAAGAGTATCTCCTTATGATGCAGGTTGTAAACGAAAAAACTTGTTAATGGAAAACATGGTGATCCTCGAGGCCAAAGAGCTATATCTAACTCTCTCTTGAAAACATCCAGTGAATTGACCCCCACTACCTTCTGTGGCAGAGAATTCCACATATTCACAACTCTCTGGATGAAAAACTCTCTGAGTTGAACCTTGCCTGATTATGAATCAAAGACCTGCAAATGCTGATCTACACCAAAGGACATAATGTGCTGGAGAAAGGGAGCATTCTGAAGGACACCGATAGGTGATGTTTCAGGATAGATCTCTTCTTCAGACTCATAGTCTCCTTTAGACTGAAGAAAGATCCCGAACCCGAAACGTCAGTTATCCATGTTCTCCAAAGATGCTGCCTGACCCGCTGAGTTAATCCAGCACTTTGTGTCCTCTTGCCCGATCGTACCTCACCTGCTCACTGTAGTGCTTCCTGTATCCAGCGCCTGACCATCATACTTCAGACAGAACTAAGTGACACTTCTTTGATCTCTTCTCAACTCCGTTATTTACCTGATATTTATGTCTTCTTCTTACCTCTTCTTAAGCCCTTTGCTCCTCTAGGGAGCAAGGCCATTGACAAATGTCCTCCACCTCACTCGGTTGTTGGCAGTTCTTTCGCGATCTCCCCAGTTGAGCCCACTCTCAGATATATCTGTCTGGACACCTCTTGTCCTTCATTTATGTGTCTCAATTTAAAGATGTTAACCACATTAACCTCTGTGGCCATGTGTTTTAAAAAAGGATTGAAACACAGATAATTACAACCCAATTGATGCGATTCCCTTCGTGGAATTACGACTGTCTCCTATTTGTGCTGGATAGTTCCCCTCTGTGTGTTAGCTGGTCAGGGCTAAATAATGTCAATTGTAATATTCCCCACCATCCCCACTAACATAGGGATTTACCAGAAAAGCTTCCTCAAAAAGGCAGCCAGCATCATCAGACACACACACACCACCCTGGCCACGCACTCATTTCACCCCTGCCATTGGGAACAAAACGCAGGAGCCTGAAAACTGTAACATCCAGGAACAGTTACGTCCCTGCAGCCATCAGACTATTAAACACTACTACCTCAAATAAGCTCTGAACTACATAGACTATTATTGTCATTATTGCACTATTATTGTTTGTTTTTATGTGTGTGTATGTGTGCGGTGGTGTGTGTGTATGTGTATATATATGTATATATATATATATATATATATATATATATATATATACACACACATATATGTATGTGTGTGTGTGTATATATATATATGCACATGTGAGCATGTGTATATATGCACACACTGAACTTTTTTTCTCGTTTATAAAGTTGTTCACAGTGTACCATGTTTATTTATTCTGTTGTGCTGCAGCAAGTAAGAATGTCATTGTTCTATCTGACATTTGACAATAAAACACTCTTGACTCTCTCTTGACTCTCTTGAAATTGATATCCTGGGGATCCATCAATTCATGAAACCAAGAAGGAACCATACAAAAAATAATCCTCTTTCAATTTTCATTTGTGCTGACTCAGCTGCCTGGGACACGTAAAGGGTAGAGAAGTGAAAACTGCCAGTGATTTATTATAGGGATAGTCTGGATAGTATACATTGTATACCTGAGATGGAGCAATACTGTCAGCAAGAAGCAAAGAATAACTTATCTGGCAATAGGCACAAAATGCTGGAGTAACTCAGCGGTTGAGACAGCAACTCTGGAGAAAAGAAATAGGTGACATTTTGGGTCGAGACCCTTCTTCAGACTCGACCCGAAATGTCACCGATTCCTTTTCTCCAGGGAGGCTCTCTGACCTGCTGAGTTACTCCAGCTTTGTGTGTCTGTCTTTGGTTTAAACCAGCATCTGCAGTTCCTTCCCACACAACTTATCTGGCAACCTTTGCTGCCATCTAGTGTCCATAATCTTTGTGACAGTGGAGATGAGCGAAGAGATGCGAGAGATTGCAGATGTCAAGACACATTGAATCATCAACATATACAGCATGGAAACAGGCCTTTCAGCCCACCGATCACCCATTCACACTGTGAACAACGAACTGCAGATGCTGGTTAATACACAAATGGATACAAAGGATACACAAGGATATTGTGTGCAGTTTTGGTCTCCAAACTTCAGGAAGGACATTCTTGCTATGAGGGAGTGCAGCGTAGGTTCACGAGGTTAATTCCCGGGATGGCGGGACTGTCATATGTTGATAGATTGGAGCGGCTGGGCTTGTATACTCTGGAATTTAAAAGGATGAGAGAGGATCTTATTAAAACATATAAGATTATTAAGGGTTTCGACACATGTTCCCGATGTTGGGGGAGTCCAGAACCGGGGCCATAGTTTAAGAATAAGTGGTAAGCCATTTGGAATGGAGACGAGGAAAATGTTTTTCACACAGAGCGTTGTGAGTGTGTGGAACGTTTTGCCTCAGAGGGCGGTGAAGGTTGGTTCTCTGGATGCTTTCAAGAGAGAGTTAGATAGAGCTCTTAGGGATAGTAGAGTTTAAGGGATATGGAGAGAAGGCAGGAACGGGGTACTGATTGTGGATGATCAGCAATGATCACATTAAATTGCGGTGCTGGCTTGAAGGGCTGAATGGCCTACTCCTGCACCTATTGTCTATTGTCTATGGTGTTGAGAATTATTGTGGAGGAGGCATTGCCATCTATCCTATCCTCATTGATTATGGTCTGTGGGTCAGAAAGTGAAGGATCCAGTGGCAGAGGGGCATGCTGACCTCTAGGTGCAAGAATGAGTTTGTTTGGATGTTAGTTAGTTTGAGTTTGGATGGGATGAGTTTGTTAGAGATGAGTTTGGATGGGAATATGGTGTTGAAGTTGGAGCTGTAGTCAATAAACAGGAGTTTAACATGGGAGTTCTTGTCATCTAGGTATTCCAGAGATTAATTTAGAGCCAGGAATACGATTCATAAATTCATTGTCCTAAGTGATAGGAGCAGAATTAGGCCATGTGGTTCATCAGGTCTACTCCGCCATTCAATCATGGCTGATCTCTCTCTCCCTCTTAACCCCATTCTCCTGCCTTCTCCCTATAACCCCTGACACCCATACCAATCTGTGTCTGCTGTGGACCTGTTGCGACAATAAGCAAACTTCAGTGGATCAAGGCTGTCTGGGAGGCTGAAGTGTAGGAAGGAACTGCAGATGCTGGTTTATACCGAAGATAAATACAGAAACCTGGAGTAATTCAGCGGGTCAGGCAGCATCTCTGGAAAAAAGGACTAGGTGAAGTCACGGGTCGAGACCCTTCTTCAAACTGGAGTTAATGGTTGCCTTCACTAGCCTCTTAATGCACCTCATGATGGTGTCTGTCAGAGCCACTGGACATTCTCTCTGTGACTGCATGGCTGCCCTCTGGTTGCTCTAGATTTCTTTCACAACAAAGCGCCGAGAATGAAATGGGATTGGTGTGGGATAGGATTAGTATAATAGAGTTTTGATTATCAGCGTGGATTAATTGGGCCGAAGTGTCTGCTATATTATTGTGTGTATCTTTAACTCAACGATTCTATAATGTGAGCATTGATAGTTGTAGTGGCCACTGTAAATTGCTTCGAATAATTAGGTGCATGATGTAATCTGGGTCATGGAGAGTTCATGACAATGTGGGGAATATGTTCATGAATTCATAAATCATAGGAACAGAATTAGGCCATTCAGCCAATCGAACTTACTCTATTCAATCATGGCTGATCTATGTTTCCCTCTCGACCACATTCGCCTGCTTTCTCCCCGTAACCTATGGGAGAGCCCGCGCCAGCAGCACCTGGGACAGGGCTGCTTCATGTCTCCCTCTTGGAGGGGGAGAGCATGCCGGTCAATGTAATTCTGATGCCGAGTCTGAAGGTATAGCCGAGGAGCATACCCCAAGGGATATGCCATAGAGGGGGTACTGAGAAGGTTCACCAGACTGATTCCTGGGATAGCAGGACTTTCATATGAGAAAAGACTGGATAGACTCGGCTTGTACTCGCTAGAATTTAGAGGATTGAGGGGGGATCTTCTAGAAACTTACAAAATTCTTAAGGGGTTGGACAGGCTAGATGCAGGAAGATTGTTCCCGATGTTGGGGTGGTCCAGAACAAGGGGTCACAGTTTAAGGATAAGGGGGAATTCCTTTTGGACCGAGATGAGGAAAACATTTTTCACACAGAGAGTGGTGAGTCTCTGGAATTCTCTGCCACGGAAGGTAGTTGAGGCCAGTTCATTGGCTATATTTAAGAGGGAGTTAGATGTGGCCCTTGTGGCTAAAGGGATCAGGGTGTATGGAGAGAAGGCAGGTACAGGATACTGAGTTGAAATGATCAGCCATGATCATATTGAATGGCGGTGCAGGCTCGAAGGGCCAAATGGCCTACTCCTGCACCTATTTTCTGTGTTTCTATGTTTCTAAGGGATGAAGGGCACATGCCAGAGGTACCATTCCTGGCAGCAAGGTTGCCATCCCAACAGAATCAGTGCAAAAATGATTCCATCCTGGTATAGGTCCGTTGGAAGGGCTATATCAGCGCAGGCATCCTCAGGGCCCTGTGCCAGCACCGGTTTCAAGGCTGCCTATGAATCACCCTCTCTGAGGAGGAGAGTGTGATTGATCAGATGTAACTGACTTTAAATTCTGAAAATGTCTGTGGAACATACTGGAGCCATGTGAGCCGGCAGTGAACAGCGCTATCAGGTGGATATTGGAGCCAGCCGCCGAATCTTCTATTCAGGTAAGGCCTTTTCAACAGGCAAAACCTGGAGGACGAAGCAAAAGCTGTCAGACCAATCAAGACTGACGACGAGCAAAGCTTCATCGTTTCGGCGACAACGCACCCTACGCCTTCATCGGCTGTAAGCGGTTCACTGAAGCTAGTGGCAGCATGAAAGCTGGGCAGAGGTTCCACGCACCCTACTCTATGAGGTAACCAGGCAGATAGGGGGTTACACAAAAAGCTGGAGAAACTCAGCGGGTGCAGCAGCATCTAAGGAGCGAAGGAGATAGGCGACGTTTTGGGTCGAGACCCTTCTTCAGACTGGTCAGGGATCAGGGAAACAAGAGATATAGACGGTGATGTGGAGAGATAAAGAACAATGAATGAAAGATATGCAAAAAAGTATCGATGATAAAGGGAACAAGCCTGAACAACCAGGCAGATAGGTTGTTCTGGCACTTCCGAAACATGGGTAAGTGTACACTTACACGTTGGTAATATTTACACTTGGTTGTACAATACACAAATGGTTAAGACATAGTCAGCTACTTAGCAGCATCTAACCATGTAAAACTGCACAATGTTAACATTCCAAGCAGGATTGCCTTCGAGAGGCAGGCTCAGAATTGTGGCCTGTATTGTCTTTCGAGGCAGGCTCAGAATTATGGCCAGAGTTGTCTTTTAAGGCAGGCTCAGAATTATCGCAAGAGTTGCCTTTACAGGCAGGCTCAGAATTATGAGGTAGGCTCAGTATCATGGCCAGCATTGTCTTTTAAGACAAGGCTCAGAAATCGAGCCAGAATTGGCGCTCGAGGCAGGCATGAAATTATGGCGCGGCCTATTCATTATGAAAGATGGAAAAGGTCGTTTAACTCGCATGTGCAGTATAAACTTTCCAAATAGGAAACTTCATTACTGACTAACAACTGATTTTCATAGGAGATTCTCATTTACAGCATTCATCGGAGACATTTCAAATGATCAGGAGACAATTGCTACGATGCAATGATAACAGTATGATAACAGTAATGCTAATAGTAAAGCATTGCAAAATGGGCTTAATTATTTACCCAGGTTATTTAATAAATTACTAAAATCTGTAATGCACTATGCAGAGTTCAAAAAACACTTGTTATGTCTTGTCTGGATGATATTTTAATGCTGTATTTTTTGCTAAAATCAACTGATTCAGCCTCAAACTATATTTGAGGAATTGGGCTCCTCCGTCCAGTTAAATTTAAGTTGTTAACACATAGACTTGTTGGTCATTGGGAGTTACCTTTAGCTATTAATTAGTCTATGACTCCGCCCAGGGTAAGAGATTGGAGTTAATAGAAACCTGTAACAACCTTGTTGTTATAAAGCAGCTTTCTATTCATCAAGATTAATTGGCAATATAGGCTCAGCTGTGTAAGTGGGAGAACTGACATTGTGCAAAGTAACAACCTCTCAAGTGCCATGTAGGTCATTGTTAGACACACCTATGCTATACCAGCTGAAGTTACCTAAGTCACAATGATGGACGAACAGTATTCACCATTGCTCCAATAGTTTGGTCAATAAACTACGTTATATTGCAAACTGGTGCTAAGGGCTCTAACGCCGAAAACTTGCAAATGTCATCTCTAGTTTGGAGGTGGAGGAGATTCCATGAGTTACCAATTCTTCAGTTATTGGTATCAACTATCTATAGACACTAGGGCATTCTATGGGTTAAAGAGTGATTGAGTGAACATGCATAATCTGCATGCTCAACTTCAAGTTGATACACTATGATGGTGGCATATGTTAGTCACATGGCTGCAATCAAGTAAAACTAGCCTGTAATAGTTTACCTAATACATTTGCCGCTGGTGTATCCTCAAGTACAAATCAATGACAACACCGAATGGGTGTTGGATCACACAGTATTTATAAAATTCTGATTTGATGGAACACCGAATATCGATATGTTGTTTTCATGCTTGCTCACCGGTTGCAAACATATGTGGCATAACAGTGGCGACAGATAAAGTTTGGCTACAAGCAGAAGGAATGGTCTTTTATGTCTTCCTCCATTTTGCCTCATCAATCGGGAAATAAAGTCATCATGATCCCACTTTAGGTTTTTCCTACTGTCTGACTGGCCTATGCAGCTTTGATTCCTGCTTTGTCGGCAATAATAATACAACCTTATACATTTGTCCTAAATGTGAACTTTGCTGGTTCAGCCTGAGGCTCGGGAAACGAGCCTTTGCATGATAACATCAATTTATGACATTGCAGATTCTGAATGGACTGCCCCTATGGCTTGGGTTGTCACACCAATCCAGGTATGTGTTCACTCCAGAGTGCTGGGATAGCACCAAAAAAGCAGTACATTTCCTCTTCAGGAGATGGGAAGCATTTTGTTTAATGCTAATGTTGCATTTAATATGGTACAGACTACTGACGTCTTGGAGTTCATTTTTAAATGGTCTTTGACAATAATTGAGTTATAGGGCCATTAACTATGCCTAAAGTACCTTCTCATCATATTAGCTGCAGCAAACGGGACCCACTCTGTCGGGTTTCACCCCCAGATATCGAGTTTGTAAACAATATCTTTAACACAAGTTCTCCCAGTACAAGTACAGGCAGTATGGGATATTTACATTGTGTTAACAATGCTTCGCCAGGGGGCTCCAGCTACATCCTTAGTCATGGCACTAGTATCAGCACAATGAGTGCAGACATTGCAAAAGCTGCGGCTAGACAGGATGGAAATGGCTGCAAATGCCATTACGTTTTACATTTCTGATCTACACAAGCAGACCAGGGGGACAGGATTTAAGATCATATTTCGGCATACCCCACGGATTCACGTCTAGGTGTGAGGGTACTCTTGCTATATTATATCAAGGCACCAGAACCCTAAGAGGTGTGGGATCAGCATTGTTTATTAGCCACAAACAACCACACAGGAAAATGTCGGTTCAGACTATTTCGAGGTGACTGAAGCAGGTTCTGGGTTATGCAGGTATTAACACTGACAACTTTACGTCTCATTCCACCAGGGCGGCATCAACATCAGCAGCCAAGGCAATGGACGTCCCCATCGACCGTATCCTCGCGGCCGCAAGATGGTCAAGTGAATTGATTTTCAAAATTTTTTACCACAGGCCGATTGCCAACTCGGGGCTATTTGCCCATTCTGCTTTGCATTCAATTTAGCCTACACTGATATAGAGGGGTTGCTATTGAATTTCTTTATTAAAACCATTAATATGATTAAATCAATGTCATGCTTAATTATTCACTCATCCTGAGTCAATCAATACAGTGAGATGCCGGGATTTGAATCTATGGCAAGAAATCACAGAGCTTTGAAATCTTCACGGAATCACTCACGTGACTCCGAAGTAAAATAGTAAGATTAAACGAGAACTTACCAGTTTGAAGTTTGATCTTTATTTTATGAGGCGTTACAATCAGCGATTACGCGCCCTCCGCTCTCAACCCTCGTATTATAAAGATCATCTGGTAGTTCTAGTCATCTCTAATCTTACTATGTTAGTTCAACAACTATTATCTGTGATTTCACACCGCTGCTTTGAAGATTGACGCGCATGCAGACTGGGGGGGGGGGTTCTTCACGTAATCGCTCATCGTAACTCCTCATAAAATAAAGATCAAACTTCAAACTGGTAAGTTCTCATTTAATCTTACTATTCTTCCTCATATCCTTTCTAAAGGTACGTCCTTTTATTTTGAAATAGAATTACCATTAATTCTAGTTTTAGTTTAGCTTATTGTCATGTGTACTGAGATATAGTGAAAAGCTTTTTGTTGCATACTATCCAATCAGCAGAGGACTATACATCATTACAATCAAGTCATCCACACTGTACAGATACATGATAAAGGGAATATCATTTAGTGCAAGATAAAGTCCTGTGAAGTCTGATTAAAGATAGCCCGAGGGTCTTCAATTATCTAGATAGTAGCTCAGGACCACTCTCTAGTTGTTTGTAGGGTGGTTCCCAGCTGCCTGATAACAGCTGGGAAGAAACTGTCTCTAAATCTGGAGGTAGACAAAAATGCTGGAGAAACTCAGCGGGTGAGGCAGCATCTATGGAGCGAAAGAAATAGGCGACGTTGCGGATAGAGACCCTTCTTCAGACTGATGTGAGGGTGGAGGGGGGGGAGGGAAGAAGAGAGGCGGAGACAGTGGGCTGTGGGAAAGCTGGGAAGGGGAGGGGAAAGGAGGAGAAAGCAAGGACTACCTGAAATTGGAGAAGTCAATGTTCATACCACTAGGGTGTAAACTACCCAAGCGAAATATAAGGTGCTGCTCCTCCAATTTACAGTGGGCCTCACTCTCGCCATGGAGGAGGCCTAGGACAGAAATCTGGAGGTGTGCATTTTCAAACTTCTGTGCCTCTTGCCTGTTGGGAGAGGGGAGAAGAGGGAGTGATCAGGGTGAGACTCGTCCTCAAGTTATGCTGGTGGCCTTGCCGAGGTAGCTTGAAGTGTAGATGGAGTTAAAGGAAGGGTGGTTGGTTTGTGTAATGGTCTGGGCTGTGTTCACAATTCTCTGCAATTTCCTGCAGTCTGAGTTGGAGCAGTTCCAAAACCATGCTGTGATACATCCCGATAAGGGCTGTGTTAATGGCTACTTGATGGTTAGCATGGACTCATTGGGCTGAAGGGCCTTCTTCAGTGCAGTCTGACTAACTCCATGACATTTGAATCAGGAAAAACTCAGATTAAAAATCTATTTTGTTGTGTGCTCACTGTACCCGTTTGCATAAATATGCACTTGTCGCATTGGTGATTTTCTTTGAGCTGTGAGGCGCAGAAAGATGTGTACAGGTGAAGGTTAAATAATTAAGTGCAATGCCTGATCAACAAGACTAAGGAGTTCGTGGAGGGGAATAACAACTCTGTTCCCTGTCTCCATCAATGGTGTGGATGTACACTTTACCAAGGAGCACAAGTACCTTGGAGTATACCTGGACAGTAAACTGGACTGGTCCAGGAATGCTGAGGCCCTGTACAAGGAGGGACAGAGCCAGCTGTACTTTTTGAGAAGGTTCAGGTCCTTCAACAACTGCTGTGAGATACAGCAGATGTTCTACCAATCGGTGGTAGCCTGTGCCACCTTCTTCACTGTTGTGTGCTGGGGCAGCAGGGCGAAGGCCACTGACGCTAATAAGATTAACAAACCCATCAGGAAGGCTGGCTCTATCCTGGGGCGGAGTTGGATTCATGGGAGGTGGTCCTGGATGGGAGGAGCATCTTGGACAATACAGCTCACCCCCTCCAAGTTAATATAAACATCCACCACAGCGGACTCACCCCCCCCCCCCCCCCCATTCCTCATTGTGATGGAAGACAATAAAGGCCAATCTTCTTCCCTCATTCTTCACCCGCGGTCGGGGCAGTCGAACCATCCATTGGGGCAATCGAAGCTCCCGCAGCCAGTGGTCGAAGCCCCTGCCTTGGGACAATCGAAGCACCTGCATCGGGGTGGTCGAAGAACCTGCGGCTTGGAGTTCCCGATGTTGGTCTCTGACCAGAGATCTCGAGCTCCGCGATGTTAAAGTCCGCAGACACCCGCGATAGAGCTCAGAGGTCGATCACTGGCAAAGGTATCGCGGGCTCTGTGATGTTAAATTCCCGCAGGCTACGGCAGAACACTGAAAACACACATTTAACACATACTAAATAACAACGAAAAAGAAAGGGACAGACAGACTGTTGGCGAGGCAGCTATTGCTGGCACCACAAATTTTATGTGCAATTCTTTAGGTGCAATTATGATAAAGTTCTCAGATATGTGAAAATTTGAGTCCTTGCTCTGTGTTACCAGTCCCGTATCTAAAACAAACATCAATCCAGGTTGTAGAATAAATAATCCAGAAGATCTAAAAGCTTGAAGCTGGGCAGCACGGTGGCGCAGTGGTAGAGTTGCTGCTTACAGTGCGAGAGAACCAGGTTTGATTCTGACCACGGGTGCTGTCTGTATGGAGTCTGTACATTCTCCACATGACCTGCACGGGTTTTTTCTGAGTGCTCCGGTTTCCTCCCACACTTGAAAGGCGTACAGGATTGTCGGTTAATTGGCTTCATTAAAAATTGTAAATTGTATATAGTTCCTGGCATGCAGGATAGTACTTACAGGGTGATCGCTGGTCGGCATGGACTCGGTGGGCCCTTGGCCTGTTTGGGTGTTGTATCTCTAAACTAAACTACACTAATGCCCCTGTCCCACTTAGGAAACCCGAACGGAAACCCCTGGAGACTTTGCGCCCCACCTAAGGTTTCCGTACAGTTCCCGGAGGTTCCCGGAGGATTTTGTCATTCTCCCTAATGGTCAAAAGTGGTTTCTGCTTCTTCTATATTCCGACGATTATTTCAAAAAATGCAAAACCTGCCGCGACTAAGAATAGGTTGCCGTTTTAAAAATCGGTAATTTTTTAGTCAAAGCCGGTTGCGATCCTAGTTGAAGGTGGTTGCCGGGGGTTGCAGGTAGTGGAAGGTTAGACCTTTTTTTCATGCAGTTTTATTCCACCAGGGAGGTCTTAAGCCCCTGTCCCACTTAGAAAACCTGAACGGAAACCTCTGGAGACTTTGCACCCCACCCAAGGTTTCCGTGTGGCATAAAGCACATACTATCATATTCCAGAACAGCTTCTTCCCTGCCATTATCAGTCTCTTGAATGGACATCTTATATCCTAAGGAGTTATTCCCAATCTTTCAAAATTGTTTTCTTCTCTGCACTTTCTCTCTAGCTGTCTTCTGCACTTTTTTTTTTCTCTTTTTGTATGTTTTGTATCAGTTGTGCTCACGTATGGGATGATCCGCTTGGATAGCACGTGAAGAAAAACATTTCACCATACCTCAGCACACACGACAATAATAAACTGATTTCCTAGACCAATAACAATCAGCATTGTCAAATTTGCCAGTGATATTAAGTCAGGAAACACACCAAGTTCAACGTTAGCATAACATAGGGACATAGACTGCATGATCAATCTGATGTTGAAGCATTTTGATCTTGTGGAGATCTTTCAATAGATCCGAGAATTCAATAGATCTGCATTATTTCTTAATGGTGTGAAACCAGAGGCCTTGGAAAGGCATTGGAGTGTATAATGGAGATGGACAACATCATTGAAACCCCATCCACAGTTTAATAGAGTAATAGCTTTTACCTTAAGTTGTGAAGTGATGAGAAAACCTGATTATGAAGAGAAAAAGTGATAAGAAAACTTGCCGCTAACTCAGCAGTGTAACTATATCAGGAGAAGTTTGAGGATTACACTAAAGCGGATGTTATTGTAGATGGTGAAGATGGATGTCAAAACTTGCAGCAGGATCTTGATTGGATGGGCAGATGGGCTAAGGATTTGTTAAAGGGAATTTAATACAGTAAAGAGCAAGGTGGTGGATTTTGGGAAGTCTAACCAGGGCAGGACTTACACAATGAACGGCAGAGCTCTGGGGAGAGTTGGAGAGCAGAGAGATATAGGACATACAGGTGTATAGTTCCTTGAAAATTGCATCACAGGTAGATAGCGTGGTCAAGAAGGCTTTTGGCCTCTGGGCCTTCATCAGTGTTAGAAGGTCATGTTACAGTTGTACAAAACACTGGTGAGGCCACAATTGGGATATTGTGTTCAATTGGAGTATTGTGCTCACACTGTTATAGGAAAAATTGTGTTAAGCTGGAAAGGGTGCAGAGAGGATTTACAAGTATGCTACCAGCCCTCGAGGGCCTGAGCAATAGAGAGAGGTTGAGCAGGCTAGGACTTTCTTCCTTGGAGCGCAGGAGGATGAGGAATGATCTTATAGAGGTGTATAAGATCACGAGGGTAAAAGATAGGGTGAATGCTGAGTCTTTTACTCGGAGAATCAAGAACCAGAGGAAATAAGTTTTTTAAATTTTTTTTAAAATATATTTTTATTAGAGGTAAGCTAAAAATTGGCAAACACAAATTATGGTATAGGTATTTCGAGTACATCACTCATACATTATTAATATTTTCAATTAGATCATTCTGCCTCTAATAGTTTTTTTTTATAGATTAAAAGTAATAAAAAAAAGAGAGAATAAAAGAAAAAAAGAGAAATCAAAAAATGAAATCATAAGGAATGGAATAATTTGCCATTAATACATCTTTGGAGATAAGATCAAGGAATATAGAGTATAACTTTTCATCTGTTCCTGAGCAAGTTTCAGTTAGGTCCCACTGCCGAACCAATCTACCCTTTTAAATAATCGATGAAAGAAGACCATATTCTAACAAAAAGTTATTGTTCAGAGGAAATAAGTTTAAGGTGAGGGGGAAATATTTCGTAGGAAACTGAGGGGCAGCTATTTTACACAAAGGGTAGTAGATATATGGAACGAGCTGCCAGAGGAGATAGTTGAGGGAGATACTATCACAACATTTAAAAAGCATTTGGACATGTACTTGGAAAGGATAGGTTTTGAAGGATATGTGTTAAACATAGGCAGGTGGGACTAGTGTGGATGGGGCATATTGGTCGCTGTGGGCAAGTTAGGCTGAAGAGCCTGTGTCAATGCTGTGTGATTCATGGACTCTAATTAGAGGGCATAGCTTCAAGGTGAGAGGGGCAAAGTTTAAAGTAGTTGCACATGGAATGTTTCTTGAAATGCCTTGAAAAAGTGCTGCCAGAGTTGGTGGTGGAGACGGGTACAATAGTGGCATGTAAGAGGTTTTTAGATAGACACATGGTAATGCAGGGAATGGAGGGATATGGATCACATAAAGACAGAGGAGATTAGTTTAAGTGTTAACGAAGAAACTGCAGATGCTGGAGAATCGAGGGTTACACAAAATGCTGGAGAAACTCAGCGGGTGCAGCAGCATCTAAGGAGCGAAGGAGATAGGCGACGTTTCGGGTCGAGACCCTTCTTCAGTCTGCACCCGCTGAGTTTCTCCAGCATTTTGTGTAACCGGAGATTAGTTTAACTTGTTCAACACGGACACTGTAGGCTGAAGAGCCTGTTCCTGTGCTGTACTGTTCTATGTTTTATGTTCTATCAGTTTTAAACTAAGGGAGATTTCCTCAATAGATTCACCAGAATGCACCATGATTTAAATTGTTAAATTATAAGGATAGATTGTTTAAAATTAGCAAGTATTTGGACAGTTATGGAATGATCTAATCAATATGCTTGAAACATAAAAACATAGAAAATAGGTGCATGAGGAGGCCATTCGGCCCTTCGATCCAGCACCGCCAATCATTGTGATCATGGCTGATCGTCCCCAATCAATAACCCGTGCCTGCCGCCTCCCCATATCCCTTGATTCCACTAGCCCCTAGAGCTCTATCTAACTCTCGCATAAATCCATCCATTGACTTGGCCCCCACTGCCCTCTGTGGCAGGGAATTCCACAAATTCACAACTCTCTGGGTGAAAACATTTTTTCTCACCTCAGTCTTAAATGGCTTCCCCTTTATTCTAAGACTGTGGCCCCTGGTTCTGGACTCGCCCAACATTGGGAACATTTTTCCTGCATCTAGCTTGTCCAGTCCTTTTATAATTTTATATGTTTCTATAAGATCCCCCTCATCCTTATAAACTCCAGTGAATACAAGCCAAGTCTTTTCAATCTTTCCTCATATGACAGTCCCGTCATCCCAGGGATCAACCTCGTGAACCTACGCTGCACTGCCTCAATCACAAGGATGTCCTTCCACAAATTAGGAGACCAAAACTGTACACAATACTCCAGATATGGTCTCACCACCTATACAACTGCAGAAGAACCTTTTTACTCCTATACTGAAATCCTCTTGTTATGAAGGCCAACATTCCATTAGCTTTCTTCACTGCCTGTTGTACCTACAGGCCTACTTTCAGTGACTGGTGTAGAAGGACGCCCAGGTCTCGCTGCAAATGACGAATAAATGAGATTCATGTTTGAATTTAGCCCCCTCCAGAGATTGTGGTCACCTCATGTATATTTTCAATATTAGGAGTGATAGATTTTGTTAGGTCAGGGTGTGGCGGCGCTGCCATGCAGCTGCGGCTCGCCTGCAGTCCGTCTATCTTTTTTGTTTTCTTCTGTCGTGTTGAATGTATGTTTTAGTTTATTTTTAGTTGTGTATGTGCGGGGGGGGGGGGGGGGGCGGGGGGGGGGGGAACTTGTTTTAGTATCTTCCTTCGGTGGGGATGCGACCTTTTCTTTGTTGTATCCCCGTCTCTGTCTTCGTCTGTGCTGAGGCCTAATTGCGGAGCTGGCGGCCTCCAACTGGGACCGACCTCGAGGTTCCGGAGCCAGAGCCAGGACTCACCTTTGTGAGGCTGGCCGACTTTGGGGCTGTGGTGGCGCTGCGGCCCGATTTCGGAGCCTCGGAGGCTTCGGCTGTGGGCGCAGTGGACGACAATATTGATTCTCCGGAGCTCCCGCAAAAACAGCTTCGTCCGCTGGACTAGAGGGTGGCAGCTTCGCCTGCCCCAGGCCACGGAGTTTGAACCGGCCTATTTGCGGAGCTCGGATTCGGCCGCAGGACTTACCATCAACCGGCGGGGTCACAACATCGAAAGCCTTGATCGCCTCAACGCAGAAGGAGAACAAGGAAGGAACATATAAAGACTTTAAGACTTTTGCCTTCCATCACAGTGAGGAGGTGCCTGGTAGAGTCACTGTGGTGGATGTTAAACTGTGTTCATTGTGGGTTCTGTTATTTTATTCTCTGTCATGACTGCAAGGTATGCAATTTCGTTCAAACTAAAGTTTGAATGACAATAAAGGAAACTTTATACTTTATAGCTTTATACTTTATTTCAAATGATATGAAGCAAAGACAGGTGAATGTGTTGGAGATGCAGATAATTTATGTCCTCTTTGATAGTGGAGGGGCTGATTGCCTGAATCTTGTTTCCTTACTGATGTTATGCATTTACTTAACCTCTATTGTAAAAGCTGACATACTTAAAGCAACATTGAAGGAGAATATTCACCCCATCAAGTCCATGCCAGCTCCCTGGCCAGCAATCCTGCGAGTTTTTGTTCTGCTCTTCTCATTTACCTATACCATTGTAGTTTATTTTCGTTCACACAGGATATCAACTCCATTTTGATATTTTTTGCCATTAAACTACATTAAGGTGTATTTTACACTGCCCAACTAAACTACCAATCTGCACGCCTTGGAATGCCTCAGGAAATGGCATCACAAAATGATTAGTACGGGTGTCATTGATTAGTACGGGTGTCAAGATTTTGGGTTGAAGACAGGAGAATGGGGTTGAGAGGGAAAAGTAGATCAGCCATGATTGAATGGCAGAGTAGACATGATGGGCTGAATGGCCTAATTCTGATCCTATAACTTTAGTTTAGTTTAGTTTAGAAATACAGCGCGGAAACAGGCCCTTCAGCCCATCGGATCCCCGCACATTAACCCAATCCTACACCCACTAAGGACAATTTTTACGTTTACCAAGTCAATGAACCTACAAACCTGTTCGTCATTGGAGTGTGGGAGGAAACCGAAGATTTCGGTGAAAACCCACACAGGTCACGGGGAGAACGTACAAACTCCGTACAGACAGCACCCGAAGTCGGGATCAAACCCGGGTTTCCAGCGTTGCATTCGCTGTAAGCAGCAACTCTACTGCTGCGCCACTGTGACCACCTATGTAACTGTGACTCTGACCACTTATGAACTTATAAAACCAGAACACCTAGAGGAAACCCACATAGTCACAGGGAGAAAATGTAAATTTTAACTAAGAGCATCTAGCTAAGGTTAGGATCAAATCCAGGAAACACTGCTGCTAATTTATTACCATGAATCTTAGGACAATATTTTTTCTCTTGAACCCATATTATATTTAAAAAAAACATAATTTATTCCTCAAACGTTTTTAATTGTCTCTAAGCATTTTGTGATAAGCCCGATATCCAACACTAATACTTGTCTATATTTTTCAGCATGCCTTATTAACATTGCCTGCACACTGATCTGTGTACTTGTGAAAGTGTGTCCGGTATAACATGAATGATGTTTGGTGGAAAATAATATACTTGCACTTCTCAAATACAAGAGTATTTGGACTTGTGCTGGGAATTTTCAGAAAGTCCAAATAACGGCTCCAGCTCCAACTGAAAGGATGAAATTCCACTAACTGGCCACTAAAGGGCAATATTTGATGCAAAAAATGTGAATCAATTGAATTGTGTGGTCATAAACATAGCGTACACTGGAAAAGCTTCCATTCCCAGTTAAAGCTCACATCTCAGTTCTCAAGCTCACAAATGTTCCCCTTGTTGGGGGAGTGCAGAACCTGGGGTCACACTTTAAGAATAAGAGGTAGGCCATTAAGGACTGAGATGAGGAAAATCTTTTTCACCCAGAGTGTTGAGAATCTGTGGAATTCTCTGCCACAAAGGCAGTGGAGGCCAATTCACTGGATGTTTTCAAGAGAGAGTTAGATTTAGTTCTTAGTGCTAAAGGAATCAAGGGATATGGGGGAAAAAACAGGAACAGGATACTGATTTTGGATATCAGCCATGATCACATTGAATGATGGTGCTGGCACGAAGGGCTGAATGGCCTACTCCTGCACCTATTGTCTATGCTTCTATGTTTCTCTCTCAAAATTCACTCAACAAACTATTGCTTTTCTTGCTGCATCTCAGAAGTGTTTTACTTATTGCAGTATTTTTTTTTCCAGTTTTGTGACAATATTTTTAATAAGAGCTATTTGCAAGCTCAATATGGCACAGAAACATAGAAACATAGGAAATAGGTGCAGGAGGAGGCCATTCGGCCTTTCGTGCCAGCACCACCATTCATTGTGATCATGGCTGATCGTCCGCTATCAATAACCTGTGCCTGCCTTCTCCCCATATCCCTTGACTCCACTAGCCCCTAGAGGGCATGACTCTCAGTTTGTATCATTCCATGGGCGTTGGCCTGAAAACCTTGTCCCTTATCTGCATTTGTTGCCAACTGACATTCTTGTTTTAAGGTTAGAAAGTCATAGTTTCCAGCCCCATGCCTTTGGATGATATGAGAATGCAGGGTGACTTGGACAGGTTAGGGGAGTGGGCAGATGCAAGGCAGATGAAGTTTAATGCGGATCAATGTGAGGTTATCCACTTTGGTAGCAAAAACGGGAAGGCAGATTGCTATTTAAATGGCGTCAAGTTGGGAAAAGGGGAAGTACAACGGGATCTGGGGGTCCTTGTTCATCAGTCTATGAAAGTAAGCATGCAGGTACAGCAGGCAGTGAAGAAAGTGAATGGCATGTTGGCCTTTATAACAAGAGGAATCAAATATAGGAGCAAAAAGGTCCTTCTGCAGTTGTACAGAGCCCTAGTGAGACCACACCTGGAGTATTGTGTGCAGTTTTGCTCCCCTAATTTGAGGAAGGACATTCTTGCTATTGAGGGAGTGCAGCGTAGGTTTACAAGGTTAATTCCCGGGATGGTGGGACTGTCATATGCTGAGAGAATGGAGCAGCTGGGCTTGTACACTCTGGAGTTTAGAAGGATGAGAGGATATCTCATTGAAACATATAAGATTGTTAAGGGCTTGGAGACGCTAGAGGCAGGAAACATGTTCCCGATTTTGGGGGAGTCCAGAACCAGGGGCCACAGTTTAAGAATAAGGAGTAAGCCATTTAGAACGGAGACGTGGAAACACTTTTTCTCACAGAGAGTGTTGAGTCTGTGGAATTCTCTGCCTCAGAGGGCGGTGGAGGCAGGCTCTCTGGATGCTTTAAAGAGAGAGCTAGATAGGGCTCTTAAAAATAGCAGTCAGGGGATATGGGGAGAAGGCAGGAACGGGGTACTGATTGGGGATAATCAGCCATGATCACATTGAATGGCGGTGCTGGCTCGAAGGGCCAAATGGCCTATTCCTGCACCTATTGTCTATTGTCTATTGTCTATTGTCTATTGCCTTCTGGACCTTGATCGTGAATGACAACTCTGTACATTTTTGGGAGAATTGCTATCTAAGCAAAGATGTCAAAATGAGGAACTGCAGATGCCAGTTTATTTTTTAAAAAGCACTAAGTGCTGGAGTAACATAGCAGGTCAGGCAACAACTCAAAACAACATGGTTGGTGATGTTTCGGGGTTGGATTCTTCTTTAGACTGATGGTGATGTCGGGTGGGGTGGGGTGGGGGTGGGGGGGGTGGGAAGAAAGCTGGAAGACAGGAGGGGCAGGACAAAGCCTGGCAGGATTAGGTCTGAAGAAGAGTCTTGATCCGAAGCTCTGTTCCTTTTCTCCAGAGCTGCTGCTTGACCCACTGAGTTACTCCAGCATTTTGTGGATAGGTGGATACAGGTGGGCAGATTATATTGACAAGCAGATGGTTGGACAAAGACAAGAGATTAAAAGACAAAAGGATTGAAGAGTTAAAAATTGTGAAGCTGGAGGAAAAAATGTAGGTGGAATGAGAGGGGAGAGGGGAAAGGCACAGGGGAGAGAGGAGAAGAAAGGGGAGGGGAAGAAGGGGAGAGGTTTGTTGGTTACCTAAAATTGGAGAATTCAATATTCATATCGTAGATCGATGCAAAATGCTGGAGTAACTCAGCGGGACCGGCAGCAGCTCTGGAGAAAAGGAACGGGTTTCGTTTCAGCTCTTTCAGCTATTCACCCCCCCAACCCCCACCACCATCAGAGTAAAGAAGAATCCAACCCCAAAGTATCACCTATCCATGTTGTTTAGGGCTGTTGCCTGACCTGCTATTTTACTCCAGCACTTTGTGCCTTTAAAAAAAAATAAACCAGCATCTGCATGTCCTTATTTCGACATCTTTACTTCTGAAGAAATGTCTCGACCCGAAATGTCACCCATTCCTTCTATCCATTGATGTTTGTGTCCCGCCGAATTACTCCAGCATTTTGTGTCTATCTTTGATTTACCCCAGCATCTGCAGTTCTTTCCAACTCAATATTCATATCGTTGGGTTGTGAACTCCCCAAGCGGAATACGAGGTGCTGTTCCTCCAGATTTGCTTGGGGCATCATTCTGGGAATGGAGGAAGCTCAGGTAGTATGGGAGAGGTCAGTATGGAAATGGGTAGAGTAGTTAAAAGGGTTAGCAACCGGGCGATCCAGTAAGCCTTGGCAGACCGAATGCAACTGTTTGGCGAAACAGTCGCCGAGTCTGCTCCTTGTCTCGCCAATGTACAGGAGGCCACATTGGGAACACCGGATCCAGCAGATGAGGTTTGGTGAGGTGCACATGAACATTTGTCTCGCCTTAAAGAACTGCTGTGGTCCCTGGATGGAGGTGAGAATGTTAATACTGACCAAATTAAAGACACCATAAAACGGAGGATCCCTGCACTTGTCAGAATTGTTTAGCCCTTGTCAGCTGAAATTTACAGGCTTTGGATAGTGCCAGCCAGTCTAGGCTTAGACTGATGTGCAAGATGGTGAAGATCCTGGTGTTCTCCTTGTTTCTCCTAATTTGATACAATGTCTAGCAGTTTTGCAAACGAACCTTAAATGCATAATTGCGATTGGATCGCTGCAAGGTCATTGTAAATAGGATAAATAATGTTGCAAGATGGTTATCCTGTTAATTGTTGATTGGTTGAAATGTTGAGCTTTGGAGGAACTGTTTGAATTCCAGGGCACATGTTGCACTATTCATTTGTGTTTGCTTCCTTCTAGAAGCTTCTTTAAAATACAATGTATTCAAGATTGTATTATTGGGTTAGGGAACTGTCAATTATGTAGTTATTATCAATGTGTTTGATTGGTTCATAAAGAGACCACCCCCATGTGGTTCGGCCCCTCAAGGTTCGGGGATCTATAAAGGGCAGCTCCCATGAGGTCCGTTGTCGATCTTCTGGAAGAGCGCTTGGGACTGCGTGACCTTTTCAAGTGTCTCTGCTTGCACGAGGCTAGAAGGGCTTGGCCAAGCAGATACAGGGATCGAATGTGGTTAGGTATCATTTAGGGGAATTTGTACTGTGTTTTCCAAAATAAAGTTTAGTTGCTCAAGTGCTTGATTCAGTATTTTATTGGCTTAGGGGGGAGCTTAGAATGAGCTATTTTCATGGAAGGAGGTAAAGGGACAAGCACTTAATTCCCTGTGGTTGCTGGGGAAAGTACTTGCGTAAGGGGTGGTTTGGGCTGGAAAGGATGTGAAACAAGGAAAGCTGAGGTCCAGGGGAACTCTGTTCTTGTTCCATCTGGAGGAAAGGGGAAGAGGAGTGAGAGCAAAATTATGGGATACAGAGGAGAGGTTGCTGAGGGATCTATCTATCGCAGAAGAGGAAAACCACATTTACTAAAGAAAGGGGATATCTCCAGTGTTCAAGAATGGAAAGCCTCATCTTGGGAGCAGATGCAATGGAGATGAAGAAATGATAGTATCTTGGCAAGAGGCGGGGTGTGAGGAGGTATAGGCCATATAACATTCGGCCCTTCGAGCCAGAACCGCCATTCACTGAGATCATGGATGATCATCCACAATCAGTACCCCGTTCCTGCCTTCTCCCCATATCCCTTGACTCCAATATCTTTAAGAGTTCCATCTAACTCAGATAATAATATGCCTTCCTGTTCTTGCCACCAAAGTGGATAACCTCACATTTATCCACATTAAACTGCAACTGCCATGCATCTGCCCATTCACCCATCCAGTCCAAGACACCCTGCATCTGCATAGCATCCTCCTCACAGCTAACACTTCCACCCAGCTTTGTGTCATCTGTAAATTTGCTAATGTTACTTTTAATCCCTTCACCTAAATCATTAATGTATATTATAAATAGCTGTGGGCCCAGCACCGAGCCTTGCGATACCCCACTAGTCACTGCCTGCCATTCTGAAAGGGACCCGTTAATCCCTACTCTTTGTTTCTTGTCTGATAACCAATTTTTGTATCTGTGTCAGTACCCTACCCCCAATACCATGTGCTCTAATTTTGCCCACTGATCTCCCATGTGGGACTTTATCAAAGGCTTTCGGAAAGTCCAGGTACACTACATCCACTGGCCATCACTTTTCCATTTTCCTAGTTACATCCTCAAAAAATTCCAGAAGATTAGTTAAGCATGATTTCTCCTTCGTAAATCCATGCTGACTCGGACCGATCCTGTTACTTCTATCCATTTGTGCCGCTATTTCATCTTTTATAATTAACTCCAGCATCTTCCCCACCGCCTAGAGCTCAGGCCCTCAAGTCACGGCAACATTCTCATAAATCTTCTCCGCACTCTTTCCACCTCAACAACCTTGAACCCATGTCTTTGGCTCTTATTTCCCCTATTCTGGATGCCGTCATACCTAATTCAAGACCTCTGCCGAGTTGTCTGCCCTTGACATACTCGCAGCATGGTCATCACGAGGTCGTAGGAGGTCGTAGGTAGGTCGTAGGTAGGTTGTGATGCTAGCCGTAGGAACTTGTGGCATCAAGTAGGTCGGGGTGTTTTTCTAGCCTGATGAAAAATGTCCACAAGTAAAAAGGTCGTGAATTAGGTCGTGAAAGTGGGACAGGCCCTTTAATCTTCTCTGCACATTTTCCAGCTTAACACTGAACCAGTTAAGTTTAAAGAGAACTCAAAAACTGTGCCACCATGTGTTTTCTCTGAACGTGGGGAGAAAGGGCCAAATTTCTCAATCCAGAAAATCAGAGCTTCACGAGGCGATATTATTGCAACTTGGCCAGAAAGGTACATTTTAAGCTCTGCCTTAAGGATTGAAAGCCAGGTGGAGGGGAAGATAGTTTCTGAGAGGAAATTTTAGAGCACAAGCGCGATGAGTTTAAACTGCAGGATGATCATGAGGCAAGAACTAGAGGAGCACAGGGATCTCAGAAGCTTAAAGGATTTTAGAAAATGACCGACATAGACTATGGAGGATTTGAAAAGGTGTACAAATGTATTTAAATCAAAGCATTCTCCATGTAGGTCAGCAAACATGGGAAGCTAGTGTGAGACAGTGAGACATGGGGAGATAGTGTGAGTCTCATGTGAGATAGCTCATAAGTTCATAAGTGATAGGAACAGAATTAGGTCATTCGACCCATCAAGTCTACTCTGCCATTCAATCATGGCTGATCTATCTTAGCCCCATTCTCCTGCCTTCTCCCCATAACCCCTGATATCTGTACTAATCAAGAATCTATCTATCTCTGCCTTAAAATTATCTATTGGCTTGGCCTCCACAACCTTCTGTGGCAATGAATTCCATAGATTCTCCACAGTCTGGATCAGGATAACAGTTTTGGATAGAAATGAATATAGAGTGGTGACAATGGAAGGATGGCTGAGAATATTTTACAATCTGCAGTGAAAAATAATGTATAAAGCCAAATGGATTTTATAGTTTGAGATTCTGATATTCATATTACATAATTCAAATCAAAATTAGGACACAATGCTGCAGCTGGTTGAGCCACTGCCTCATAGTGCTAGAGACCCGGGTTCTCCCTGTGAATGAGTGGGCTTCCTCCAGGTGTTCCGTTTCCCCCCACATCCCAAAGACATGCAGGTTTGTTGGTTAATTGGCTAATATAAATTGTCCTTAATGTGTAGAGAGTGGAGGTGAAAGTGGGATTACATAGAACTAGTATGAACAGTGACGAATGGCCGGAGTGGATTTGGTAGATCGATGGGCCTGTTTCCATGCTTTATCTCTAAACTAAACTAAAATGATTAAGTGTAAGAGATCAAAAGATCAAAAGGACCCCGAAAGTTTTTTCAGGTTAGGCAGAGGTTCACATGCCCCTCCTCCAACCTCGCCTACTGTATCCGCTCTTCCAGGTGTGGACTCCTATATATCAGCAAGACCAAACGCAGGCTCAGCGATCGTTTCACTCCACACCTCCGCTCAGTTCACCTAAACCTACCTGATCTCCCAGTTGCTAAACACTTTAAATCCCCTTCCCATTCCCACACTGACTTTCTTTCCCGGGCCTCCTCCATTGTCAGTGAGACCCAGCGCAAATAGGAGGAACAGCATCTCATATTTCGCTTGGGCAGCTTACCCCAGCTGTATGAACATTGACTTTTCTAACTTCAAATAGCCCTTGCTTTCACTCTCTCTCCATCCCTCCCCCTTCCCAGATCTCCGACCATTCTGACTGTCCCTCTAATTACACTGTATCTCTGTTGCTTTATCACCTTCTCCTCACTAGTAATGGTCTATTCTACATTTTCCTTGATCTGCACTTCTTTTGATCTCTTATACTTCCTTATCTCTGTAACTCCCTCTCCCCTGATGCTCAGTCTGAAGTAAGGTCTCGACTCGAAACACACCCATTCCTTCTATCCAGAGATGCTGCATGTCCAGCTGAGTTACTCCATCATTTTGTGTCTATCTTCGGTGCAAACCAGCATCTGCAATTCCTTCCTATACACAAAATGATTAAGCGTTCTTTCTAAAATGAGCACTGTCATCAATGCTTATAATGCAGAGTAGTTTTTAAGACGGTGGCAAAATATGGTCAATGTTTGGCCCCAGTCAAGGGGTTGTGAGGTCAAGGCCCCCTTTAGAAGTCAAGCACTCAGAGTTCATTGAAGTCCTGAGGGAGAATTCTATGTCATGTGGACATCTGCCTAGTCAGGTAAAGTTTGGCAGCTCTGAGGGGAAAGGTTAAGTTGTGGAAGGATGAGATCAAATTGGCTCAACAAATGTATCAGAAACCATCTGCTAATATTTATCCCTTCAGAAGCTTTTAACGTTAATGGTACCCAACATAAAATTATATTGGAAGGATGGATAAACATGATAGTGATAGCTCTCATAAGTTCATAAGTGATAGGAGTAGAATTAGGCCATTCAGCCCATCAGGTCTACTCCACCATTCAACCACGCATGATCTATTTTTCCCTCTGACCCCATTCTCCTGCCTTTTCCCCATAACCCCTGACACCCGCAGAGCAGAGGGATCTAGGAGTACAAGTGCACGGTTCCTCGAAGGTCAGGTTGCCGGTAAATAAGGTGGTCAAAAAGGTTTTGGGTACTTTGGCCATCATCAGTCGGAGTATGAGTTTAGAACTTGGGAGGTCATGTTGCCGTTGTATAAGACGTTGATGAGATCGCATTTAGAATATTGTGGTCAGTTCTGGGCACCATATTATAGGAAAGATATTGTCATGCCTGAAAGGGTTCAGAAAAGATTCAATGAACTCTGAGTGCTTGACCTCTAAAGGGGGCCTTGACCTCACAACCCCATGACTGGGGCCAAACATTGACCAACCCAGCCAAGCTAATATATTTTGCCACCGTCTTAAAAACTGCTCTGCATTATGTTGCCAGGGTTAGAGGGTGTGAGCTGTAGGGAGAGATTGATTAGGCTGGGTCTCTATTCCATGGAGTGCAGGAGGATGAGGGGAGATCTTATATAGGTGTACAAAATCATGAAAGGAATAGATCAGGTAGTCATTTGCCCAGAGTAAGGGAATCAAGGACCAGAGAACGGGTTCAAGGTGAAGGGGAAAAGATCTAATAGGAATCCGAGGGGTAACTTTTTCACACAAAAGGTGGTGGGTGTATGGAACAAGCTGCCAGAGGAGGTAGTTGAGGCAGGGGCTATCCCATCGTTTAAGAAACAGTTAGACAGGTACATGGATAGGACAGGTTTTGAGGGATATGGACCAAGTGGGACTAGTGTAGCTAGGACATTGTTGGCCGGTGCAGTCGAGTTGGGCCGATGGGCCTGTTTCTACACTGTATCACTCAGTGACTTTATGACTAATCAAGAAATGTCAACACATTAAATTAAATGCAGACTATCGGGCTGTTCATCTCTGAAGAAACCTGAGACGTCACCTATCCATGTTCTCCAGAGATGCTGCCTGACCCCCTTAATTACTCCAGGACTTTGTGTCCTTTTTGTAAACCAGCATCTGCAGTTCCTTGTTTCTGCTATTCACTTAGTTGTTGTTTATAGGACCTTTGTCTTGTTTAAATTGAATGATCTGGAGCAGGTTTCCTTAATGTTACAACAGGCAGGAATGTATTTGACTCATGCTATGCCACTGTCTATTTGAACCATTTCAAAATAATTCATATAAAGATCATGCCAACAGCACTGCATTGATATTTAGCAATAAGCATGTACATAACAAGTAATAATGTGTGCATAAAATATGGAAAGAATATAGAAATGTAAAATGGAAATTGGTGTTTCACAATATACTTTACCTCAAGTAAAGACTACACATGATCCGAATCACTGTGACAGTAATAAGGGAGATTGACTACTATACCCGAGGCTCAGTATAATTGTAAACACTTTCTTCTTTCGCATTTTGATGTACAAAATCTCCAATACCACTTTACTGATTTTTAATTAGAAAGGATTATTTAGTGATAATCTTTCAAAACTCTTTAGATTCTGGAGTAGTTCCTGAGGATTGGCGGGTAGCAAATGTAACCCCTCTTTTTAAGAAGGGAGGGAGAGAGAAAACGGGGAATTACAGACCAGTTAGTCTAACATCGGTAGTGGGGAAACTGCTAGAGTCAGTTATTAAAGATGGGATAGCAGCACATTTGGAAAGTGGTGAAATCATTGGACAAAGTCAGCATGGATTTACAAAAGGTAAATCATGTCTGACGAATCTTGTGGAATTTTTCGAGGATGTAACTAGTAGCGTGGATAAGGGAGAACCAGTGGATGTGGTATATCTGGACTTCCAGAAGGCTTTCGACAAGGTCCCACATAAGAGATTAGTATACAAACTTAAAGCATACGGTATTAGGGGTTCAGTATTGATGTGGATAGAGAACTGGCTGGCAAACAGGAAGCAAAGAGTAGGAGTAAACGGGTCCTTTTCACAATGGCAGGCAGTAACTAGTGGGGTACCGCAGGGCTCAGTGCTGGGACCCCAGCTATTTACAATATATATTAATGATCTGGATGAGGGAATTGAAGGCAATATCTCCAAGTTTGCGGATGACACTAAGCTGGGGGGCAGTGTTCGCTGTGAGGAGGATGCTAGGAGACTGCAAGGTGACTTGGATAGGCTGGGTGAGTGGGCAAATGTTTGGAAGATGCAGTATAATATGGATAAATGTGAGGTTATCCACTTTGGTGGCAAAAACAGGAAAGCAGACTATTATTTAAATGGTGGCCGATTAGGAAAAGGGGAGATGCAGCGAGACCTGGGTGTCATGGTACACAAGTCATTGAAAGTAGGCATGCAGGTGCAGCAGGCAGTGAAAAAAGCGAATGGTATGTTAGCTTTCATAGCAAAAGGATTTGAGTACAGGAGCAGGGAGGTTCTACCTCAGTTGTACAGGGTCTTGGTGAGACCACACCTGGAGTATTGCGTACAGTTTTGGTCTCCAAATCTGAGGAAGGACATTATTGCCATAGAGGGAGTGCAGAGAAGGTTCACCAGACTGATTCCTGGGATGTCAGGACTGTCTTATGAAGAAAGACTGGATAGACTTGGTTTATACTCTCTGGAATTTAGGAGATTGAGAGGGGATCTTAATAGAAACTTACAAAATTCTTAAGGGGTTGGACAGGCTAGATGCAGGAAGATTGTTCCCGATGTTGGGGAAGTCCAGGACAAGGGGTCACAGCTTAAGGATAAGGGGGAAATCCTTTAAGACCGAGATGAGAAAGACTTTTTTCACACAGAGAGTGGTGAGTCTCTGGAACTCTCTGCCACAGAGGGTAGTTGAGGCCAGGTCATTGGCTATATTTAAGAGTGAGTTGGATGTGGCCCTTGTGGCTAAGGGGATCAGAGGGTATGGAGAGAAGGCAGGTACGGGATACTGAGTTGGATGATCAGCCATGATCATATTGAATGGCGGTGCAGGCTCGAAGGGCTGAATGGCCTGCTCCTGCACCTAATTTCTATGTTTCTATGTTTTCTATGTCAGGGGTTAGGAGGCAGGAGAATAGGGTTGAGAAGAAAAGATAGATCAGCCATGATTGAATGGCAGTGTAGACTTGATCACGTTGAATGGCCTAATTCTGCTCCCAGAACATATGAATTTATGAAGTTATGAACAAATGGGATGGGGACAATTAAATGAAAGCACATTAAGGGGGCCACTCTCCCTTCTTCTCTCCCCCCCCCCCCCCCTGTGTCAAACCATTTCCTTCTCTCCTCCTCCCCTTCCACCTACATTCCTTTCTTTCGCTTCACCATTCGCAACACCATCCTTTTGTCTCAAACCTTTTCATCTCTGGCCTTTGTCCAACCATCTGATTATCAGACACCTGTATCAACCTATTACCTGCTAGACATGGTCCTCCCCCACCTCTAATACAGCTTTCTTACCCCCACCGCACCACAATCAGTCTGATGAAGGTTCCTGAACCAAAATGTCAACTATCCATGATCTGTGGAGTTGCTGCCATTGAATTACTACTCCAGCACTTTCATGTCTTTTTGACCACTTATGAATGATTATTTCAAAGGTGGGCTTTGTGTTTGTTTTTGAAGATTGAGATGTAAAACATTGGGTAAGAATGTTTGTCAACTTTTGAAGGGGTGCAGTAAACAGGACCTGGAATGGAATTAATGGGGAAGAGAGCTGACTTTTGTATAAATTCACGCTTAAATAGGATCACAAATTTTAATCGTTTTAATCGAAAGCAGAACATTCCTCACAATCCTTTTAAAAAATAAAAAATCCTGTTTATAGGCCCTGCAGGGCCTTGAATGTTGCCTAATGGTTTCAGTCATGGGAATCATAGAGTTCAGGCATGTGCCGTCAGGGTAGGCAAGGTAGGCAGTGCCTACCCTGACTAAAATTATAAGAAGGTAATTATTAAATATAAATAGTATAGATTTCCAATTAATTTACTCAATTCAGTATTTATTATTAAATGGTATTATTTTAATAATCGATCTTAGGTAGGCATAATTCTCCCGTTCCTTTCATCCGCTGTACATATAATACGTGTAACTATGTTCAACCCACGTGCCGTGGACGCTGCCTCAAGCCTTCACTTACAACGGGCAATTAAGGCAGCTGAAATTTTGCCTTTGCACTGTGGACTGTGCGCAAGGTGCTGTACATGCCTACAGGAGTGTAGACCATTCTGCGCATGCAGAACTTTTTTGAAGATTTTTGAAAAGTCGACGGACTGCCTACTGGTCCGATCTGCGCATGCGCGGTTTTATGATTTTTTGTTTTCTGCTCGTGGGTGGATTTTTACGTTTTATAAAAGTTGACTGACTGCCCAGTGATAGAGTTATACATTGCATTAGAACTGTTACACATATAAAAATCTGTTCGCTTATCTAACATGTTCTTCAATAAGACCTCCACTTATTTTCATTGCCAGTGAAACCTGTACAATTGATTTAATGTCGTGAAGTGTGGCTTTATTTACTTTGACTGTTTCTACAAGTTGAGATCAATTTCCAGTTTCGTTTGGCAAGTGACTAAATATAGAAATAAATGATCTTCAGGAACTATCTGTCGTAGTGTTGACGAATAAATATAGATTTCCGGATGGATGGTAAAGAATGGATAATGAGGTAGCGGGTTTACCCCTGGGACTAAGAAGATATCAAAACCTCAAATGAATCACAAAAATAAAATATAACCTCATTACCCTCTCCTAACCACTTGTAAATTTGTATTAGTCAACCTCCCTTGTTGCTGTCACAGTGACACAGGTGCACTGTGAATATGCAATCACTATTTTAAATTTCTATATTTAAAATTTCTATAATAATATTTCCATATTATTTTGACTTCATGATATTCAAACCAAATACTGTGCAATCTGGATTGAGGCAATGGGAATATACCCAACTGATGTAACACAGGCTGTAATCACAGCAATGACATTGGAAAGGACACATAGTGCTGGAGAAACATAGCAGGTCAGGCCGCATCTCTGGAGAACATGCAGGGCTTGAAATTAACGGTTGCCCGGGTGCCAATGGTGACCCAAAGTCCTGCGGGGCAACCTAAAAGCCGTGCCATTTTGTCTGGCTTGGCAAGCACCCGGGACACCTATGGTTCAACTCCCCTCTCTATCTCTCTCTGTGTCACTCTCCATCTCTGCCCGCCATCAGTATCCATGTCCGGGCTGCCAGTTATCCGCTCCCCGCCCGCTCCTCGTCCGTCGGCACGGCCGGCCGCCTTGCACATGTGCACTGCCACGGCCTGCACATCCTCCCCCAGCATATGCACACAACCACGGCCAGCACATCATCTCATGCGCACTGCCATGGCAACTGGTCGGCGCTGGGCACTTTCTCCCTCCCTTTGCATTGTGGGAGATCTGGCCGCCATTGCTATCCGGTCGTTGCCTCACCGCAACCACTGAAAACCAAGGCAGAGTCACTCCCTGGAGCTGGAGTCACTCCCTGGAGTGACTCGTGCTTCTTGGTTTCCTGGTCCTCCAAAAATATTCCAAATGGAATTTAAACTGGAGTGGACCCTCCACCACCAAACTCCAAACTCTGAAAAATAACAGCCTATTGCACTTTATCTGTTTATTTATTTTTGTGTATATATATGGTCTATGGTATATAGACACACTGAACCTTTATCTCCTGTTCTGACTATGTTTACATATTCTGTTGTGCTGCAGCAAGTAAGAATTTCATTGTTCTATCTGGGACACATGACAATAAAACTCTCTTGACTCTTGACTTGGACTTAAGCAAAAAACGGTTCTTGGGAAAAAAGAGCTACCTTAAATTTAGTTGCGTCTGGTTGGGTAGCTATGGTATGGTGAAGACTATTCCATGCTTTAATAGTGCGGGGGAACTCAATGGAGCAGCCAGCATCTCTGGATAGAAGAAATTGGGTGACATTTTGGGTAGAGAACCTGCTTTAATTTCCTCTGGTTTTAGTGTTTTTAGTTTAATTTATCGTTAACAACTTTCTTTGGTCACACGGTCACGATTGAAACAGACCACCAACCTCTGAACAGCATCTTTAACCAACTGATCCATGCCTCTCCAGCGTGCCTACAGCGGATGTTGCTGTGGCTGACACCCTCTCGCGTGCACCCCGGAAGACCTGTGAGGATCCGCCCTCGCCAGATGATGACTTTATTGTAATTACTGTGTCTTTTATTCCCTCGCCCTGTATGGAGGACTTGGTTGCCCACACTGCTGCTGACAGTACTCTACGGTCACTTACCTCCGTCATTAAGTGCGTCATTAATCTGTGTCTAGTGGCACTCGTCCGCCTATACCAGCACAACAACCCACATTTGCCGGTGGCGACTTTGCCTGCGCCACAGTCTCCTGTTTTATCTCTGGGAATGCTGGTTCAGTCTATCCTTACCGGTGAAGCCACCTGCTCTGTCCCCGGGAGGAAAATAACGGAGATGGTCTTTATCGTACACGTGCTGGTTGTGTTTGCAAGCCGATTATTAAGCACCCAGACTATGTATGAGTTTCCTTCAGTTTATTATCAATTGCTATGCCTGCCTTACTTAGTTAATGGTTTCGTACTGATGTTTAATTCTTTAAGAGGGAGGATGTAGATCAGTGTCACTCATAAATCAGAGGATTGAATATAGGAGTAGGGAAGTAATGTCAAAATTGTACAAGGCATTGGTAAGACCAATTCTGGAGTATGGTGTACAATTTTGGTCGCCTAGTTATAGGAAGGATGTCAACAAAATAGAGAGAGTACAGAGGAGATTTACTAGAATGTTGCCAGGGTTCCAGCAGCTATGTTACAGAGAAAGGTTGAACAAGTTAGGTCTTTATTCTTTGGAGCGCAGAAGGTTAAGGGGGGACTTGATTGAGGTCTTTAAAATGATGAAAGGGATAGACAGAGTTGACGTGGATACGTTTTTCCCATTGAGGGTAGGGAAGATTCAAACAAGAGGGCATGACATGAGGATTAAGGGACAGAGGTTTCGGGTAACGTGAGGGGGAACTTCTTTACTCAGAGGGTGGTGGCTGTGTGGAATCAGCTTCCAGCAGAAGTGGTGGAGGCAGGATCGATTTTAACATTTAAGAGTAAAGTGGATAGGTATATGGACGTGAAGGGAATGGAGGGGTATGGTCTGAGTGCAGGTAGATGGGACTAGGGGAAAACAAATGGTCGGCACGGACTGGAAGGGCCGAGAGGGCCTGTTTCCGTGCTGTAATTGTTATATGGTTATATGGTTATTACAAGATGAGAGTTTTACTAATAGTACTAGACTAAGTGTGTCCTGTCGGGTCCTATTCTCACACGGGAACGCTGGTCCCCAACACAATATTCCACCTATCCACCAATGCCAATATTGGTGGCCAGTGGGGAGGCTTTCTGGGGCGCTAGTATGGGTGTTGTGTGCCAAAGGGACTGGTTTCCAGAGGGCTAGTATGGACATTGTGGGCTGAATGGATTCTTGGACACCTAGTTCAATCACTCGCAGCTGGTGGACTCACAGTTCACTCACTCATGGCTGCTGGACTCACAGTTCATTCACTTACGGCTGGTGGACTCACAGTTCACTCACTCATGGCTGGTGGACTCACAGTTCACGCATGGCTGGTGGACACAGTTCACTCACTCACGGCTGGTGGACTCATAGTTCAGTCACTCACAGTTGCTGGGCTCACAGTTCACTCACTCACGGCTGGTGGACTCACAGCTCGCTCACTCATGGCTGGTGGACTCACAGTTCACTCATGGCTGGTTGACTCAGTCATGGCTGGTGGACTCACAGTTCACTCACTCACGGCTGGTGGACTCACAGTCCACTCACTCAGGGCTGGTGGACTCACAGATGATTACTCATGGGTGGTGGACTCACAGTTCAGTCACTCACAGCTGGTGGACTCACAGTTCAGTCACTCATGGCTGGTGGAGTCACTCACGGTTGCTGGACTCGCAGTTGACTCACTCACGGCTGGTGGGCTCACTGTTGACTCACGGCTGGTGAGCTGGTATTTCATTCACTCACGGCTGGTGGGCTGGAGTTTCACTCACTCACGACTGGTGGGCTGGCATTTCACTCATTCATGGCTGGTGGGCTGGCAGTTGACTCAGTCATGGCTGGTGGGCTGGCAGTTCACTCACTCCCAGTTGGTGGGCTGGCAGTTGACTCACTCACGGCTGGTGGGCTGGCATTTCACTCACTCACGACTAGTGGGCTGGCATTTCACTCACACGGCTGGTGGGCTGGCAGTTCACTCACTCACGGCTGGTGGGCTGGCAGTTCACGCACTCATGGCTGGTGGGCTGGCAGTTCATTCATGGTTGGTGGGCTGGCAGTTCACTCAGGGCTGGTGGGCTGGCAGTTCACTCCCGGTTGGTGGGCTGGCAGTTCACTCACTCATAGCCGGTGCACTGGCAGTCCACTCACTCATGACTAGTGGGCTGGCAGTTGTCTCACTCATAGCTGGTGGGCTGGCAGTTCACTCACTCACAGCTGGTGGGCTGGCAGTTCATTCACTTATGGCTGGTGGTCTAACAGTTCACTCACTCACGGCTGGTGGGCACACACACACACACATCCTCCATCTCACACACACACACACCCTCCATCTCTCTCTCTCACACACACACACACAGCCTCCATCTCATACACACAATCACCCTCCATCTCTCACACACACACACACACACACCCTCCGTCTCTCTCTCACACACACCCTCCACCTCTCACACCCACACACACCCACGCACCTTCCATCTCACACACACACACACACCCTCTATCACACTCACACACATCCAGAACATATGACAGTAAAACTCTCTTGATTCTACTCACACCTGACTTCTGGAATGAGCGCGGCCTTGGACTCAGGTCGGACCTCTGGACTGAGCGCTACTTCCAGAGTGAGCACGACTTCCGGAGTGAGCACAACTTACGGAGTGCGCACGACTTCCGGAGTGAGCGCGACTTCCGGAATGAGCCACGGCTTGTAGATTTACATTCACACACTAACGGTTGGAGCATTCACTGTTCTGGACTCAACTCTCACTAACTGCTTGTATCAAATCAAATTTATTTATAAATCACATTTAAAAACAAACCACATTGACGAAAGTGCTGTACAGACCACAGCAAGTAGCTAAAATCACAAAAAGAAATAGAGATACACAGGAATGCACACAACACATAGGTACAAATAATCAGCTTAAGGATACAAAACAAAGATCAGCCACATCAGGGGGATTAAAACGCTAGTGAATAAAAATAGGTTTTGAGCCTGGACTTGAGCCGCAACTGTTTACCATATATATTAATGATTTGGAAGAGGGAATTAGGAGCAACACTAGCAAGTTTGCGGATGACACGAAGCTGGGTGACAGTGTGAACTGTAAAGAGGATGTTAGGAGGTTGGAGGGTGACCTGGACAGGTTGAGTGAGTGGGCAGATGCGTGGCAGATGCAGTATAATATAGATAAATGTGAGGTTATCCACTTTGGTAGCAAAAACAAGGGGGCAGATTATTATCTCAATGGGGTTAGGTTAGGTAAGGGGGAGGTACAGAGAGATCTGGGTGTCCTTGTACATCTGTCACTGAAAGTTGGCGTGCAGGTACAGCAAGCATGAAGAAAGCTAATGGAATGTTGGCCTTCATAACAAGAGGATTTCAGTATAGGAGTAGAGAGGTTCTTCTGCAGTTGTATAGGGCTCTGGTAAGACCACATCTGGAGTATTGCGTACAGTTTTGGTCTCCTAATTTGAGGAAGGACATCCTTGTGAATGAGGCAGTGCAGTGTAGGTTCACAAGATTGATCCCTGGGATGGCGGGACTGTCATATGAGGAAATATTGAAAAGACTAGGCTTGTATTCACTGGAGTTTAGAAAGACGATGGGACGTCTTATAGAAACATGTAAAATTGTAAAAGGACTGGACAAGCTAGATGCAGGAAAAATTTCCAATGTTGGGCGAGTCCAGAACCAGGGGTCTTAGAATAAAAGGGAGGCCATTTAAGACTTGAGTTGAGAAAAAACATTTTCACCCAGACAGTTGTGAATTAGTGGAATTCCCTGCCACAGAGAGCAGTGGAGGCCAAATCACTGGATGGGTTTAAGAGAGAGTTAGATAGAGCTCTAGGCGCTAGTGGAATCAAGGATATGGGGAGATGGCCATTGATTGGGGACGATCAGCCATGATCGCAATGAATGGAGGTGCTGGCTCGAAGGGCCGAATGCCCTCCTCCTGCACCTATTTTCTATGTTTCTATGTTTCTATGTTTCTAAAAGAGTCGCTGAATGGTGCAGATCTGATAGGGAGGGAGATGCTGTTCCACAGTCTAGGGGCCGCAACAGCAAAGGCATGGTCACCCCTGAGATTAAGTAAATCAAATCAAATTTATTTATAAAGCACATTTAAAAACTGTAGACTCACAGTTCAGTCAGCACGGCTGAAACACTCACAGTTTTGGACTCAACTGTCACTGACTGCTTATAGGCTCACAGTTCAGTCAGTATGGCTGGAGCACTCACAGTTCTGGACTCAACTCTCATTCACAGCTTCCGGGCTGACAGTCTGACTCACGCACGGCCTACGGGGCTTTATGCACGTCGCCCCCAGATGGGGCATTACCTTCATGGTGACTGACAGGTGAGAAGACCAATCTGCTGATCTCACGATTTTTCAAACCTTCATATCTTTTCTATTATTTCACCGATCAGAACAAAACTCGGTGCAGAGGGCAACGGTAAGTAAGATGGCAAAAAATCATAGCAAAATAGGGTAGCTTTTTTGAGCAATTTTATTTACAACGTAGACCAGAAGTGGTCAAGATGAGTATTTTAGTAATAGTATAGATTTGATAAAGTCCCTCAAAGTAGGCGGATGCAGAAGATTAAGATGCCTGTAATCCACAGTGCCTTTGTCATTTGGATTCATAAGAGGCTTACTCATAGAAGACAGAGGGTTATGATTGAAGTATGGTATTCTTGCTGGACATTTGAGACCAATAATCTGTGCTGGGATTGCTGTTGTTTGTGCCTTGGACGTAGTTGAGTTGGTTAGTTAGTTTGCAGACAAAACTAAAATCGGGTGGAGTTGTGTAGTGAGGAAGGCTGTTAAAGTAAACACTGAGATATAGATCAGCTACAAAAATGGGCAGAAAAAAATTGCATATGGAGTTCATATAAGTGTAACGTGTTGTACTTTGTGAGGCCGAACATAAGGGGAAAGTACAGAGTTAATGGCAGGACCCTTAACAGAATTGATGTGCAAAGGTATCTTGTGCAAAGGGTAAAGAAGGCATACGGTGTTCGTACCATAATTGCTGAGGAGATTGAGTATCACACAGTCAGGAAGTTATGATGCAACTTTACAAGGCCGCATAATTATACCACATATGAAGTATCGCATGCAGTTCTGCTTGCCCCATAATGGGAAGGGTGTGGAGGCTTTGGAGAAGTAGCAAAAGAGGTTTACCAGAATGCTGACTGGTTATTAGCTACAGTATAAGAAGAGATTGGTCAAACTTGAATTGTTTTCTCTGGAGTGTTGGAAGCTGAGGGGAGACCTGATAAAATTAAATACAATTATAAGAGGCACAGGTAGGGTAGACCGTCAGAAACTTTTCCCAGGGCTGAGAAGTCAAATACTATAGCGCATAGCTTTAAGCTGAAAAGTTAAGTTTTTCTCACGGAGAATGGTAAGTACCTGGAATGCCCTATGTGGTGGTGAAGGTAGATATGATAAGGGCATTTAAGAGACTTTTAGATAGGCACATGGATATGCAGGTAATAGATCACTAGCAGTAGAGGAGAATAGTTTATATAACTGGCGGCCTGGTGAGTTTCATTGTCTAAAACATGTTATCACCTTGCCCACAGCTAACAATGGTCCGTTTCCTTGATCATCATTACTTTTTTTGCATAACTTTTATTTCTTTGATCTATATCTCTTTGTTATCTATATCTATATTTTTAGTAATATAGATATATTACTAAAGATCTTTGATCTTTAGTAATATATCTATATTACTAAAAGTTTGATCTTGACCGCTTTTGGCTCGCTGTGCTGTGATTTACGGGAGAACGCCGCCACCTACGGCCGTCATTTTTGGCCACCTCGCTCAGTTGCCCTCCACCTTCCAGGACCGGAGGATTTTTCCCATCGATAAAAAAGCAGAGAGATATTAATGGTTTTTTATTTTTTGCCATTCACTCTGCTGCCCCTGCTGGTGGGAGGGACTATAAAACCCGGAAGTGGTGTGCCTCACTCAGTCTCTGCAACATGGAGGAAGCGAGAGGTTCATGTTTCTCTGAATAACACTAAACACATCTACTCAACAGTGAGTGCCCTTAATGTGGTTTGAAAATCAAAATATGGTTGGTTTCAAGTAGAAATGCACTGCAAATGGCTGTCTTTGGGGTGAAGTGGAAATGCACTGCAAATGGATGTCTTTGGGGTGAGGTGGAAGTGCACTGCAAATGGCTGTTAGGGCAGGGGGGGGGGGTTGGGGTGAAGTGGAAATGCACTGCAAATGGCTGTTTGGTGGGGGGGGGGGGTTGGGTTGAAGTAGAAATGCACTGCAAATGGCTGTTTGGGGGGGGGGGGGGGTTTGGTTTGAAGTGAAAATGCACTGCAAATGGCTGTTTGGGGGGTTTTGGGTTGAAGTGGAAATGTACTGCAAATGGCTGTTTGGTGAAACTTGAGAACTTCCTGTTTGCATTATATTGAGTTTAGATAAAACGCTACCACTTACGGCTGTGATTTTTGGCCATCTTACTCAGTCCCCCTCCGCTCATCAGATGCAGAGGATTCTTCCCATCAATGAATAATAAAAGTGTTTAGTGTTTAAAAAATGTTGAATCACGCCATGAGGGCCACACCTTTTCCCATGGGTGGGGGAGGGATTATAAAACCCGGAAGTGTGGGTGTGGCTCAGTCTCTGCATGATGGGGGGGGGAGAGGTCACGACTCTGTCTGAGCTGTGAATCAACAGAACACACTGAATGTCTACTGAACTGTGAGTGTGGTGTTTTGTGTGGTCTTATGGTGGTTTTACCCTGCTTGAAATGGTATGAAACTGCACTTGAATGTGGTGGCCATGCACCCTGCATGAAATGGTATGAAACTGCATTTGAATTTGGTGGCCTTGCACCCTGCTTGAAATGGTAGGAAACTGAACCTGAATTTGGTGACCTTGCACCCTGCTTGAAGTGGGATGAAACAGCACTTGAATTTTGTGGCCTTGCACACTGCTCGAAGAGGTAAGAAACTGCACTTGAATTTAGTGGCCTTGCACCCTGCTTGAAATGATAGGAAAATGGATTTGAATTTGATGGTCTTGCACTCTGCTTGAAATGGAATTTCAAGGAATCGCCAAGAGTCAACTGCCAGCCCACCAGCCGTGAGTGAGCTGCCAGCACATCATGCTTGAGGGACTGAGCTGCCACCCCAATAATCCATTTGGCCCACAATGTCCATACTAGCCCTCTGGAGACCAGTAGTCCCTGCAGCCAACAACACCTATACCAGTGCTCCAGAAAGCCCCCCCCCCCCCCCCCCCCCACTGGCCACCAATATTGGAATTGGTGGAGAGGTGGAATATTGCATCGGGGGACCAGCCCTCCTGTGTGAACATTGGACCCGATGGGTCCCACTTAGTCTAGTTGCTATCTATATTTCTCCTTTCCTTTCCCCTGACTCTTAGTCTGAAGAAGGGTCTAAACCTGAAACGTCACCCATTCCTACCTGCCTGTCCCGCTGAGCTACTCCAGCATTTTGTGTCTATCTTTGGTGAAAACCAGCATCTGCAAATCCTTCCTGCAACAGTTTAACTTGGTGTCATGTTCAGCACGGACATTGAGGCATGGATAAAGTATTCTGGAGTCTGCCATGAATGGAATCATTGAAAGGCTAATAGGAATTTGTGGTTTGCAAAGAAAACTAAAATCTTCCTAATGGGAACTGGGTGACATTTTCTTCTCTCCAAAAATGATTGATGATTCTGCTTTCTCCATCTGCACTATAATTCCATTCACGTCTAAAGTGCAAGTTGCAAATACCACCAACGTCTTTGGGATATTATCCACTGCTTAGCTTGAGGCATGACATACAAATTTAAAGTTTTGGTTTTAATCATGTTGCAGTTGTATAAGGCGTTGGTGAGACCGCATTGAGAGTATTATGTTCAGTTCTGGGCACCATATTATAGAAAGGATGTTGTCAAGCTTGAAAGGATTCATTTAGATTATCCATACCAGAAACGGTACAGAGGGGATGTACAAGGTTGTTGCCAGGACCAGAGGGTCTGAGCTATGGGGAGAGGTTGAGTAGGCTGGGTCTATTCCTTGGAGTGCAGGAGGATCAGGGGTGATCTTATAGAGGTGTATAAAATCACGAGAGGAAGAAATTGGGTAGATGCACAGAATCTCTTGCTCAGAGCAGGGGAATCGAGGACCAGAGGACATAGGTTCAAGGTGAAGGGGAAAGGATTTAATAGGAATCAGAGGGGTAACTTTTTCGTACAAAGGGTGGTGAATGTATGGAACAAGCTGCCAGAGGAGGTAGTTGAGGCTGGGACTATCCCAACGTTTAAGAAACAGCTAGACAGGTCCATGGATAGGACGGATTTGAAGAGATATGGTCTAAACGCAGGCAGGTGGGATTAGTGTAGCTGGGACATGTTGGCCGGTGTGTGCAAGTTGGGCCAAAGGGCCTCTTTCCACACTGTATCACTCTATGACTCTATGACCCTATTGTCTCACTAGTTAAGCTTTATTTGCAAAGTTTCTATAGGACATAGAACATACAACGCAGGAACAGGCATTTCTGCCCAAAATGTCTATGCCAAACATGATGTCAACACCAACTCTTATTTGCCTCTCCTAATTTTAAATACTTCTATCATGAGTCCCACCAAACTTTGCCATTCCAGAGAAAACAATCCCAGTCTGTCCAACCTCTCCTTGTAGCTAATACCCTCTAATCCGAGCATCATTTTGATAAACCTTCTCTGCACCCTTTCCAAAGCCTCCACGACCTTCCTGTATTGGGGTGGCCGGAAATGCATGCAATACTCCAAGTGCGGCCTAACCAAAGACCAATAAAACTGCATCAAGACTTCCTGACTCCTATACTTCCTTTATTCTTATAATCATATAACCATATAACAATTACAGCACGGAAACAGGCCCTCTCGGCCCTTCCAGTCGGTGCCGACCATTTGTTTTCCCCTAGTCTCATCTACCTGCACTCAGACCATGCCCCTCCATTCACTTCACGTCCATATACCTATCCACTTTACTCTTAAATGTTAAAATCGATCCTGCCTCCACCACTTCTGCTGGAAGCTCATTCCACACAGCCACCACCCTCTGAGTAAAGAAGTTCCCCTTCACGTTTCCCCAAAACTTCTGTCCCTTAATTCTCATGTCATGCCCTCTTGTTTGAATCTTCCATACCCTCAATGGGAAAAACGTATCCACGTTAACTCTGTCTATCCCTTTCATCATTTTAAAGACCTCAATCAAGTCCCCCCCTTAACCTTCTGCGCTCCAAAGAATAAAGACCTAACTTGTTCAACCTTTCTCTGTAACATAGTTGCTGGAACCCTGGCAACATTCTAGTAAATCTCCTCTGTACTCTCTCTATTTTGTTGACATCCTTCCAATAACTAGGCGACCAGAATTGTACACCATACTCCAGAATTGGTCTTACCAATGCCTTGTACAATTATAACATTACTTCCCTACTCCTATATTCAATGCTCTGATTTATAAAGGCCAGCACACCAAAGGCTTTCTTTACCACCCCCATCTACATGCGATTCCACCTTCAGGGAACTATGCACAGTTATTCCTAGATCCCTCTGTTCCACAGCATTCCTCAATTCCCTACCATTTACCATGTACGTCCTATTTTGATTTGTCCTGCCAAGATGTAGCACTTCACACTTAAAAAGCATTAAACTCCATCTGCCATCTTTCAGCCCACTTTTCCAAATGGCCCAAATCTCTCTGTAGACTTTGAAAATCTACTTCATTATCCAAAACACCACCTATCTTAGTATCATCTGCATACTTACTTATCCAATTTTCCACCCATCATCCAGATCATTGATGTACATGACAAACAACAGTGGACCCAACACAGATCCCTGAGGCACCCCACTGGTCACCGGCTTCCAACCTGACAAACAGCCATCCACCATTACTCTCTGACATCTCCATTCAGCCACTGTTGAATCCATCTTGCTACTCTTTCCGCCATTAACACCCAAAGATTGAACCTTCTTAACCAACCTTCCATGGGAAACCTTGTCAAAGGCCTTACTGAAATCCATATAGACAACATCCACTGCTTTACCCTCATCAATTTCCCTAATTACCGCTTCAAAAAATTCAAGAAGGTTTGTCAAACATGACCTTCCAGGCACAAATCCATGTTGACTGTTCCTGATCAGACCCTGTTTATCCAGATGCTTATATATATTATCTCTAAGTATCCTTTCCATTAAATTTGCCCACCACTGACGTCAAACTAATAGGTCTATAATTGCTAGGTTTATTCTTTGAAACCCTTTTTAAACAATGGAACAACATGCGCAGTACACCAATCCTCCGGCACTATTCCCGTTTCTAATGACATTTGAAATATTTCTGTCATAGCTCCTGCTATTTCTACACTAACTTCCCTCAATGTCCTAGGGAATATCCTGTCAGGACCTGGAGACTTATCCACTTTTATATTTTTCAAAAGTGTCAGTACTTCCTCCTCTTTGAATCTCATAGTTTCCATAGCTACTCTACTTTTTCCCCTTAACTCACAGAGTTCAATATCCTTCTCCTTGGTGAATACCGAAGAAAAGAAATTGTTCAATATCTCCCCCATCTCTTTTGGCTCTGCAGATAGCTGTCCATTCTGGTTCTCTAATGGTCTTGATTCTATCTTCATTCTCCTGAAATAGTGGATTGATCTTGTAAAAATATTCAGTTAATATTGAACTATATGCAAGAATGTTTAGAGGTTTACCACATTGTCTGTCTCACCTTTGCAGTGGCTTTGAGATTGTCCTTGATTAATTGCAAACCATTTGAGTCACATTTAATCCAAGCCAAACAAGAACTGGATGAACAAAAGTAGATTAATTTGATTTAAGTTTTACATTATGGTGATGTATGCATTGGAGAAGCTCTTCTCAGGTATTTACATTATGACAAATAGGCCTTACTTGATCCATATGGATTGTATCCATTGTTAAATGGAAATTGGCATGAGTACTCTGGCCAACACTATGAATGAAAGGGCAAAACACCAAATGCTAGAGGCACCAGATGGTCAGGCAACATCTGGAGAGGGAATGGACAGGTGTTGTTTCCCCATTCCCTCCACAGATGCTGCCTGGCCCGCTGAATTTCTCCAACACTTTGTGTCTTGCTCAAGTTCCAGCATCCGCAGTCTCTTGTATCACCACTTTAGATTTTAGCCTTTAGAGATACTGTGGAGAAACAGGCCCTTTGGTTCACCGCGTCCACACCAACCAGCGATCACCTCGTACACAAGCACTATCCTACACAATCGGGACAATTTACAATTTTTACCGAAGCCAATTATCCTACAAACCTGTACGTCTTTGGCGTAGCACCTGGAGAAAACCAAGTGGTCACATGGAGAACGTACAAACTCCATACAGACAGCACCTATAATCAGGATTGAACCCGGGTCTCTAGCGCTGTAGGGCAGCAGCTCTGTCGCTGCACCGCTGCGCCACCTCTCCGCCATTGTGCTGCCCCTCGCCATGAATATAGGAATTCCTGTAGCAATCCAGGCCTCTATATTCAGCTGGTAGAATCCTTTATCTTGAATAAAAAAGTGTTTCTAACTTGTATCAATGGAGGTGGAAAGATTTTGTAAATTCTCGCACAAAGAGCTATGGATTAAGATTGCCAGGCTTAATTTAAGAAAGATCCCAAGGTATATGAGGAAGTAGTTTTGGGATACCAATCAGGCATATAGGAAGGAACATTGTAGGCTGAAGAAAGGTCTCGACCAGAAACGTCACCCATTCCTTCTCTCCAGAGATGCTGACTGTCCCGCGAGTTACTCCAGCTTTTTGTGTCTATCTTCGGTTTAAACCAGCATCCGCAATACCTACTTACACATTGTAGGTGGTCCATGTTAACAGTAGCTAATAAAACTTCACAATGATTTATTAAAAATAGTTATGCTTTTAGCTTTTTGGTACTTTACCTTTTATTTCGTATAAATAAACAATGAATGGATAAATAGAAATATTCAAATATGTAAATTTGCAAAAATTGGCAGCAATGAGTTTTGAAGAGTGTACTAAGTGGTCTTGATAATACACAACATTCTAACTTTTGCACATTGCAACCCAAAAATATCTGGAACGGCACTGACATTCAAATGGGTCATCAAGTGCAAGTTGGTAACTTTTGCTCTCTTATATAACTGTGAATAAATAAATCGCAAGTTTAGTTTATGCTTTTTAATGCATCTGATACATGTGATGACATCCACAGCTGTGACTTGTATGGGAAGCATAAATAAGGACAAGACATAATGAACATTCATTGCAATGGCCTGTGAGCAAGTGTGCAGTGTGCAATCAGCAGGCCATTTCATAAACTCAGAAGAAACTGGTGTCAGGCTGGTCTACACAGCTTAACAATAGTCACACCATTTACCTTCGATTGTACAATGCAAACACCGGAATTCATGCAAATTTCTGGCCCAGACATGGCCGTTCAAGAAGGATTGCAATTATGGAAAATAAGTCAATCTATAATTATGGAAAGTAAGGTCAATCCATAATGACACAACAAACTGCAGATGCTGGAACCTTGAGCAAAACACAAAGTGCTCGCGTATCTTAGCCGTTCCGGCAGCATCTGCGAATGGAATTAATAGGCAACGTTTCAGGTTGGGATTCTTCTTCAGACTCAAGACTTCAAACTAGATTCCAGTGATGGGTTCCAACCTGAAATGTCACTTATCCATCCCCTTTGCATAACCAGCTGAGTTTAATTTAGCTTAGTTTACAGATACAGTGCGGGAACGGGCCTTTCGACCCACCGAGTCCGCATCAACCAGCGATCCCCGCGCATTAACACTATCCTGCACACACTAGGGACAATTTACATTTATACCAAACCAAATAACCTACCAACCTGTAGGTCTTTGGAGTGTGGGAGGAATCCGAAGATATCGGAGAAAACCCACCCAATCACGAGAAGAACGTACAAACTCCATACAGACAGCCGTGGTCGAGATCGAACCTGGGTCTCCAGTGCTGCAAGCCCTGCAAGGCAGCCACTCTACCACTGCGCCACCGTGCTGCCCCTACCTTCAGAGTTTTGTGTTTGGATAAAAATGAATTTTTAACTTCATAGACTTTATGCAAAGGAGACTTTTAGAGTTTAGAGATACAGTGTGGAAACAGGCCCTTTGGCCCATCGAGTCCACGCCAACCAGTGATCACCCTGTACACTACAGTACTTTCCCGCACCCTAAGGACAATTTACAATTTACAGAAGCCAATTAACTACAAACCTGTATGTCTTTGAAGCGTGGAGAGGAAACCAGAGTACCCAGAGAAAGCCCACGCAGTCACGGAGAGAACATACAAACTCCATAGAAACAGTGGTCATAACCCACACCAAACCAGGGTCTCTGGCGCTATAAGGCAGCAACTCCAACACTGTGTCACTGTGCCACCCCAATGACACAGACAGAAACAAACAACAGTGATAAGGAAAGGTTAATTCCCGGGATGGCGGGGCTGTCATTTGTTGATAAAATGGAGCAGCTGGGCTTATATTCTCTGGAATTTAGCAGGATGAGAGGGATTCTTATTGAAACATAAACAATTATTAAGGGTTTGGACACACTAGAGGCAGGAAACAGAGAGTTGTGAATCTGTGGAATTCTCTCCCTCAGAAGGCAGTGGAGGCCAATTCTCTGGAGGCTTTCAAGAGAGAGTTAGATAGATCTCTTAAAGACAGAGGAGTGAAGGGATATGGGGAAAAGGCAGGAACGGGGTACTGATTGTGGATGATCAGCCATGATCACAGTGAATGGCCTACTCCTGCACCTATTGTCTATTATCTATTGAAAGAGTATCATCATCTCGTTACATTTTATCCTCCAAAATTTCAGGCATCATGGAGGGAGTGCAGGAAAATGTGATCATAGGTATCCCATTGGCCAAGATAGTTTTATTTCTTTCCTTGATAACCCCTTCACTGTCCCAAAGGCAAAAAGAAAATACTTCAAAAGTTCAAGATTCATACTTTATGAATAACATGCCAGGCTGCTCCATCAAGATCCTTGTGTAGGACCTAAGTTACTGCCAGGTCAAAGCCACCAGAGCTGGGGGGAAAGTGTTATATTTGCAGGAAGGACTAGCCCTTGGAATCTCCAGAATTTACTCCAGAATGCATGACGTCTCATGGCTTTAGGTCAAACAAAGTGTACACAAAGGAAAAAACACAAAGTGCTGGAGTAACTCAAGCGGGCCAGGCAGCATCTCTGGAGTACATGGATAGATGACGTTTTTGGTCTGAGGAAGGACCATAATCCGAAACATCACCTATCCATGTTCTCCAGAGATGCTGTCCAACTCGTTGAGTTACTCCTGCACTTTGTCTCTTCTTTTGTAAACCACCATCTGCAGTCCCTTGTTCCCACATTGGTAAGGAAACCATAATTAGAGAGCTTTATTCCTTTTGTATTAGAGAGCTTTTTCAGGATCCTTCCTCAGGATGTTCCTCACATTTGGCCACTGTGTTGAGTCCGCTTCACATTTAATGACACGAAGGGGAATCCTCGGTTTGAGTCCGTGGTGGAAAAGGCAGTCTGTTCCCCACCGCCTTCTGTAGGGCAATTAGCGATCGGGCCTGCTGATGAAATCCATATCCCAAGAACAAATTTACAAATAATCTTCTGATTTAGCGTTGGCTTGACTCTTTCTCATTAGTTTGTGGGTCTGGGCACAATTTGCAAATTGGCATATGAAAAGGCTGGCAGCTATTCCTGCCCATCTCTAAAGACAAGCAGAAAATTGGATATTAAATCAATCCCCTTTTGCTCCCTCAGTCAGACCTGAAAAGATATCATGACAATATTTCATAGATATGCAAAAGAATTTACCTGAGTGCCATGGCCAATATTTATTGCTTAACAACATCATTAAAAAACATTAGCTGATCATTATCACATTGCAGTTTGAGGTCGTTTATTACATGCATATTAGCTTTTGCATTCTCTCATATATTCAATGTGATCAAATTTAAAAAGAATATATTTGACTGTAATATGCTTGGGCATATCCTGATGTCATGATGGTGAGGGGGGGGGGGGGGGGTTCTAAGTAAGTGTAACTCACTATTTCTTTCACACACAGAGGCACTATGATTATGACAAGGCCAACAATCTATTCTCTAATGCGACTTTGACCTTAGCTATTAGACAAAAGAGAGAAAGATGGAGTGGGATTGCTTTGAAAGAACCTTGATAGAGTGCTGTTGGTAACAACTGCTTCATGGCTGTCAAATTGAATTCAATAACCTCCTCGGTAAATGAGCTATTAAAATGGGTCTTCAATTCCCACCTCTGAAATTGGTCACCTTGTGTGGACTGAGATAAATTCTGCACCGCCACTTTATTGGGCTCTTTATATGAATGAATATGCAATTTGGCGCACAAGGTCTGCTTCAGCAATCTCTACAGCTCAGCACAAGAACGTCGTGGACCTGGTGCATAACGTAATGGAGGGCTGCAAATACATCCTGTTTTTAAAATGGCCTCGAAACAATATAACATTTTTCAAAAGTGACCTCTCTTGCTGCGGCAAAAATGTTGGGTTTTTTTTTGCAGCGAGCAAACTTTTTTTATTTTCACATCCTGGCCAAAGCTTTCAGGGTGACCTCAGAGCCTGAGGAAGATGTCTGCCCTTTGACAAGAACGATATTTGGTTGTGCCCCCCCCCCCCCAGGCCTAGTTCATGATAGCTAATCGAGCTCCGCATCAAAGCTATCGCAAGATAAAAAATGAGATATTGACTTTGCAGTAGGATTACTAATTATCATGACCTCAAAGCTCCCAAGATTCTTTCTCCTTCACTGGGATGAAGCTGAATAGTGTGTAAAATGTTGAAATGACCAAAATAGTGCATCACCAGAATCAGACATATCTTAACCCTTTAGAACAGTGCCAGGCACTTCCCTCTACTCTTGCCACATACTCATCAATGAGTTTGGAATATATAAAAAAATGATGGGTGGATTTGTTGCTATTTATTTATTCTTTTAATAGATTAGAGCCATAGTCATATAGCATGGAAACAGACCCTTCCGCCCAACTTGCCTACACTGGTCACAATGTCCCAGCTACACTAGTCCCACCTGCCCGTGTTTGATCCATATCGCTCCAAACATGTCCTATCCATGTACCTGTCAAATTATTTCTGTAACTTTGGGATAGTCCCAGCCTCAACTACCTCCTCTGGCAGCTCTGGGCAAGAGTGTGCATCTACCCAGTCTATTTCTCTCATGATTTTGAATGAATTGAAGAGCAACAAATTAAATGGTTGGGGAAACAAGGAACTGCATATGCTGGTTAATACACAAATGGGCTCAAAGTGCTGGAGTAACTCAATGGGTCAGGCACATCTTTGAGAACATGGAAATGTGATATTATGGGTTGAGACCCTTCCTCAGAAAGGAATGCTTGTTTTCTTCCATGTCTTAAATGGTAAAAATAACTATTTGTCCAAATCCAGATTGACTCGTCCACATTTTTTCTTATATTCTTGATGTTTAATTTTTTTAATGTCAATTTTTTTTTTCTTATTTATGAAATATAATTATATATTTATCTCAGAGAGATCTAACATCCTGGTGTAACGCAACAGGTCATCCAGCTTCTCTGGAGAACATGGATCGGTGACATTTCAGGTCAGAACCTTTCTTCAGATGGAACGAAGGGGAGGAAGGGGGCGGGCGGCAGGATAGAAAGCTTGAAGAACGGAGCAGGACAGAGCATGGGAGGCAATAGGTGAACACAGGCGATGGGGTTTTAATAATCTTCACAACCCTTGCCTGCGTTCATTTATTACCGGCCAGGGCAGCAATCAGCAGCAATCAACCTAAAATATTGCAGTCAGCATGAAATGGTGCAGGACCACGACATGAATGTAGTGCTTTACAACATTAAATTGCCCGTCCCTCTTGCCCTTGAGAAAATGGTGGTAGGTTGCTTTCTGGAACCACTGCTGTCCGTCAGGTGTGGGTTTACCCACAATACTGTCATGGTGAGAGTTCCAGGATTTTGTGCAAGTGACTGAAATAAAGGTGATATTTTTCCAAATCGGGATGGCGTGTGGCTTGGAGGTCAACTGCCAGGTAGTGGTGTTTCAATGCTTTGCCACCCTTGTCCTTTAGCTGATAAGGATTGTGAGTTTGGAAGGGGCTGTCTAGGGAGTTTTGGATCGGTGCTGCATTACATCCTGTAGATGATTCCAACTGCTGTTGCATTGCAATAGTAGTGGAATGAGTGAGGAGTTGTGGATGGGGTGTATCTCAGCCAGTATGGAACCTGCTCTGCTATTGATCATCTAAGCCTCCTGATAGTGGCGAACAGAGCCAAGTCCATCACAGGCTCATAGCTTCCTTCAATACAAACCATCTCCATGGTGCACTGAATTAGAGAAGGTTGGAAGTATCATTAAGGGTGCATGCCACCCTGGCTATTCGCTTTTCTCTCTCCTACCTTCTGAGAGAATATACAGGAGCTTGAAAGCCCCAACATCCAGACTTAAGCGAATTATGGACGCAGCCCAGACCATCACACAAACCAACCTCCCTTCCATTGACTCCATCTACACTTCACGCAGCCTCGGCAAAGCCGGTAGCATAAGGACGAGTCTCATGCCGGTCACTCCCTCTTCTCCCCTCACCCATCAGGCAAGAGGTACGGAAGGGTGAAAACGCACACCCCCAGTTTCAGGCACTTTTTCTTCCCAGCTGTTTTCAGGCAACTGAACCATCCTATCACCAACTGGGGAGCCATCCAGAGCTACCAACAACCTCATTGGAAACCCACAGACTATCTTTAATTGGACTTTACTGGGCTTTATCTTGCATTAAACATTATTTATTTTATCTTGTATCTGTGCACTGTGGACAGCTCAATTGTAATGTTAGTCGTGGCCAAATTGGAGAGGCAAGGACTTTAAAATGGGGTAAAAGCTTCAGTGCTGCTGGGAGATTTGGTCAATTTGGAAATGCTCTCTGCAGAACTGGGACAAGTTGCGGAGTGGTGCCAGTTTGTCTAGAGCCTAGATACAAGTTGCAAGAAAAGAATAAGAACATCTGCAGACCCTGTCAATTAGGTACAAAATGCATAGAATGGATTGGATGACTGTAAACCAGATATACATCTTGTAAATAATTGCAAATAATGTTTCAGAGTTCTGCTTTGCTGAGTGTTGATTGGATGAGGTATTGAGCCTTGTCTGGCTTCCTTGTAGATCAGGGCAAATGTTTGTAAGTTGGCTACCTTGAGCAGTCCTGTTTGAATACAATGTATTAAGCTGTTGTATTATTGGGTTAGGGAAATCTCTGTTATGTATGGGGTTAATCGATATCTATAATTGGATTGTTCAGAGACCACCCCCATGTGGTTTGGCCCCTGGAGGTCCCTGGACCTATAAAAGTCCACTGACACGAGGTCCCGCATCGATCTTCTGGGAGAGCGCTTGGGACAGCGTGAACGTCTGGAGTGTCTCTGTTTGAGCGAGGCCTAGAGGGCTTGATCAGGCAAGTATGAGGATCAAACCCGCGGTGGGATCGGTATAGTAGTTGAACTGTAATTGTGTTTTGTTAAAATAAAGATTAGTTGTTCAAGTGCTTGATTCAGTGATTTTTGACTGAAACTAGACTGGGGGAAGCTTAGAAAGAGCTATTTATAGTAACTTGTATAGTCTTTCCACTGACTGGATAACATGTCACAAAAAGCTTTTCACTGTACCTGTACAGTAAACAAAACTATGAATCAATCATCTCCTTTAAATCCTTGACATCTTCTTCTTGGTTATGCTGCCATGTACTAACCATCACCTATCCACATTCTCCAGAGATGCTGCCTGACCCATTAAGTTACTCCAGCACTTTGTGTCTTTTTTTGTAAACCAGCATCTGCAGTTCCTTGCATCAATATTTTACTTCTCCACTGCAAAATCTCCTCAAAGTATACTTTGAAGAAGTTCTGCTCCCCTCTCTGACGGGAGTCCTGCGAGATCCTCTCTCACTGCTTCCCCTCTGTGATTCCTGCTGCTTTTCTGCTCTTCAACCATGTTATTCACCTATCACGTGCCAGACTTTGTTCTGCTCCCACCTCGCTTCGTGCTTCCCTCCACCCTCCTACCATCAATCTGAAGAAAGATCCCGACCCGCAACATCCCCTCTCCATGTTCTCTAGAGATGCTGCCTGACCCGCTAAATGACTCTAGCACTTTGCATCTTTTTTTTGTAAACCAGCACCTGCAGTTCCATGGGATTATATTTAACTCGACCTCATTCAATTATTACTTGTTCAGATTGCACTACTGTACAATCAATGCATTATCCTGTTGTTTTGCATTTGAAATTGTATTTATTGTTGTATCTATTCCATATTAATTGTATCTACCATGTACAAAATATAGTTTAATATATAGTCATAGCATCATATAGCGTGGAGACAGGCCCAACTTGCCCACGTCGACCATCATGTCCCATCTACACTAGTTCCTCCTGGCATTTTACAAATATGCCTCTAAACCTGTCTTATCCAAGTGTTCCTTAAACATTGTGATTGTACCTGCCTCAATTACCTCCATGGGCAGCTCGTTTCATACACCTACCGCCCTTTATGTAAAAAAGGTTCCTATTAAATCTTTGCCCCCTCACCTTAAGCCTCTGTCTTCTGATTCTTGATTCCCCAACTCTGGGAAAGAGAGTCTGTGTGTTTATCCAATCTATTCCTCTCATGATTTGGTATTCTTCTATAAGATCACCCATCATCCTCCTGCACTCCAAGGGAATAAAACCCTAACCTGGTCAACCTCTCATTTTAGCTCAGGCCCTTGAATCCTAGCAACATCCAGGAGTAGGCCATGCCTGCACGCCATCAATATGATCATGGCTGATCATTCAGTATCCCGTACATAACCCTCTGATCCCCTCCACAAGGGCCACATCCAACTTATAGCCAATGAACCCTCAACTACCCTCTGTGGCAGAGAGTTCAGAGACTCACCACTCTCTGTGTGAAAAAAAGTCTTTCTCATCTCGGTCTTAAAGGATTTCCCCCTTATCCTCTGTGACCCCTACTTCCCCAACATCGGGAACAATCTTCCTGCATCTAGCCTGTCCAACCCCTTAAGAATTTTGTAAGTTTCTATAAGATCCCCTCTCAATCTCCTAAATTCCAGATACCCCAGTCTTTCTTCATAAGACAGTCCTGACATCCCAGGAATATCTGGTGAACCTTCTCTGCACTCCCTCTATTAATCCTTTCCACAGATTTGGAGACCAAAACTGTACGCAATACTCCAACCAACCCTGTAAACTGGTAGAACCTCCCTGCTCACTCATTGAGGAATTTCATAGCCCTGATGCATATGACAATGAACTAATCTGAATCTGAATCCCATGCTGTTTACTTGAAAGTTCATGTTCATGTTCTAGGAGCAGAATTAGGGCATTTGGCACATCAGGTCTACTCCGCCACATGGCTTATTTATCTCCCCCCCCCCCCCCCCCCCCCCCAACCCCCCCCCATTCTCCTGCCTTCGCCACATAACTACCTGGCACCCATACTAATCAACAATCTGTCCATCTCCGAATGCTACAATAAGTGCTACATTGTATTGCATGCAACACGACATGCAGACTTGTTATGTGTGTCTCTTTTCCCTTAATCAGTGTAGTCATCCTCTCAGGGTGAAAGGTGGATATGCATTACAGAGACCAGTAGAAGAAAGCCTTCCATTTATAGACCACCCACCCCTCTCCCAAAAAAGTGCTTCGAAGCCCAGGAAACACTTTTGAATTAGATTCTCTGCAGTAAGCACCAGTAAATGCACCAGAAATGAGGGAAGATGGATACTACTCCAGTGTAAATATCAGCTGACGTGCCTGAGGAATATGACTGTTCGACCTGCCCCGGACCTTAAGCATCAAGTTCTTGGGGTCAAGGCATAAGCTGAAGCATAACAAGTGAGAGTGGCTTTCAGAATAATTGATCTTGTCTTTGATGCCACCTTCAAATTGGGACCATCTGGCTGCTGATCTCCTTTGATGTTACTTCTCTGACCTTCTACCAACCTTCGGTCTTGCGAGGGCCATAGGTCCACACTGGGGTGTCCCAGGCTTTGTGAAAGGATGGGAGGCTGTAAACCCAGTGAACTGGGGAAAGGGGTACCCGGACGAGGCGTCGAAGGACGAGAAGCTGAAGCGAAGCAGGCGAAGCCAAGATATCGAACAGAAACTACGCCGAAAAGCCAAAAAACCGAACGGATGCGACGCTGAAAAGACAAATAACTGAACGGACACAACGCGGAAAAGCCAAATAACCGAACGGACATGATGCTGAAAAGCCAAATAACTAAACGGACACTACGATGAAAAGCCAAATAACCGAACGGATGTGATGCAGAGAAGCTAAATAACCGAACGGATGCGATGCCGAAAAGCCAAATAACCAAACAGGCGCAATGCCAAAAAAAACCAAATAACTGATTGGGCGCAACATCGAAAAGCCAAATAGGCGATGCCGAAAAGCCAAATAATGGACATGACGTCTCTGGGGATGGGATATGTCCAAGACCTTGTCAGTGATTGGTCCAGACCCCCTCGTCCATCACATCACTGGCCATGGGAGACGGGAGGGTGGGGGGATTTTTAATTTGCCTTCGCCCCTTTTGGACCTCCAAAGATCATAGAGCGGATTATTGTTGTAAGCGTTAATCTAGCACGGTGCCTGGGGTTAAGAGGCTGGAATCGCTCTCTCTCTCTCTCTCGCGCGCGCGCGCTCTCGTATATTCTTGCTTTCTCTCTCTCATTTTCTCTCTTCCCTCCCTCTTTCCCTCTCTCTGCCCCTCCATCTATCTATCTATCTATCTATCTATCTATCTATCTATCTATCTATCTATCTATCTATCTATCTATCTATCTATCTATCTATCTATCTATCTATCTATCTATCTATCTATCTATCTATCTATCTATCTATGTATGTATGTATGTATGTCTCGGACAAATCTCGTCTCCGGCGTTACGCCCGTTCGGTTATTTGGCTTTTCGGCATCGCGTCCATTAGGTTATTTGGCTTTTAGGCGTCACGTCCGTTCAGTTATTTGGCTTTTCAGCATTGTGTCCGTTCGGATATTGGGCTTTTTGGCGTGGTGACCGTTCCGTTATTTGGCTTTTCGGCATCGTGTCCATTCAGTTATTTTGCTTTTCGGTGAAGTTTCCATTCGGTATCTTGGCTTCCACTTCTTCGCTTCGGCTTCTCATCCTTCGATGCCCCGTCCGCACACGGGTGTTAGGTACATACCAACGATCTTCCTATCAGATACGGGTCAGGAAAGCAAGAATGTCCATGATATTCTGATCATTTGGATGGAACTCACTCCTTATTGAAGAAAGGGAAGGGAGCTGTTCTAGGTTTGACATTAGAATCAGTATTCAGGGCATGAGCAGCAATATGCTGCCAATAGTGTAGTGTAGTTTAGTTTAGAGATACAGCATGGCAACAGGCCTTTCAGCCCACAAAATTATGTCAACCATTGATCACCCATATTTGCATTCTATCCTACACACTAGGGACAATTTACAGGGGCCTACAAACCTGCATGTCTTTGGGTTGTGGGAGGAAGCCGGAGCACCTGGCGGAAACTCACGCAGCCCCAAGAAGAATGTGCAAACTCGGTACAGACAACACCTGGCGGCCACGGTGGTGCAGCGGTAGAGTTGCTGCCTTACAGCGAATGCAGCGCCGGAGACCCGGGTTTGATTCCGACTACGGGTGCTGTCTGTACGGAGTTTGTAATTCCCCCCGTGACCTGCATGGGTTTTCTCTGAGATCTTCGGTTGCCTCCCACACTCCAAAGAGTTTGTAGGTTAATTGGCTTGGTAAATGTTAAAAAGAATTGGCCCTAGTGGGTGTAGGATAGAGTTAAGGTGCAGGAATCACTGGTAGGTGGGAACCCAGTGGGCCAAAGGGCCTCTTTCTGCGCAGTAACTCTAAACTAAACAAAACTAAACCCGTAGTCACAATGAAACCCTGATCCCTAGCAGGTATGATTAGTCCAGCAACACAAAGTGTGATACAAGGAACATTGTGAGATGGTGAAATATTGGCATGTTTTTTTCCAGGGACAGCTTTCCACTTGAAAGGAATGAGAATGATTTGAGAATGAATGGATTATCCAGGATTTGGAATTGCACTGAGCAGATCATTGCAATATGGCTAATAATATGTTGCTGGTTGTCAATTGTGCTATTGGCAGATGTGATTGTGGGACGTTTTTCAATTCAGCATGGTACATGCATGTACAAATGTGCTCTGCCTGACAGATAAATGTTCGTGCAATGCTGAAGAGCTATCGTTCATTTGAAAGCGTGTCAAGGGTGGCAATAAGTGACAGCTGATTTTTATGGCATTCAATATCGGAGACCTTCAAACCACAGATCAATATCAACTAGCCATCCTGTTGATTTGTTAGTCCAGAATATTAACCACAAGGGCAGTCCAGAATAGTCTTGAAATTAGGGTCTGAAGTGCAAACAGACACAACTTCTCATTGTAGTCCGAGTGCTGGAGTAACTTAGCGAGTTTAGGCAGCACCTCTGGAGAAAAAGGATGGGCGATGTTTCAGGTCGGTACCTTTCTTCATCTGAAAGTAAAGGGTAGTTAGTGGTGGGGGGTGAAGAGCTGGAGGCAAGAAAAGACTGGGACCATCAAGGCCAGCCACAAATGACCTCAGGCGGTGTGGTGCCCTGGTGGGCCTATGTTTGAATAGGGTAGATGTGAGCTCAAGAGGGGTATAATGTGGAGAGGTGAGGAACTGGTTAAACCGGGAGGGGGGAGGGGTAAGGGAGTAAGGAGGGAGGCGGGAGCACAGATTGGGAAAGCAAGCAAGTGGTGCTTCTCCTTGTTTTCTATTTTTTTAATTCTTCCTCTTAATTCGGTTCCATTGAAGCGAATTTCGGAAATGGAGCCCACTGTTACTACATAATAGAGAATGAATTTATTTTTTTGAATTTCAAAATAGACTTCATTCAACTAATAAATATATACAATACATGAACCGTGCAAAAATATTCATCCAGCAATTTCGGAGGCTATACAAACATTCAACACTGTTTATACACATTGCTCAAATTTCACAAATGTGGCCCACTGGTGTGGAATCCCTTCCCTTATTTTGGGGAATTTCTGCCTAATGCTTTTTGTTGGGGGGTGGAAGAGTATGTGCGAGCGTTTCTTTGGGACTGACCTCATTGTCACCTTGGCCACTGACCATCCTATATACGTGAGCCTAGAGGGTCACGTTGGTCGAATAATATCAGGCTGTTGTTCACTAAAGTATACTTAAGACTCTGCATGATTTTGATTATGTGTAAAGTACGGGAACAGGGGTAAATCTCCCCGTCCCATACACCCGACCTGCCGTGCAGTTCAATTAACTTGTACCTAAATTCCACTCACTCAATACCCCATCATCCCTTAAGCCATAAATCTCATGGTGAAATTTCAATTTGATTCAGTAACCAAATGCTTTTGTTAAGAAGAGTTCCAGGTTTATATTACATTTAGTGTAAGTGCTCCCCAAAGTGCGTCGTTAAACTGCTTACTCCTTATATATTTTATCCCTAATCCTCCACCACAAGTGGGAATAATTTATTGCAACTGCCCTACAGTTCTTTTCATTTACTTTAAACACATTGAACATGTTTGAGCATAAACTAGTTCAGCATATGAAGAAGAAAGAAAGAATGGGTGAGATCACCATGATGGGAGGAGACTTGTGTGAACCATAAACACTGGCATGTAGCATAATGGCTGAAAGACAACTTTTCAGCTCTAGTTTAGTTTAGCTTAGAGATACAGCCCTTAGGCCCACCAAGTCCGCAGCGACCAACAATCCATGTACATTAATGCTATCTTATACATACTGGGGACAATTTACACTTATACCAAGCCAATTTACCTACAAGCCTGTACGTCTTTGGAGTGTGGGAGGAAACCAAAGATATCGAAGAAAACCCACACGGTCACGGGGAGAACGCAGAAACTGCGTTCAGACAGCACCTGTAGTCGGGATCGACCCGGGTCTCTGGTGCTGCGAGCGCTGTAAGGCAGCAACTCTACCGCTGCGCCACCATGCCACCCTAAGTACAATGGAAGAATATGTAACAGACGTGAACCAGGATACTTTGACTGACACACCAGGGCGATGCAGCTCCTTTAAACTTTTCCCTTCTCTCCTGAGAAGAAAAAAGGAAGATAAATGTTGGATTACTGTAAATGGGTGATTGATTACAGGTATGCATTGGTGGGCCGAAGGGCCTGCTAGCATGCTGTATCTCTCCATGACACTCTCACTCTACATTGGCTTGGAAACAGTTGGAAAAAACAAAAATAACTTCACTCTTGGTATTTCGGGTAAATTTTGAACAAGGACTGTTACCAACTAGAATGAAAGGATTATAGAGGACCATTTAACACGTCTCAAATCACGGCAGTCTTCATGATGTGTAGGATTCTTCAGATCTTGATGGAGACAGATTATGACTCTGTTGAGCCATTGCTTCTATGCACTAAATGTTTCAATATATGATCTTTCAGTGAAGCCGCTCAAATTCCCTTCAATGACCTGTGGCCTCCCGGCCTCACTGACCTTTGCCCATGTCCAGGCCCTCCATATAATTGAACCTTCAGAAAAAACCGTCTTTCACCGATTACTGTTAACCAGAGAATTACGGCATTCAGGAAAATACAGCACAGATGCCTTCTCTGTAATAGTGCTTTCTAAAGGTTTTTTTATATTCATTAAGTCTCCAGAGCATTTGGATTAAATTTCTTCCTCCTGCTCGCCACTTAAAACTTCATGACACTAGCTTCACAATAGATTGCTCAGGGTTAAAATTACACGTATTATCATCAATGGACAAGAACCAACATTGTTGCAGCTCTCAGTCTTAGGTAAATTCGTTCAGTGCTCTTGGAGGCTGTTGACGGCTGTGTCTTGTTTTCCTAGATTGTGAGCAGAGATTGGAGTTGGTACAAAGAGCTGAAGAACTAGAAACAGCCTGAGAGTGGAGCAGTGGTTATTTAATATGCAAAGTCGGGGAGGTGCAATAATCTTCCTTTTGCACTGTTAATAAGTTTCATCACATAGATACATAGAAACATAGAAAATAGGTGCAAGAATAGGCCATTCGGCCCTTCGAACCAGCACCGCCATTCAATGTGATCATGGCTGATCATTCACAATCAGTACCCCGTTCCTGCCTTCTCTCCATATCCCTTAATTCCACTAGCCCCAAGAGCTCTATCTTACTCTCTTTTGGGTGCATCCAGTAATGGCCCTGTCTCACTGTGCGAGTTGACCCACGAGGTACCCCGAGTGACAGACTCGTGGCTGTGCACGAGACTTCAAGTTTATGATCAAGTGTGTAACCGAGTTCCCACGGGTATGTCATTGCTGCGATGTTCCAAGTTCCTCTCCCGAGTTACCAAGTTCCTCTCCCGTTACTCTTGAGCCAACCGTGAATGAAGGTATGTTTTAATAAAGCAACAATGTTAAAATACATCTCCATCCTGTGGTTTTGAGTTATTTCAGCGCGGCGGCATCTATTGATATGACCTACAATGGGAAAATGCGCATCCTCCAGTAACCAAGCATTTCTTGTTGTTTTATGTTTTTAAATACTTTTTTGCAATGGATCTCTATTTTAAATAATTTTTAAAAAGGAAGCAGCTCGGGTGACTGACATTGAGCGGCCGCCGGGACCCGACAGCAGACACACACACAGATAGACAGAGAGGGAGAGAGAGACACACACACACACACACACACACACACAGATACACACAGACAGACAGAGACACACACACACACACACACACACACACACACACAGATACACACAGACAGCAGGACTGGCCGCCACTTCAGAGGAAGGAAGCAGCTCGGGTGACTTTGAGCGGCCGCTGGGACCCGACAAGCAGGACACACACACAGATACAAACAGATAGACAGAGAGAGAGAGAGAGAGAGAGACACACACACACATACACACACACACACATAGAGAGAGAGATACACACAGACAGCAGCTGGCCACCACTTCAGAGGAAGCAGCTCGGGTGACTTTGAGCGGCCGCCGGGACCCGACAGCAGACACACACACAGATACACACAGATACACACACACAAACACACACACACACACACACACACACAGACACACACACACACACACACACACACACACACAGACACACACACAGACACACACACAGACACACACACAGACACACACACAGCCACACACACACACATATGTGGCGTTTCTGCTCGGGACCCTTCTTCAGACAATCCAATGTCCCATAATATATTCTTTAAATATTAGGTTTTCTGTTGAAAGTGTGGTGCCGTGGTTACGGGTTGTCGGAAGGAAGATGATGAGGTCTGGTACAAGTTGACTTTGTTTTCAGTAATCAGGCCTCTGTGTTGGCCAATGTCTGGTTGATCGAGCGTTCATACAGTTGCGAGCGAGCGAGGTCCATATATAGGATTTAAAGAAGGAACTGCAGATGCTGGAGAATCGAGGGTACACAAAAAGCTGGAGAAACTCAGCGGGTGCAGCAGCATCTAAGGAGCGAAGGAGATAGGCGACGTTTCGGGTCGAGACCCTTCTTCCTAATAAAGGTTTCCCGAGTACCTGCCGTTAGCGCCACGAGTGGACAAGTTGAACGCGCGAGTTCCGACGTTCCCGCTACGTGATCACCACGAGTGAAAACTCGGGGTCACTCGTGGGCCAACTCGCACAGTGAGACAGGGGTTTAAATCGGCCTCCACTGCCTTCTGAAGCAGAAAATTCCACAAATTCACTACTTTACAGAAAAATTCCAAGCAATATTGATCACTTCCACGATCAAAAAAAACCTCTGTTTAAATTTGAGCTATTTAAATATACTTATAAAGTTACTTATTAACCACAAGCTTTTGGTCTGAGCTGAAATGTTATGGTGGACCTTAACATCTCAGCTCAGAGAGATGAGGGTCCTTAGATTAGGAATAGGAGGAAACAAACTAGGCTTCACAATCGAGAACATCATCCTTGGCATCAATAATAAGAATGGAATGATGGTTAATTACCTGGTTACAGTTGGATGAGGTAGCAGGGGTCAGATACCCAGTACATCTTATCTGACATTCTCCACCGTCTCAAAAAGGCAGAACAAATTAATGCCGATCTTATAAAATTTCCAGTTATTTAAATATAGAGTCATAAAGTCATACTCGGCTTGTACAATGGGAAAGCTTAGGAATTAAAAAGCTGGGAGACCTTTGTGAGATGGGGACTCTCCTCTCTTTTCAAGAATTACAGTCGAAATATCATTTGAAAGGTAGTCAATACTTCAGATATCTTCAAATACGAGACTATGTGAAAATGCACACCCAAGATTATCACTCTATGAGTCCAGATATACTAGATGAATGCATGAATAGAAAGTCGGATTCAAATGTTAATATCGTACCTCTATAATACACTTTTAAATTTACATATCCCACCATCGGAAATAATGAGGCGAGCTTGGGAAGACAATTGGCTTTAACAATTTCAAAGGATAGTTGCGAGGAAAGTCTTCTATATATACACTACTGTTCTCCTAATGTTAGGCACTCGCTAATACAATTCAAAATACTGCATAGACTTTATTATTCAAAGTCTAAATTGAATAAGATCTTCCCAAATGTCTCTCCTATTTGTGATAAATGTCTCCTCCAAGAAGCAACCATAACCCATTCCTTTTCTTCCTGTACAAAATTACAAAACTTCTGGAGGGGTATTTTTGATATATTTTCCAAAATACTTAAAATAAAATTGGATCCCGACATAAAATTGATCACATTATGTATGTCAGAGGCCTGTTCTGAGATAACATTATTTCAAAGACGTTTTCTTAACTATGGCCTGATAACAGCAAAAAAAACTAATAGTTACATTTTGTAAACAGACAACAGTCCCTACAGTGAAGATGTGGATCACAAGCATGTCCGAGACACTGCATTTGGAAAACATTAGGCTTGTCTTGGCGGAAAAACCAGATCAATTTCACAGGACATGGGCACCCTTCACCGAATTCTTACAAGAATAGTATGGTTGCAACACAAATTTAAACTTAAATCCGATGCTGGGTTGGGTGAGGTGTGCGGGGGGGGGGGGGGGGGGGGGGGGGGGGGGGTGGGGGGGAGGGGGGGAGACGAGGGGCAAGGTATATCTCCAACTTTCTTTTCCTTTTTTCTTATTTCTATATCTTTCGGCCACACTACTTTGGTAGTTTAGGGGTCTTTCCTTTGTTCTTTTTCAATCTATTTTTTCACTTTTCACTTTTTCCCTTTCTTGTTCCCTTTTTCCTTTCTTTTTTACATTTTCAGGTTATAAGGTTAAAAATGAAGCTGTACAATAATTGTATAATTTTAGATGCCGAATGTTTTATCTTTGTACAATTGCTTCTAATAAAAATAAATATTTTTCAAAATAAATAAATAAATAAATAAAGACCTACTCCATGGACACATCCGAACAGGCTCTTCAGCCCAATTTCCCCATGCTGACCAACCTGCCCCATCCACACTAGTCCCACCTGCCACCATTTCAACCATATCCCTCTAAACCTATCTTAGCCATGCAGTTGTCCAAATGCTTTTCAAACGTTATGATAGAATCTGCTTCAAATACCTCATAAGGCAGCTTGATCGATAATACCTATCACCCTTTATCTGAAAAGGTTACCCCTTAGGTTCCTATTAAATATTTCCCCCCTTACCCTAAACCTATGTTTCTTGATTCCCCTACTCTGGGTAAATGAGTCTGTTAATTTACCCTATCCATTCCTCTCATTATCTAATTTAAACACCTCTATCAGTTCATCCCACATCCTCTTGCGCTGAACAGAATAAAGCCCTTGCCTACTCAACCCTTCGACCCACCGAGTCTACGCTGACCAGCGAGCCCCTCACACTAACTCTATCCTACACACACTAGGGACAATTTACATTTACACCACCAATTAACCTACATACCTGTACATCTATGGATTGTGGGAGGAAACCTAAGATCCACTAACATTTTTATACACCACAATAGGATCAACCCTCAGCCTCCTGCACTCCAAGGAATAAAGTTCTAACCTGCCTCACCTCTCCCTATAGATCAGGCCTTTGAATTTGGCAACATCTTCATAAATCTCTGTATTTCTCCAGTTTATTGGTATCCTTATGGGCCTGTCCCACTTCAGCGATTTTCAGGGGACTGCCGGCGAGTGTCAAGCATGTATGTGTCTGAGCTGACAGAAAATATGGCTCAGGTACTTGGGGGGTCCTCAATATTACCACTTCAACAATCATCTGCAAGCACTTAATCTAAATTTTGTCCCATTGCATCTGACCAGTTCAGAGTAAGTCCAGGATATGGCTGCCTATTATGAGATAATCATCATTTTAATGGGGCTGCAAGTGCTCAGGCTCTGAGCTATTACATTCCACTCTGGTGCCACCTTCTAACACTTTGCACAGTTCACATCATTGTTCAGTTTCCAAATGGTGATTTTGATTTTAAGTCGTGGACTTTTTGACAATTTCGCTAAGAATTGAAGGGCCCCTTTGACAATTTGACATCTGTGCAAAGGGCTGCGCTGCTTTGCTTCACATGGACGCGTAGAAATGTACTGCACAGAAGATGATCACTTGGCCCATCAAGGATATGCCAGCCATAAAAGCACTCTTCAGCCTAACCCAACTCTCAGTTTTGCCAGTGATGCAACATCGCTCGAATACTGGAGTCGAATCGCACGAATGGTGAAAGACCTGGATATAGTGGTCGTGGAAAGGATGTGAGAGAGTCTAGGAGCAGGGGCCATAGCTTTGGAATAAAAGGATGCACCTTTAGCAAGGAGATGAGGAGAGATTCCTTGCAGCAGCATAACATGCCTGTAAATCCAATACACATAGATAGTATGTAATAAACAAAAAAAAACAATAAATTAATAACCCAATATAGGCAAAATTTGGGCCTTAGCCAGTCCAAAGTTCCAAGTTCAGGATAGTGTTGTGTAATTTTCAAGAACCTGATGGTTGTTGGGAAGAAACTATTCTTGAACGTGGTCATGGGTTTCAAACGCCTCGTGGAGAGTGAGGACGACCCCCCTAGACCTCAGTCGACCACACCGAAAACCAGCTACGACTAGCTACGAGTGGCCATGATAAAATGATGTCATGTTTGCATTTTTTTTCACTATAAAAAGACTCCCAGGTTTTTTTTAAATCATTCTGAACCATGCGTGCAAGGAAGGAACTAGTGAGGAGGAGGGCAGTGAAAATAGTACTAGTGCTGTATGCAGCCGCCCTTTTGTTTCCGCAGCATCAAGGCAGAAGGGAAAGAACGTGGGTGAAGAGGAAGCACAAGAAGAGGTCTTAGTGGGTGAAGCCCCTCTTTCAAAGAAGATTCAGACTTGGACAGTATGAGAACCTGATAAATGTGCTGCATGAGGAGGATTTGTCTGCTTTTAGAAAATTCACAAGAATACTATCTGAGCTGTTTAATGAGCTGAAGACAAACGTGGGTCCCCTGCTGAAAAAAGGACACCTATATGAGAAAGGCACTGGAATCAGGCGCTTCTTTTCCCTGTTCCTGTGCTCATCTGTACCTTTATCATACAGGATGATATTCTGCTGGTACCATTCAACAAGGTTTCCCTCCTGCTGCCTGTTGAAGGTATAGGGCATAACCTTCCTCCAGCCCTCCCTCACCAATGGGGCATCTGCCTCTGATGCGGTGTCAGACACAGCAGAAGGGGTAGTGGTGGGGACATTGCCTAACTGCCTGGCCTCCTGCTCCAGGGAGCTCTCATGCAGGGCTTCCTCCTCCTGTGGCATCACCTCCTGCCACTCCTCCTCTTGGGTGGGCAACACCTGCATGGCAGGTTTTTTGGGGGGTTGTGCCCTGCCCCTATGCTGCTGTCTTTTAGCTGCCATCTCTACACAAGTGTCTGCTCCCCAAAACTCTCCAGCTATGAATGAACACGCCCTGGAGTGACAGAGGTCACGTGCTGATGTTTACATTACCTTTTTGTTCTACTCACCTTCTACTCCTTCTCCCTCACCTTGGGGGGGGGGGGGGGGGGGGGGCGCAGGAGAATGGGGCGGGGTTGTGAGGGCGGGGTAGGGGGGTGGGGGACGGGGCAGGCAGCATAGACTCGACGTGTAGGGGGGGGGGGTTGTGGTCACCGTCAGAGGAAAGTTCTGGAATTTATTTTGTAAAACTCCAATCAATCTTGGAGTCAATGAACAGGACTCAACTTTTGACTCGACCCCTCCCCCCGCCATACACCCCCCCCCCCCCCTCCACCCCCGTCACACAATCACCCCCCCCTTGTGCGGCCCAGTCGGACTGAAGATGGTGGTGCGCAGCATTCTCTTTAAAGCTGATGCTGCCATTCCGGTTGGCAACCCCCAAAGCAACATTCCAATACTCACCAGTTTCCCCAACTCAACCCGTTTCCACTACTCACCAGTTCCCCCAACGCAACTCTCTCTCTCTCTCTCTCTCTCTCTCTTTCTCTCTCTCTCCCTCTCCCTCCCCTCCCTCTCCCTTTCTCCCTCTCCCTTGATGGCGGCGCACAGCAATCTCCTCCAAGCTTCTGCTGCCGTTACCGTTGGCAATCTCTCCTTCAAGATGTTGTTACCGTTGGCAACGTCCCATTTGTGATGTCAGTGTTGCACACGGCAGCTTGTGTAAATGAGAGCCCATTGTGATCGTTGGACTGTGAGATGGCAATGTGACATCATCACTGGAAGCAGCTTGAAGACTCTCTCTCACAGAAGCAGTTTTTGGCTTTTTTTTTAACTTGCTTCTGTAACTGGACGGTAAAAATGTGAGTGAGAATCAGGAAAAATGTCAGTGCTACGTTTTGACGAAAAAACAAAAAAAACACTTACACAGACACATAGATACATACACGTATACATACAGTTTTATATATAGGAGATATGTGGGACATGTTTTTAATATAGTGAGTGGAAAGTGCTTGGAACGCACTGCGGGGTGGTTGTTGAGACAGATACAATAGTGTCAATTAAGAGACTATGTGCAGGGAATTGAGGGGCATAGATTATGTGGGGGCAGATATGAGTTAGTCTTGCCATTGTGTTTGGCACAGACAAGTGCTTGTTCTTGTGCTGTACTGTTGTACTGTAGTTCTATGTTAAATACATAAAATGATTAGGAAAGCAAATGTTATGCCTTTCTACAGGAGTTTGCAGTATACTGTAGGTATAAGGATGCATTGATACAATTATAAAGACTTTTTCAAAACCACATTTGATATATTATGCATTGTTTTGATATCTTAACCATAATTGGATACTTTGAAGAAATTTCAGTAAAGGTTTAACTTGATTGGTTCTGAATGAATATGCCTGTTCTGGTGGTGGGGTTGAGTAGAATTGGCCGGCACTCTCTGCACAATAGAAGAAAGAGAGGCAATCACATTGGAACGTATACAATTCCTGGTTGCTTCAAAGGTAAACTGTTTAATAGTAAGATTAAATGAGAACTTACCAGTTCGAAGTTTGATCCTTATTTTTTGATGAGTAACGTTGAGGGATTACGTGAAGAAGCCCCGCCAGGCGCATGCGCGTCATACTTCAAAGCAGCGGCGTGAAAACACAGAAACAAATAGCCGAAGTAACATAGTAAGGCTTGAAGAAGACTAGAACTACCAGATGATCTCTTAGATTATGTGGGTGGGAGCGGAGGGCACATAATCCCTCAACGTTACTCCTCATAAAATAAGGATCAAACTTCGAACTGGTAAGTTCTCATTTAATCTTACTATTTTACTTCGGAGTCACGTGAGTGACTACGTGAAGATTTCAAGGCTCTGTGTTTCCATGCCGTAGATGCACTCCATACAACAATCTGCTTCGGTTGACATAGTAGTGAATAAATAATATATTGAACATTGCTTCAAATTATTCAATAACTATTTTAATAACGATAACAAAAAACAGTAATAAGCCCTCTGTCCCAGGGGGAAATTACAAACAATGATATGTAAACAAAGCAAATGAATTAAATGGAACCCAAAACAGCATGCCCAAACCGTGGCACTGTCTGTATAGGTTTGTCATAAAAGTGAGAAAAAGTTGATTCTCTAGACCATCCTTCGCCGCGGATGTTGATGCTGCCCTGGTGGAGTGAGATTTAAATACATAAGTGTCGACTCCAGCATAATTGAGAACCTGTTTCAACCATCTGGAAATAGTTTGTACTGACACTCTTTTATATGGCTTTTTGTGACTAATGAGCAATCCTGTCTCAGATTCTCTGAGCCTCCTTGTTAACTCAATATATTGGGTTAAATGTTTAACTACACATAACATTTGGTCAACAGGATATGCTTTAAACGTCACCTTGGTTCCTGCCATGGCCTGCTTTGTTTGATTAAATCATAGACATAAAATGTAATGTCATCTACAGACAAATGCATACAATGTATTCGTAATAATTGTAATGTTTGTACTCGTTGTGCTGAAACCAGCGCCATTAACATAACCACTTTAAGAGTTAATCTTTGCATAGATAATGACGTAATTGGAGCCCATTGCCGAAGCAGTGTGAGAACTATACTGATATCCCAGATTTCTGTATATCTAGGCTTAGGAGGGTTTTTGTTAAAAATTCCTCTCATAAATCGGGATACTAACGGATGAGACCCAATAGGTTGTTGTTGTTCTGAAGACTGCCCTAAATAGGAGGACAAAGCACTCCGAGCACTGTTAATGGCACTATAACTCAGGTGCTCATCAAAATGCAATTTAGCAAGGAACTCCAACACATCACATATGCTTGTAGTGTCATAAGATATATTTGATTGTACACAGAACATCTCCCATTTCTTTATGTGAACCACATATTGTTTTTTAGTGCTATTTCTCCAGCCTGCAGTGATAACCTCCATGGTCCTGTTCGATAATCCAAGGCCTTGGAATGGTCTGGTCAGAACCTGCAGACCAACAAATTGATATGGTCATGTAACGGGTGACTTTCTCCTGTAACCAGATGCACCAACAAATTACTGCAGCTGGGAATCATCATGAATGGCTGAGCCATCATTCTCAGTACTAATGGGAACCATGGTTGTGTTGGCCAATCTGGGACCACCAAAACGCCTGTAGCGGAGTCACGCTCTATTTTGGTGAGACATTTCGTGATCAGACAAAATGGAGGAAATGCATAAAAGAATGAGTGCCCGCAATGTAACGAGAACGCATCCACAGCCACTGCTCCTGGATCTGGCTCCCATGAAACATATTTAGGCAACTGGTGATTCAATCTGGATGTGAACAGATCAATATCTGGCAACCCAAATCGAGTGACAATTGTTTGAAAAATCTCAGCATTCAACATCCATTCTATATGGTCATTAAACTTTCTCGACCTATGGTCTGCCACCACATTGTCTACACCTGGTAGATAGATGGCTGAAACCCAGATGTTCCTTGAAATACACCAATGCCAGATGAGGTTAGCCAAGTTATCACATGATACTGATCTTGCTCCTCTCATATGATTAAATATATGCCACTGCTGTGGTGTTAGCAATCTGGAGTCGAACGTGTAAATTATTCATTGTGGAGCAATATGCTTTTAACCCATAAAATGCCCCCAATAATTCCAACTAATTTATCCCTTGCGTGTGGAGAATCAAACCTTCTTGTTCATTCCATCTACCCCCACAGCTAGACTCTGTGTCTGTAGCCCCCCATCCGAGAGCGCTTACATCACTGTAAGATCACTGAAGGTTCGTCCACCAAAATGTTATTGGTGGCTTGACTAACATTAACAATCCACCACTGCAATTCTGCTAGAGCTGTGGTTGGTAACTGCTTAACCCGATCAAAATGGCCTGCGTGCTCTTTTAATGCTTGTTCTCTTGCTCTTTGCAAATGCTGATAATGCAAAGGTCTGAACTGTACTGCAGGAAAAGCTGCTACCAATTTCCCAATGACCTTGGCGACTTCTCGGATGGAGGGATAAAGCTTTTGTGTGAGGCAAGTACAGACATTAGCAATATCCACAACCTTGGCTGTTGGTAATGTTACTGTCATATCAACTGAATCAATAAGAAAACCCAAATACTCAATATTTTGGGTTGGCTGTAACTTGGACTTAGTTGGATGGACCAAAAACCCTAATGTTTCAAACACATTTTTGGTTACTGCAACCGATCCTGCAGCTGACTGTTTAGTGTTGCTGATAATTAAGATATCATCTAAATAAGCCATGACAATGTGATTGTGAGCCCTCAATAGCCCCAGCACAGGTTTTAACAATTTGGTAAATAGCCTAGGTGCTGTGCTTAATCCATTCGGCAATGCTTTGTATTGCCACAGCTGTCCCATCCAATTAAATTTCAAGTACCTGCGATAATGAGCATGAATTGGCACCGAATAATATGCATCTTGCAAATCAATGGTGGCCATCTAACAACCCTGTGATAACAGCTGCTTTGCAGTAACGAAGGTGTCCATTTTAAAATGCCTATAGAGAACTGAAGAATTTAAGTGAGGTCCAGAATTGCTCTACAACCACCATCTTTTTTAGGTCTGGGGAAGATATTAGACACAAATTGTTGAGGATGATTAATGGCTTTTTCAATCACTCCTTTTCGGCATAAATTCTTAATCTGCTCGTTTACCTCTTCAGTCTCTGGAGCAGAAAACACCAACATTTTACTAGGCTTGTGCTGTTGAGGTGGATCTATCCCTGAGATAAACTCAATGGTAGAACCTGACACAGTATTTAGTATAAACATATCAGACGTTATACAGCACCATTCATTATAAAACAATTGTAATCTACCTCCAATAGGAGGTTGTCCATCAGAAACTTTATCGTTAATAAAAAGTCCCTGTACCTCTCCAGTTGGCCTGTAAGGCTGTTGTCTGCCCATGTTGGGGTTGTAGCCAATCTGCCTTGGTGGGTATCCTCGTTGCCCCACTGGCCTCCCCCTGCTGGGCCCAGCACCTGGATCCGACCTTCGGTACATAAACCCAGGCTTCCGAATAGACGGCCTAGAGATGGTTGGCTTCATTAAGCCAATAGTTTTTGCCTCCTCATCAATGTCCCGAATTTGCTTCACAAGATCCGTTCCAAAGAGGAAGTCAGGCGTTTGAACATTCGTTGCCTTACACAGAGCAGCAAACTTCTGATTTAGAGTTGGCCTGATGGCGATTTTTCTAATGCAATTGACCTCAAAAAATGCATTGCATAACATAGCCAACATATCTTTTTGGATTTGATTTATCATTGTCCCTTTTACCATGGTGCCAAATGCAGTAATCGTAGCCTCCACCAGTTGGAGGAAGTGTTGATATCGTACCTCCTGTCCCCTCATAGAAGGACTCATAGGTGCCCATATTGCTAGGTTCACCGTAGGCACTTTTAGTGACACACAGTTGACAGGTGTCTTATACTTATTTGTGGTCTCTTGTATTATTGATTGCTGGAGCTGGTGAGAGACTAAATAGTTGATGTTGTTGGCAAGGTACTCTTCCATTGCCTCACCAGTCCCCTCCGGAATAGCAAAGCTCATTGCTATTTCCGGGACACCCGGAGCGTGGCTCTTGTGCTCTGGTGTTTGCACATAAGCAGGGACACCAGAATCAGGGTCAGCTGCATCCTGCCCAGCTTCTCCCAATTCATATTGTAGGGAGGCATCCTCCAGTCCTATACAAGGCGCTGGAAGGAAATCCCCTTGCTGGTACTCCATATATTCCTCTTGATATGGGCCTTGCTGCACAGCAGACTGGGGAACCACTGGGGCCTTTGACCCTTGTTTTATCAGAGTCTGGAGCATCTTCTCCATGTTCTGCAACCTCCCCCACATTCTTTTATTATCTGGGGGAGAGTCACCATCTTCGTCAGACTCGTCTGACAACACTGGTCTGTTAGATTTCCTTTTTGCCTTCCTATGGCTCTCAGCAGGCTCAGGCTGCTGAGTCTGTGGAGCTAGTGTAGAAGATTTGTTCTCTATCATGACTGCTGCCGGTGAAACGGCACCCGGTATCGGAACCAGAGTTGCCGCGCTAATCTCCCGACCCGATCGAAAGTGCGAATCCTCACTGAACCCACGCTTAGTACGAACCCTCCGACCGGACCGCTCCATCTCTCCAACTCCTACTGACTGCTCGAGCCAGCTTTACGGAGTTTAAGTACTCGCAGGCAAAGTTTTGTAAAACCACTTACCTGCAAAGTTCCTACTTACCGCTGGTGGAGCTGCGCCCTCCAGCCCGTTCAGTGAGACATGCACGGACGTAATGACACGCATGCGCCAGGCGGGGCTTCTTCACGTAGTCACTCACGTGACTCCGAAGTAAAATTAAGGTCATAGAGTCATGGAAACAGGCCTTTCGGCCCAACTTGCTCTTACCAGCCAACATGTCCCATCTACACTAGCCCCACCTTCCTGCGTTTGGCCCATATCCCTCCAAACCTGTACTATCCGTGTACCTGTCTAACTGTTTCTTAAACATTGTGGTAGTCTCAACTGCCTCCTCCGGCAGTTAGTTCCATACACCCACCACACTTTGTGTGAAAAAGGTTTCCCTCAGATTCCTATTAAATCTTTTCCCTTGTAGGGGTTCAGTTCCCTTTACTCCACTTCTGACCCAACTACCCGAGTGATTCTCTCCCTTGCCGGTGGGTCAAACGGTCACCACTCCACTCGAGCGGATCCGAAGAGAGAGTACAAAAAAAAGGGGTTCCCCTGGGTTCTAGACCTCAGAATGATAGTGGGATATGATAAAAAAGGTTGACTTGACCAGAGCGTGCTGATGAGAGAAAACAGAAACCAAGACGGACTCAAAGCGAGTCAAAAATTTACAGGCTTTATTAAACAATGAGAAATCGAATCTCACCAACACTACCATAATACGTGGCTAAACTTATGCTTTAAACTAAGACTATGTAAAGAAATTATCGGGCATGTCGTAAAAACTTACTTTACACAGTTTTAATTACAGATGCACCCCCTTTCCCCTTCTTCTCTCAACCTATCCTATTTTGGGAACTTCACCAAGTCGTCTGGGGGTACCTACAGCTAGATCGTTGCTTTTTTAAAATTTCAAAATATACTTTATTCAAATGATAAATATATACAATACATTAACCTTGCGGAAAATCCATCCGACATTTTCGGAGGCTGTACAATAGATCAATACAGTTTAGACATTTATTTCCCCCAAATTTCCACAAATCAGTTCCCCACTCGTGCCACAATGGCGTGGGATACCTTCCCTTATATTGAGGGGCATCTCCACCATACCGTACCTCCCATGTCCAGCAGCGGAAGGGCCTTAGACTGTGGCCCTCCGGTACAGTGGCACAGCTGGTAGAGCTGCTGCCTCTCAGCGCCGGAGATCTTGGTTCAATCCTCACCTCGGGTGCTGTCTGTGCAGGGTTTGCCCTGTGACCGTGTGAGTTTCCTCTGGGTGCTCCAGTATCCTCCCACGCCCCAAAGACGTGCGGGATTGTAGATTAATTGGCCGTGGTAAATGGCCCCGAGCGTGTCGGGAGTGGATGAGAAAGTGTGACAACATAGAGCAGCTAGATCGTTGCTGGGTCAGAAGCCGTCCAACAGAGCAGAAAAGAGGGTGAGTTCTGGCTTGCCTGTCCCTTTATACCCGAGTTTCTCCCTTGAAACCTCCCAGGTGGTCCTCTGGCCAAAAGGGTCTTTCGATGATTCCCAGTTTCGATCTGGCATGAACAATAGGTTTCAGAGAATAATGGGTTTGCTGATGTCACGATACCTCAGCCTGATCGTTATCCCATCACCTGGATGGGCTCCCATTGGCCCGATGGATGGGCCATTTACAAATGGTGATTGTCTTGCTGCTGGGCTGTTTACCCCCGTCTGCTGAGGCTCGGTTCCTTCCTTTGTCTTTCCAAGATAATCTCGTTATCTCCATCCCGGCCTTTCCTGTTCACACCATTCGCATAGTCATGTAATGCCCAGGCCCACAGACAGGTTTTAAACTGGTTCTTCCTTTGTGGATTAGGGTTTTTTCCTTTGCAGCCAGCAAGTCTGTTTTAAAAATGTCCATGTCCTTATCCCCGAGTTCGTCCATCATTTTGGAGGATTTGCCCCAATAACTTATACCCTTCACCTTAAACCTATATCCTCTGGTCCTCGAATCTCCTACTCTGCGCAAGAGACTCTGTGCACGTACCCGATGTGTTCCTCTCATGATTTTTTATACCTCTATAAGATCATCCCTCATCCTCCTGCGCTCCGAATAGAGTCCCAGCCTACTCGCCTCAGACCCTCTAGTCCTGGCAACATCCTTGTAAATCCTCTCTGTACCGTTTTTGGTATGGATAATCTAAATGATAAGGATAAATGATAATGATAATGATAAATGATAATGATAATGATAAATTTCATGATGAGGCCAGTTGGGAATGTGATGAGAAAGCTCCTCAGCCTGGACACGGACCACCTCCAAGATAGTGGATAGTGTTCCCACCTACAAAACAGAATATCACCAAAGGATCAAAACCCTTTAGAAGACAATAAACCAGGGGGAGAAAACATTAAAGAAAACCCGACTGGCAATGCCTGATGTAAAACTTTGGAGTGTGGGAGGAAACTGGAGCACCCAGATGACTTTGGATCACATAGTGTGTTTAACTCCTGTTTACACTCCTGCTAACACAGATAAAACGCACACAGTCACAAGGAGAACATACAAAATCCGTACAGACAGCACCCGTAGTTAGGATCAAATCTGGGTGTTTGGTGCTCTAAGGCAGCAATTGTTTATATTGTCCACTGTCTGAGGACAGGTTTTGGGAGGTTGGGCATCTGCCCTAAGGAGATGCAATCACTGACCTATATTTTCAGACTTTTAATATTAGTTGTTGGAAGTATCTCAGTTTAGAGTAGGCACTATTCCACCGTATGTGAGAAGGTTAGAGAATGTCTCTGCTGAACATTAGTTGCAACTTGATTAGAAACATAGAAAGGAATAATCTTAGCATGTGTTAACGTTTACATTCCTGAAAATACTGCAATAAAGTAAGAATGTTTAGAAGAATAAAAGAGAAGTTAAAGATTAGAGAACACATTCTTAGTCCCTTTCATGGTAAGTGTGGATTATTTTCAATCATTATTATCTATACATGAATAAGACTTCCTTTGAAATTATTCAGAAATTCACACATGCAAAGTATGCTCCTAGGCATGTGCTCTGAACATTCTTTCAATCAAAGTTAACTATTTCTTCATCAACAGCACATAATTAAGCACTCAAAGTAATTAAGTGGAATTATTAGTTTCTGCCTAAGTCTCAAAGATTCCTGATCTTCCGCAGGCTGCCGCCAGACTCAGCCCAGGATAAGTGAGCAGCTTTGATTGCTCCCTTACATTTTTTAAAACAGCATCAATAAATTTTTGAATTGCGCCATTCATCAAAAGAGTGATCAATGCAGGCCCACATAAAACAGATGACTAGACAGCTGTGCGTGACTGAATAATTGATGATGATCCTGAGAAGCTCAAAAATACTTCATGTGATTAATCATCGGGACAAAAGGCCCATTTTTGGACCATACGACCCACTCACACTTGTGCAAGGAAAGTTCTGTGGAATTCCCCAATCCTTCCCTTTACAGTGTCCGGCTTCAACACTGAGGGCGATCAATTCTCCCCAAAGCTGTTTGGAAGTGATTATGAATCTGTGAATTTAAAAAAAACACTGCGTATCAGGAATTGATCTCTAGTGACTTTATAGCCAGTTTCTGACAGCAAAGTAAACACAGCAGTCTGGTCCTGATGAAGGCTCCCTTTCGAAAGGTTAAGCTACCTTTCGGGAAGCAAATAGAAACCCAATCTACATAGTCAGAGGGGTGGATTAAAACATGGGGAAAATCATGCTTGAATCGCACAGTGCGGCCCAGTCAGACTGCATAGTAGTACAGCTTCCAGTTACGGCCATTGAAACACACTGGATACATTCATGCTGGGAAGCATCACCATTCACCTCACAAGTTCACAAGTTATAGGAATAGAATTAGACCATTCGGCCCATCGAGTCTTCAATGAGATCAACAGATTAACTACCCTCTGAGTAAAGACGTTCCTCCTCACCTCCTTTCTAAAAGAGTGCCCTTTTATTCTGAGGCTTTGACCTCTGGTCCTAGACTCTCCCACCAGTGGAAACATCCTCTCCACATCCATTATTATCTATGCACTATTCTGTCAGTTTCAATGAGGTCCCCCCTCAACCATCGAAACTCCAGCGAGTGGAGGCCCAGTGTTGTCAAACGCTTGGACCTGAAGCCTACTGTAAGTTGAGAGGAAAATCTGAAAATGTTGGAGGAACAAGAGACAGCAGATGCTGGAATCTGTAGCAGAGAAAAAAGGAGCGCAACTGGAAGAATTTGATGGGTCAGGCAGCATCTGTGGAGTGAAATGGGCAGCCAACGCTCAGTCGAGATGAAGGATCTTCACCCAGAACGTTAGCTGTCAATTTCCCTCCACAGATTCTGCCTGTTCCATTGAGTTTCTCCATCTGGTCTTATTTTTTCGCTTTGGAATAGTTGGATCATTTAGCTAACCAAGGATTCAAAGGGGCAAAACATACTCATTGTTGCATAAGAGTAATTTCATTATTTCCGATTAAAGCCACAACTGCCTACCCAATATTAGCTTATTTTTTGTTAAGCAGAACTTAACCTGCATAGGAACAGGCCTTTCAATGTAGTTTATACCCTAGATAATACTCTGTCTTCCATTTCTTATTGTGCACCTTGTGTGCATCAAGTCTCCTGTTTACAGCAGAGGTGCTCTCAATTTCAACCACTGTGGGTGGCACGGGCAGCACGGGTGGCATACGGGCAGCACGGGTGCCATATGGGCAGCATGGTGGCATGTGGGTGGCACGGACGGCAAGATGCCATGAGGGCAGCATATGCGCGGCATGATTGGCGCAGTGGCTGTTGTCTGTTGGCCAATAATGAACCCACGACCACAGTGTTTGGTTGACTCTTCGTATTGGTGTATAAGAACAAATACTGTACTAGCAAGAGTGCAAGAATTGTCCACATTTCTATGTAAAAAGAGAAAAGTGACTTCAACTAGCTTTAGAGAGGAAATTTGGTACTTCCTTACACGATCATTAAAGTTAGTTCAAAAAATCTTTTGAAAAGTACACTATTCTTGGCTCCCCACGCAGATTTTATGTGGAGCCATAATCTGGGCAGTAATAAGAGGTAAAGTTTACAAAACAGCAGTGATTGATATGCTTTTAAAAGTAAAACCTTTCCACAGAATTATTTTGCTTTGGTCTTTTACCTGGTTGGGGTTTGATACACTTGTCCATAATTATGCTGTTAAAACGGAGGAAGCTTCCTGGAGCTAGCCAGCGTAAAAGGACTAGTGCTTGTGTTCAATCTGTCACACATTGGCTCACCCACTGCAAGAAATTCTAATTTAGTCCCTATTTTCTATAGACTTGACAATGGTTATGTTGAAGTTTCTCAGAGTCCAATATTATGTATTATTACCCATATCACACATCTGAGGTATGCTTTTACGAAATTGTATTCCCTTTGTTTTTACTGCCAGCAGGGGTAACAGGGGAATATTTTCTTATATTCCCCTTTCTTGCGAACGCCTATGGACTTTACCTGTTAAAACAGCGGGGAATATAGTCTTATATTCCCCTGGTCTCACATCCGGGAACTTGGCAACGTGACGGCAACGTGACGCTGCGTGGGAAATTTAGAATATTCAAACGGCAGACAGGAAGACTGCCGCGTCCATTTTGGTTAAATTTTGCGTGGAAGTCCGCCGAGCTGAGATGTTCAAATTTTCCTCTAGATGTCTGATAATGGGTAATAATAACAATATTGACTGTCCTCTTTCGGGAGATACGACATATATTGCCCTCACTAGATCCATATTGCCCTCGTCTTCGACTCGGGCAATATGAATCTACTTCAGGCAATATATGTCGTATCCCCCTCAAGGCCAGTCAATATTCTATTATTATTACCTATACGAGGTAGTTTTACCGGGCAATATTAGTTGGCATTTTGACAGGTCCAAAAACACGCAGTTTCCGGCGGGCAATATTAATAGAATATTGACTGGCCTTGAGGGGGATACGACATATATTGCCTGAAGTAGATTCATATTGCCCGAGTCGAAGACGAGGGCAATATGGATCTAGTGAGGGCAATATATGTCGTATCTCCCGAAAGAGGACAGTCAATATTGTTATTATTACCCATTATCAGACATCTAGAGGAAAATCTGAACATCTCATATGATATGAATGTATCTATACATTTTGCAATATGCATTGCAACATTGTAATAAGGGTACTAAAACCATTGCAACATTGTAAATAAGGGTACTAAAACAATGTAACATTTATGTTTCATTTATGTAATTTATGTAATTCATTTATGTGACAATGTGAAGGTCGAACTTTTAAATCGCGAACCTCTTCTCGCAACGGCTGCCATTTTGTTTGTTTTGAGAATAAATTTTAAATTTCGCACGCAGCGTCACGTTGCCGTCACGCAGCGTCACGTTGCCAAGTTCCCGGATGTGAGACCAGGGGAATATAAGACTATATTCCCGCTGTTTTAAACAGGTAAAGTCCTAGGCGTTCGCTAGAAAGGGGAATATAAGAAATATTCCCCTGTTAGCGCTGCTGGCAGTAAAAAGGAAGGAATACAATTTCGTAAAGCATACCTCAGATGTGTGATATGGGTAATAATAATAGAATATTGACTGGCCTTGAGGGGGATACGACATATATTGCCTGAAGTAGATTCATATTGCCCGAGTCGAAGACGAGGCAATATGGATCTAGTGAGGGCAATATATGTCGTATCTCCCGAAAGAGGACAGTCAATATTGTTATTATTACCCATTATCAGACATCTAGAGGAAAATTTGAACATCTCAGCTCGGCGGACTTCCACGTAAAATTTAACCGAAATGGACGCGGCAGTCTTCCTGTCTGCCGTTTGAATATTCTAAATTTCCCACGCAGCGTCACGTTGCCGTCACGTTGCCAAGTTCCTGGATGTGAGACCAGGGGAATATAAGACTATATTCCCCGCTGTTTTAACAGATAAAGTCCATAGGCGTTCGCAAGAAAGGGGAATATAAGAAAATATTCCCCTGTTACCCCTGCTGGCAGTAAAAACGCTGGGAATACAATTTTGTAAAAGCATACCTCAGATGTGTGATATGGGTAATAATACTTGATATTTTCCTTCTTCCGGTTTTCGCCATTGACTTTTGCTAAAGGGGAGCGGCGGCCAATCAGAGGATTTATCCAGCTTCACGGGGAGGCCAATCAGCGCCTGTTGCTAAGCGAGCGGCGCCCAATCAGAGGAATCTCACACGGTGAGGCCAATCAGCGCCTGTTGCTAAAGGGGAGCGGCGGCCAATCAGAGGATTTATCCAGCTTCACGGGGAGGCCAATCAGCGCCTGTTGCTAAGCGAGCGGCGGCCAATCAGAGGAATCTCACACGGTGAGGCCAATCAGCGCCTGTTGCTAAAGGGGAGCGGCGGCCAATCGCGAAGAATCAGGTCACGGCATCTAAACAAACATGGCAGCCTCCAGCAGTGCGAGATTCGCGTCTCTTGACAACGACGGAATTATTTTAATTTACGTGGGGATAGGTAATAATTATAATATTGACTGGCTTCTTTCGGGAGACACCAGGAATATTGCCCGCACTGAAATCATATTGCCCTCTTCGACTCGGGCAATATGATTTCAGTTTGGGCAATATTCCTGGTGTCTCCCTCAAGGCCAGTCAATATTATATTATTATTTAGAGAGTAAAGTGAGAGAAGTTTGTCTTCACCCAGCCTCAAGGCATCCAAAGTGTTTATTCACTATTAGACATTTTCAAGTCCTGTAACAGTTTTGCGGTCCAGGCAAACTGGAACTATAGATGTTCGTATATACCAAAGATAGACATAAAGTGCTTGAGTAACTCAACGGGTCAGGCAGCATCTTTGGAGAAAATGGAGATGTAATGTTTTGGGTCTGGAGCCGTCTGAAGAAGGGTCCCGACCTGAAACGTCACCTATCCTTTTTCTCCAGAGATACTACCTGACCCACTGAGTTACTCCAGCATGTCGTGCATATACAAGATAACACGCAAGATGCATTCAGAAAATAATGTGGTTATGATCAGATAAATTCAGTGTGATGCTTGCAGTATGTGGGAGGTCAAGGACTGGTGCCTCTGGCTGCTACAAATGCGAGAAGTGCATCCAGGCGCAGCTCCTGACGGACAGTGTTGGGTAACTGGAGAAGCAAGTGGATGATTTCAGGTTCGTCTTAGAAGACTCGTCGATGAGTCCTGCAGTAAGATTGTTACACCTAAGGTACTGGATGAGAGAAGGTGGGTGACTGTGAGAAAGGGATGGAAACATGGAATGCAAAGGTCCTCGGGTGTTGTACTTCTTGAGAACAGGTTCACCCACTTAGAAGGGACAAAATACATTAACACACTGAGCGGTGCACTGACTTGCAAAGCAAAATGTGTTGTTGAGCCAAAACCAAAGAGGCCGACATCAGGCAACGCTGTGGTAGTTGGAGACTCCATTGTGAGAGGTACGGACAGGGGTTTCTGCGGCAACAGAAGGGGAGTAAAGGGATTGTTAATGACCTCAGAATTAACGGGAAAGAAAGCTCACAAAGGGATAGGAGAGCATGGCCAAGTGTAATAGGGATCGATGTGAAAGGTGAGATGCGTAAGGAATTAAAAGTATTGTATTTGAATGCACGAAGTATAAGAAGTAAAGTAGATGAGCTTGAGGCTCAGTTAGAGGTTGGTAGATATGACATTGTGGGGATTACTGCGAAGTGGCTGCAGGAGGATCTGACCTGGGAACTTAATATTGAGGGTTATACATCCTATAGAAAGGACAGGCAGGTGGGCAGAGGAGGGGGGGTATCTCTGCTGGTGAGGGATGGAATTCAGACCCTTGCAAGGGAAGACATAGGGACTGACGAGGTAGAGTCACTGTGGATTGAGTTGAGGAATTTCAAAGGCAAGAAGACACTAATTGGTGTTATCTACAGACCCCCAAATAGTAGCCTGGATGTAGGGTGTAAGTTGCAGCAGTAGTTAAAACTGGCATGTAACAGAGGTAATGCCACTGTGGTGATGGGGGATTTCAATATGCAGGTAGACTGGGAAAATCAGGTTGGTTCAGGACCCTAAGAAAGAAAGTTTGTAGAGTGCCTCCGAGATGGATTCTTAGAGCAGCTTGTAATGGAGCCGACCAGAGAAAAGGCAATTCCTGATTTAGTGTTGTCCAATGAACCAGATTTGATAAGAGAACTCGAGGTAAAGGAACCACTTGGAGGTAGTGATCATAATATGATTAGTTTTAATCTGCAATTTGAGAAGGAGAAGGTTAAATTGGAAGTGGCAGTAATGCAGTTGAACAAAGGGGACTATGAAGGCATGAGAGGGGAGCTGGCCAGGGTAGACTGGAAAGGGATCCTAGGAGGAATGACGGTGGAACAGCAATGGCAGGAATTTCTGGACAAGAGAAGTTAGGGATAGAATAAAACTAAAAGAAAAGATGTATAACACAGCAAAGAGTAGCCGGAAGCCAGAGGATTGGGAAACTTTCATAGGACAACAGAAGGAAACAAAACTGGCAATACGGGCTGAAAAGATGAAGTACGAGGGGAAGCTGGCCAGGAATATAAAGAAGGACAGTAAAAGCTTCTTTAGATATGTTAAGGGAAAAATAATAGCAAAGTCAAATGTGGGTCCCTTGAAGGCAGACACGGGTGAAATTATTATGGGGAACAAGGAAATGGCAGAAGAGTTGAACAGGTACTTCAGATCTGTCTTCACTAAGGAAGACACAAACAATCTCCCAGAAGTACTGGAGGACAGAGGATCTACGGGGGTACAGGAACTTAAATAAATTTTCATTGGGCGAGAAATAGTATTGGGTAGGCTAATGGGACTGAAGGATAATAAATCCCTGGGCCTGATGGTCTGCATCCCAGGGTCCTCAGGGAGGTGGCTCTAGAAATAGTGGACGCATTGGAGATCATTTTCCAATGTTCAATAGATTCAGGGTCAGTTCCTGTGGATTGGAGGATAGCTAATGTTATCCCACTTTTCAAGAAAGGAGCGAGAGAGAAAACGGGGAATTACAGACCAGTTAGCCTGACTTCGGTGGTGGGAAAGATGCTGGTCTATTATTAAATAGGTAATAATGGGGCATTTGGATAGCAGTAAAAGGATTAGTCCAAGTCAGCATAAATTTATGAAAGGGAAATCATGCTTGACTGATCTTCTGGAATTTTTTGAGGATGTGACAAGTAAAATGGATGAAGGGGAGCCAGTGGATGTAGTGTATCTAGACTTTCAGAAAGCCTTTGTTAAGGTCCCGCACGGGAGACTGGTGACTAAAATTAGAGTACATGTTATGTAGGGTGTTGACATGGATAGAAAATTGGTTGGCAGACAGGAAGCAAAGAGTAGGAGTGAACGGGTCCTTTTCAGAATGGCAGGCATTGGCGAGTGGAGTGCCGCAATGCTCGGTGTTGGGGCCGCAATTGTTTACCATATATATTAATGATTTGGAAGAGAGAATTTGGGGCAACACCAGCAAGTTTGCGGATGACACAAAGCTGGGTGGCAGTGTGAACTGTGAAGAGGATGTTAGGATGTTGCAGGGTAACCTGAACAGGTTGAGTGAGTGGGCAGATGTCTGGCAGATGCAGTATAATATAGATAAATGTGACGTTATCCACTTTGGTGGCATAAACAAGGGGGCAGATTATTATCTCAATAGGGTTAGGTTAGGTAAGGGGGAGGTGCAGCAAGACCTGGGTGTCTTTGTACACCGATCACTGAAAGTTGGCGTGCAGGTACAGCAGGCAGTGAAGAAAGCTAATGGAATGTTGGTCTTCATAACAAGAGGATTTCAGTATAGGAGTAAAGAGATTCTTCTGCAGTTATATAGGGCTCTGGTAACAGCACATCTGGAGTATTGTGTATAGTTTTGGTCTCCTAACTTGAGGAAGGACATCCTTGTGATTGAGGCAGTGCAGCGTAGGTTCACGAGATTGATCCCTGGGATGGCTGGACTGTGATATGAGGAAAGATTGAAAAGTCTAGGGGGGATTTTATAGAAACATATAAAATTATAAAAGGACTGGACAAACTAGATACAGGAAAAATGTTCCCAATGTTGGATGAGTCCAGAACCAGGGGCCACAGTCTTAGAATAAAGGGGACGCCATTTAGGACTGAGGTGAGAAAAAACGTTTTCACCCAGAGAGTTGTGAAATTGTGGAATTCCCTGCCAGTGGAGGCCAAACCACTGGATGGATTTAAGAGAGAGTTAGATAGAGTTCTAGGGGCTAGTGGAATCTAGGGATATGGGGAGAAGGCAGGCACGGGTTATTGATTGGGGACGATCAGCCACGATCACAATGAATGGCGGTGTTGTCGAATGCACCTATTTTCTATGTTTCTATCTATGTTTCTATAAATTGTTTTGTTGATCTTGATTGAGAAGCAAGTGTGGTCTGGTGCATCAGGGAGAACTCAAGTGATCTTTTCAAATGTTTTTATGAACATACAAGAGGGCAGGCAGATGCTTGGGTTAATGGCTCTGATGCCATATACAGTGCAGCATTCATTCAATCATTTGCTGGGGGAGAGAGCCTGGATTCAACGTTCCAAATGGGGATTTTAAACATAAACATAGGACAGTACAGCACAGAAACAGGCCATTCAGCGCACGATGTCTGTGCTGACCATGATGCTAATTTAACTTGCACATGATAAATAAATCTCAATCTTCTTCATGTACATGTGCCTGTCTAAATGCCTCTAAACATACCTGCTATCAACTCATCCCTTGACAGCATGTGCCATGCATCTACCACTCTTAGTGTGAATAAACTTGTCTCATTAATCTACGCTCACCGTAAGCTGTGCCCTCCAGTGTTTGACATTTCCACCTGGATGGAATGACACTAAACTAGCAATGCCTCTCATAATTTTATATACTATCAGGTTGCACCCTCAGCCTCCAACACTCTAGTTTGTCCAAGATTTCCTTGTAGGTAATACATTCTAATTCAAGCAACATCGATAAACCTCTTCTGCACCCTCTCCAAAACCTCCATATGTTTCCTGTACTGGGGCGACCAGAACGGCACACAATACTCCAAATTTGGCCGAATCAAGGTTTTATACCGCTACAACATGACTTCCTGATTTTTATACAATGCCTCGATCAATAAAGGCTGGCTTGCCATTATGCCTTCTTTATCACCCCATCTGCCACTGCCAGGGAGCTATGGTCTTGTACCACAAGTTCCCTCTGTACATCAATGCTCCTAGTAGTTTAGTTTAGAGACAGAAACAGGCCCTGCAGCCCACCGAGTCCGCACCGACCAGCAATCCCCGCACATTAGCACTCTCCTACACACACTAGGGACAATTTACACTTATACCAAGCCAATTAACCTACAAAACAGTACATCTTTGGAGTGTGGGAAGAAGCCAAAGGTCTCGGAGAAAACCCACACAGTTACGGGGAGAACAGACAAACTCCGTGCCGACAGTACCGTATCGGAATTGAACCCCGGTCTCTGACGCTGTAAGCGCTATAAGCCAGCAGCTCTACTGCTGCACCACCGCCACCCAATGGTCCTGCTATTTACTATACATTTTCCTCACATTTGACCTAGATACTGTAGGTCTATGTACTATTTCAAGAAACTCTTCCAGGTGCACTAAACAAATGCACCATAATTTCTCTGCTGAACATGATACCAAGTTAAATTAAACTCCTCTGCTTGCATATGATCCATATTCCTCCACACCCTGCTTATCCCTGTTACTATCGAAAAGCCTCTTAGATGCCACTATCGCATCTGCTTCCATCACCACCCTGTGCAGAGTGCTTCAGGCACCCACTGGTTTCTGTGTAAAAAAACTGCTGTACCCTTAATATTCTTGCATTGAAATAAATACACTCCACCCACTGTGCTAATTGACCTGGAATTGACCTTAATCTTCCATCCAGTTTACTCGACCTAAGCTCCCTCTTCCCCTCAATCCCTCCACTTGCTGATTTCACAACTCATACCCCCTCGACTTGAACTCGCAAACGTCAGAGCCAGGATGCAATTTCCATCTTCAAGCCAAATTTAGCAGCTAAATTTACCACAGATTTTCACTTCTACGGTGTATTACTTCGGGATGGCGGGACTGTCATATATTGAGAGAATGGAGTAGCTGGACTTGTACACTCTGGAGTTCAGAAGGATGAGAGGCTATCTCATTGAAACATATAAGATTGTTAAGGGTTTGGACACGCTAGAGGCAGGAAACATGTTCCCGATGTTGGGAGAGTCCAGAACCAGGGGCCACAGTTAAAGAATAAGGCGTAAGCCATTTAAAACGGAGACGACAAAACACTTTTTCTCACAGAGAGTGGTGAGTCTGTGGAATTCTCTGCCTCAGAGGGGGGTGGAGGCTGGTTCTCTGGGTGCTAGATAGGGCTCTTAAAAATAGCGGAGTCAGGGGATATGGGGAGAAGGCAGGAACGGGGTACTGATTGGGGATGATCAGCCATGATCATATTGAATGATGTTGCTGGCTCGAAGGACTGAATGGCCTACTCCTGCACCTATTGTCTATTGTCTATTACTTTAGGTGCGGAATGAAGAATCAGAATGGAATGAGTTGTTCTTGTCAAGGAAATGAGAAATGCCAATGTGGCAAAGATGCCATCAGTTCAGTGGCCATGCTTTGCGACAGGCTATCCTTACATAAAAATATGACGACATTTAGTTTAATTTAGTTTATTATTGTCTTTTTTTTTTAAATTTTATTAGAAGTAAGTACAGGAATATGGCACCAATGTATCTAATATATATTGACATATTACATTTTATGTACAGCTTATTTTTTTATTTTTTTAATAATGAAAAAGAAAAAGAGAGAATAGATAATAAAAGATAGAGAAACATGTGATATATAGTGTGTGAGAAAGAAAAAAGTGTGAAAAAAGAAAGTTGAGAATTGAAAAGAAAAAAGAAAGAAAAGAGTAGAAAGTAAGAGATTAAGGAGATCATTATCTATATTCTTGACCATCCCTCACCCGATCCTGAAACAGTTAGCTTCTACAGTTTTGTTGCAGCATATGCTTCCAAAAAATCGGCAAATGGAGACCAACTCGTTAAAAATTGGTCTGATTTATCTATTAGGAGGAATCGCATTTCCTCAAGATGTGCAGTGTCCAACATGTTTGAAATCCACATTTTAAGCGTTGATATGGATGTATTTTTCCAAAAGTTGTATACGTTTTTTTGCTGTTATTAACCCATAATTTAAAAATAAATTTTGAGATGAGTTCAATTTATTCCTATCTTCCATTACTCCAAATATAATCATTTCAGCATACGGTTCTATTGTTATCTTAAATAATTTTGTAAATATTTCAAATATATCATTCCAGAATTTATAAAGTTTTATGCAGGAGATAAAAGAGTGTGTTAGAGTTATATTTTGGGATAGACATTTATCACAAATGGGGGAAGTATTTGGATAGAATTTATTTAGTCTAGTTTTTGAGTAATATAACCATATAACAATTACAGCACGGAAACAGGCCCTCTCGGCCCTTCCAGTCCGTGCCGACCATTTGTTTTCCCCTAGCCCCATCTACCTGCACTCAGACCATACCCCTCCATTCCCTTCACGTCCATATACCTATCCACTTTACTCTTAAATGTTAAAATCGATCCTGCCTCCACCACTTCTGCTGGAAGCTGATTCCACACAGCCACCACCCTCTGAGTAAAGAAGTTCCCCCTCACGTTACCCCGAAACCTCTGTCCCTTAATTCTCATGTCATGCCTCTTGTTTGAAACTTCCCTACCCTCAATGGGAAAAGCGTATCCACGTCAACTCTGTCTATCCCTTTCATCATTTTAAACACGTTTTCACACAGAGAGTGGTGAGTCTCTGGAACTCTCTGCCACAGAGGGTAGTTGAGGCCAGTTCATTGGCTATATTTAAGAGTGAGTTGGATGTGGCCCTTGTGGCTAAGGGGATCAGAGGGTATGGAGAGAAGGCAGGTACGGGATACTGAGTTGGATGATCAGCCATGATCATATTGAATGGCGGTGCAGGCTCGAAGGGCTGAATGGCCTACTCCTGCACCTAATTTCTATGTTTCTATGTTTCTATGTTAAAGACCTCAATCAAATCCCCCCTTAACCTTCTGCGCTCCAAAGAATAAAGACCTAACTTGTTCAACCTTTCTCTGTAACATAGTTGCTGGAACCCTGGCAACATTCTAGTAAATCTCCTCTGTACTCTCTCTATTTTGCTGATATCCTTCCTATAACTAGGCGACCAAAATTGTACACCATACTCCAGAATTGGTCTTACCAATGCCTTGTACAATTTTAACATTACTTCCCTACTCCTATATTCAATGCTCTGATTTATAAAGGCCAGCACACCAAAGGCTTTCTTTACCACCCTATCTACATGCGATTCCACCTTCAGGGAACTATGCACAGTTATTCCTAGATCCCTCTGTTCCACAGCATTCCTCAATTCCCTACCATTTACCATGTACGTCCTATTTTGATTTGTCCTGCCAAGATGTAGCACTTCACACTTATCAGCATTAAACTCCATCTGCCATCTTTCAGCCCACTTTTCCAAATGGCCCAAATCTCTCTGTAGACTTTGAAAATCTACTTCATTATCCACAAACTTTGAAAATCTACTTCATTATCCACAAATATAATCTATGTAAAATTTTAAATTGAATTAAATTATGTCTTACATTAATCGAACATTTGTGTAGATATATCAAATCCTTTTCCCATGTTTCCTTCGTAATTTGTTATCATTAATTCTCGTTCCCACTCTTCTCTGTCTCTGTCGATGGTAAATCTATATTTAAAATACTATTATATAAATATGATATTAATTTCTGTGAGTCAGACTTAATGTTTGTTGCTTCTTCCAATGGCTCTGAAGTTATGTTTTGATATCTTTGTATATATTTCTTCATGAAGTCACAGATCTGAAGATATTTAAAATATTGGTTATTTTTCAGTTTAAATTATAATTGTAATTGTTGGAATGATAACAGATTTCCCATTTCATACATATCACCAATCCTTTTAATTCCCATTCTTTCCCATTGATTATATGTTTTATCAATAAGAGGTGGTTTAAATGAAGGATTATTCACTATTGGCATTAACAATGATAGGTTTCTTAATTTCAAGGATAATTGTATTTGTTTCCAAATTCTTATTGTATCATGTATAATTGGGTTTAGTTTATTATTGTCACATGTACAGAGGTACAGTGAAAGGTTTTTGTTTCCATGCTATCCATGCTATCCAAGAGAAAAGACTATACATGAATACAATCAGGCTGTCTACAGAGCTCAGCACAAGTTGTAACACTGAACTCCAATAAAGTCCAATTAAAGATACGTCAAAGGTCTCCAAGGAGGTGAGGATGACTGGCCCAGCCCAATGGAGTCTGTTTTGGCTCACAAAGCAAACAATACGCCAGTTATTTTCCCTGTAACCTACTCTGCCCAAGTACCCATCAGCTCCCCCCCCCCCCCCCCCCCCAGAAACAGAAATTAGGTGCAAGAGTAGGCCATTCAGCCCTTCAAGCCAGCACCGTCATTCAATATGATCATGGCTGATCATCTAAAATCAGTGCCCCGTTCCTACTTTTTCCCCATATCCCTTGATTCCTTTAGCCCTAAGAGCTAAATCTGACTCTCTCTTGAGAGAGCGTCTTGAGACAGCACCAGAGACCCGGGTTCGATCCAGATATGGGTGCTGTCTGTACGGAGTTTGTACGTTCTCCCCCCGACCGCGTGGGTTTTCTCCGAGATCTTCAGTCTCCTCACACACTCCAAAGGCGTACATGTTTGTAGGTTAATTGGCTTGGTATAAATGCAATTTGTCCCTAGAGTGTGTAGGATAGTGTTAATATGCGGGGTAGCTGGTCAGTGCAGACTCGGTGGGCTGAAAGTCCGGTTTCCATACTGTATCTCTAAACTAAACTAAACCTACAATTTAATTGGCCAATTAACTTATTAACTCGAATATCATTAGGATCCGGGAGGATGCCGGAATGCCCAGCGGAACCCATGCAGTGATGGGAGAATGTGTCAACTCCACACAAACAGCAACAGCGGCCAGGATTGAATACAAGATACTGCACCAGTTCCACTCGTTTCTCTGACCTAATTGAAGCTAAATAGAGCTGCCACTTTATACTAACTTAACTTGCACAGAGCATTCACTCACACTTACTATTTTTTCTCAAAATCATTTAAATTTTCATTAATATCTCCTTTTTAGTCTCTCTGAGATGGCGTTGGTACCTGAAGCAGAGGGTGTCATACAAGGAAACTATACATACTGAATCGACAAACAAACAGAGCTGGCAATGCTGTTTATTTTTTTTTGTAAGGCAGGTTATTTCGCGAGATTCCACTGTGGTTTGATGACTGACCGTCACTGGTGTCAGGTTCCCATCACACACAAGCCTAATGGGAGTCGGGTCTCGGCTGCCTCTGGTCAAGGGAGATTGGATAAGGAATAAAAGAAAGTTCTGTTCTCCTTGTCCGACAAGGGTGCCACACTGAAGATTATTCCAGTCTTTGAAAGCTGAGGAATTTAGCGTAAAAAAGCTTGCAGGCAATTCCTTGATAGAAAGAAAGAAGGTAACTGCAAATTGACTACAAGGCACAATACTGCTTATGAAGGGAAAAATCCCGAGCACCTAGGCCATAGGGAGAACATGCAAACTCCACATAGAGAGCATAGATTTGACTCAAACTCGGGTCTCTGACGTTGAGAGGCTCTACCAGTAGCATCGCTGTGTACTAAATTATTATTCTCTTGAAGGTGCTAGCTGATTGGTCAGTATTTGCTAGTGGCAGAAGTTCAGTTTAGTTTTAGTTTAGAGACACAGCGAGGAAACAGGCCCTTTGGCCTACCGAGTCGGTGCCGAATAGCAATCCCATACACTAGCACTATCCTACACACCAGCGACAATTTATAATCTTTACCAAAGCCAATTAACCTACAAACCTGTACGTCTTTGGAATGTGGGACTACTTCCTGTGCCATGTGACAGTGAGAGTAGGAATGGAGCAAGGTGGAGGATAAACGCGTGGCTGAAGGACTGGTGTGGAGGGCAGGGATTCAAGTTTCTGGATCATTGGAACCTCTTTCGGGGAAGGAGTGACCTATATAAAAAGGACGGGTTGCACTTGAACCCAAGGGAGACCAGTATCTTGGCGGGGAAATTTGCAAAGGCTACTTTATTTGAGTCCCTCCCCCCCATAAACTAGATAGGTTGGGGGGTGGGACTCAAATAGAGATAGCTAGGAGACGGTGTCTGAGGCAGGAGGCAGAGAAGGGAAGCGCTCAGACCCAACATGTACGGGGGGGAAGAAGAAAAAAATAATAAACAGAGATTAATTGGTGGGTGTCTTAAATGTGTGAGCAGAGAGAAAGAGGGGTATAAAATGACAATAGAAGCAAGTGGTAGCAAGGTGAAAATTAATAGTGGCTGGCAGACAAATCCAGGAAAAAAATCAAAAGGGGCCACTTGTCAACATAATTGTATAAAGGGTAAAAGTGTTGTAAAAACAAGCCTGAAGGCTTTGTGTCTCAATGTGAGGAGCATTCGTAATAAGGTGGATGAGTTGAAGGTGCAGATAGCTATTAATGACTATGCTATAGTTGGGATCACGGAGACATGGCTCCAGGGTGACCAAGGCTGGGAGCTGAACATCCAGGGATATACAATATTCAGGAGGGATAGACGGAAAGGAAAAAGAGGTGGGGTAGCGTTGCTGGTGCGAGAGGAGATTAATGCAATAGAAAAAAAAGACATTAGCGTGGAGTATGTGGAATTGATATGTGTAGAGCTGCGAAACTCTAAGGGGCAGAAAACGCTAGTGGGAGTTGTGTACAGGCCACCTAACAGTAGTATTGGAGTTGGGGATGGCATCAAACAGGAAAGTAGAAGTGCATGCAACAAGGTTAACACAGTTATAATGGGTGACTTCAATCTGCATATAGATTGGACGAATCAAATGGGCAGGAGTGCCGAGGAAGACGATTTCTTAGAATGTATGCGGGATAGTTTTCTAAACCAGCATGTGGAGGAACCAACGAGAGAGCAGGCTATTCTAGACTGGATATTGAGTAATGAAGAAGGGTTAGTTAGCAGTCTTGTTGTGCGTGGCCCCTTGGGCAAGAGTGACCATAATATGATTGAGTTCTTCATTAGGATGGAGAGTGACACAATTAAGTCAGAAACAAGGGTTCTGAACTTAAACAAAGATAACTTTGAAGGTATGAGCCGTGAATTGGCCAAGATAGACTGGCAGCTGAGTCTTGAAGGGTTGGCAGTGGATGTGCAATGGAAGGTATTTAAAGACTGCATGGATGGAGAGTTCATGATATATGTATTTGTATTTTTATTTTTATTTCTATTTATTTTTCACCGCACACTGAATGGACACTGGTTGAGCAACGTTTTTTCGTTTCTTCTGGGTATGTAAGTACTCAGGAAAAATGATAATAAAGATATACAATACAATAAAGTACAAAAATTGTTCATACCAGTTTGGCAAAAGAATAAATCAGGGAAGGTGGTGCATCCGTGGATAACGAGGGAAATCAGGGATAGTATAAAAACTAAAGATCAGGCATACAAATTGGCCAAAAAAGCAGCCTACCAGAGGACTGGGAGAAATACAGAATCCAGCAGAGGAGGACAAAGGGCTTAATTAGGAAAGGGAAAATAGATTACAAAAGGAAACTGGCAGGGAACATAAAAACTGACTGCAAAAGTTTTTATAGATATGTGAAGAGAAAGAGACTAGTTAGAACAAATGTTGGTCCCTTGCAGTCAGAAACAGGTGAATTGATCATGGGGAACAAGGGCATGGCAGACCAATTGAATAACTACTTGGTTCTGTCTTCACTAAGGAAGACATAAATAATCTGCCGGAAATAGCAGTGGACCAGAGGTCAAATAAGATGGCGGAACTGAGTGAAATCCAGGTTAGCCAGGAAGTGGTGTTGGGTAAATTGAACAGATTAAAGGCCAATAAATCCCCAGGGCCAGATTGTCTGCATCCCAGAGTGCTCAAGGAGGTAGCCATGGAAATAGTGGATGCATTAGTGATAATTTTTCAAAACTCCTTAGATTCTGGAGTAGTTCCTGAGGATTAACTTACAGGTCGGACGTCGCTCCTCCCACTGCAACCGCTACTGGGCCTCTCAACTGGATTGGAGGATAGCTAATGTAACCACACTTTTTTAAAAAGGAGGGAGAGAGAAAGCGGGGAATTACAGACCAGTTAGTCTAACATCGGTAGTGGGGAAACTGCTAAAGTCAGTTATTAAAGATGGGATAGCAGCGCATTTGGAAAGTGGTAAAATCATTGGACAAAGTCAGCATGGATTTACAAAAGGTAAATCATGTCTGACGAATCTTATAGAATTTTTTGAGGATGTAACTAGTAGAGTGGATAAGGGAGAACCAGTGGATGTGGTATATCTGGACTTTCAGAAAGCTTTCGACAAGGTCCCACATAAGAGATTAGTATATAAACTTAAAGCACACAGTATTGGTGGTTCAATAATGATGTGGATAGAGAACTGGCTGGCAGACAGGAAGCATAGGGTAGGAGTAAACCGGTCCTTTTCAGAATGGCAGGCTGTGAGTAGTGGGGTACCGCAAGGCTCAGTGCTGGGACCCCAGCTATTTACAATAGACATTAATGATTTGGACGAGGGAATTGAATGCAACATCTCCAAATTTGCAGATGACACCAAGCTGGGGCTTATAGTTAGGTGTGAGGAGGATGCTAGGAGGCTGCAGGGTGATTTGGATAGGCTGAGTGAATGGGCAAATGCATGGCAGATGCAGTATAATGTGGATAAATGTGAGGTTATCCACTTTGGTGGCAGAAACATGAGGGTAGACTATTATCTGAATGGTGGCAGATTAGAAAAAGGGGAGATGCAACGAGACCTGGGTGTCATGGTACACCAGTCATTGAAATTAGGCATGCAGGTGCAGCAGGCAGTGAAGAAAGCAAATGGTATGTTAACATTCATAGCGAAAGGATTTGAGTATAGGAGCAGGGAGGTTCTACTGCAGTTGTTCAGGGGTTTGGTGAGACCACACCTGGAGTATTGCGTACAGTTTTGGTCTCCAAATCTGAGGAAAGACATTCTTGCCATCGAGGGGGTTCAGAGAAGGTTCGCCAGACTGATTCCTGGGATGTCAGGACTTTCATATGAGGAAAGACCGGATAGACTTGGCTTGTACTCACTAGAATTTAGAAGATTGAGGGAGGATCTTATAGAAACTTACAAAATTCTTAAGGGGTTGGACAAGCTAGATGCAGGAAGATTATTCCCGATGTTGGGGGAGTCCAGAACAAGGGGTCACAGTCTAAGGATAAGGGGGAATTCCTTTAGGACCGAGATGAGGAAAACATTATTTACACAGAGAGTGGTGAGTCTCTGGAATTCTCTGTCACAGAAGGTCGTTGAGGCCAGTTCATTGGCTATATTCAAGAGGACGTTGGATGTGGCTCTTGTGGCTAAAGGGATCAGGGGGTATGGAGAGAAGGCAGGTATGGGATACTGAGTTGGATGATCAGCCATGATCATATTGAATGTCGGTGCAGTCTCGAAGGGCCAAATGGCCTACTCCTGCACCTATTTTTCTATGTTTCTATGTTTCTATGAAACCGGAGCTCTTCGAGAACACCCACACAGTCACAGGGAGAACGTACAAACTCCGTACAGACAGCACACGTAGTCAGATATGAACTCAGTCTCTGGCGCTCTAAGGAGCAATCTTACCCCTATGCCGCCGTGCCGCCCATAGCTGCCCAAGAAGCCATTTGTGACATCTGGACCTTGATAGCCAGTGCTCACAGGTGTTCACTCTCAGATATGTCTCAGCTCAGTTTGATCCTGTTCTTTAATCCCTATGATTGCAGGTTCTGACAGGGGTTAGCAAATGGTGATTGTGAATGGGGACCCTAATTTTTATTTATACAACGGGCTAAGCAAACCTAAGGTATCCATTTTCCTAACTGAATAAGAAAGCTCTGAGATGGCAAGCTAAATCTTGACCTTTTTACATCAATCTCTGCCTACCCATTTGTTTATTTCGTGAACAATGGTACTTTTAAAAGTTAATCAGGGATATAATCTTACATCGTGTCTTTTCACAAATTTTGGACTTTTACATTATTTTATTGATTATTACCCCAAATTCATTCTCTAAGGACTATTTGTACTCTTTCCTATTTATTTATGGGATTATTTTAGATTTTAGACAAACTAGTATTTTTCTCCATACTTCATCACCTTCATGTAGATGGTGGTGAGTTTCCACTTTTTATTGCCAGAGTCTCTGAAATGACAATCTCAGTTAGCTTCTTAAACTTGGCCACCAGAAACCCTGGTGAACTTAATGGGCTAAATACGATACGATACGATAGAACTTTATTTATCCCAGGAGGGAAATTGGTCTGCCAACAGTCATAAATCACAATAAGATAAATGAAACATGAAATTAAAGTGATGAGTGGAAATCCCAGGATTGGGGATGTGCAAAGATGGGAAGGTGGTGGTGGTGGTGGTGGTGGGGCGGGGGGGGGTGGGGTGGGAGGGGGCGAGCAGGAGAGTCAGACTACCCCACGACAGAAGGGGAGTTGTACCATTTGATAGCCACAGGAAAAAGTGATCTCCTGTGGTGTTCTGTGCTGCATCTGGTATATCATAAATACCAGTAAGTTTCCGCTATTCAGGAGCCAATACTGCAGGCAAGAGTCATAGCACAGTACAAAAATAGTTGTACAAGCTGAAAAACGTACTACTTTCAAAAGCCATTTGGACATATAAATGGATAGACATATGGGCCAAATGTGGACAAATGGAACTAGCCTAGAATGCCACCTTGGCCGGTGCATTGAAGGGCTTGCTTCCAACCTATATGACTATGACTCTAAGCTATGTCTAAGTAGATAAACCACTAGCCGATAGCTGGCCCTTGGCTCTGGGCATCTATATCAGTGCAGCTAACCAATATAAATATAGTTTGCCATCTGGTGTTTAGTTTCGAGATACAGTATGAAAACAGACTCTTCAGCCCATCGAGTACACACTGACCATCGATCACCTGTTCACACAAGTTCCACGTGTCCCACTTTTTCATGCACTCCCTAGATGTTATAGTTCAGTAGTTCAATATTTATCGGCTCTTTTACAGAGGCCAAAAACCTACGGACCCGCACATCTTTATGATGTGGAAGGAAACCAGAGCACCCAAGGGAAACCCAAGTAGTCACAGGGAGAGAATGCAAACTCCACACAGACAGCACCCGGGGTCAAGATCAAACCCAGGGTCTCTGGAGCTGTGAGGCAGCAGCTTTACCATATCTGGGCACCAGATCTGAGGAATGATGTGCTGAATCTGGAGATTCAGAGGAGGTCCAGAGGAGGTTTACGAGAATTATCCCAGGAATGAGCGGGTTAACATATGATGAGCGTTTGATGGCACTGGGCCTGTACTTACTGGAGTTTAGAAGGATGATGGGGAACCTCATTGAAACCTATGGGCCTGTACCACTTAGGCGTTTTTTCAGGCGTCTGCCGGCTACACACACATAAACACATCGCAAAGGCAGGGGACAGGGCAAGCGGGGGGAGCTCTGACTGAAATTCACACGGTGCAAAGCCAAGGTGATACAGACACACACCGCGATGAACAGGAAGGTTGGCGCTGTAATTAAGACGGCTAGCACAGTGTACGGTAAGTCCTTTAAAATAGGGGGGAGGGGACAGGGGGGAGAAGGGGGAAGAAGGGGAGAGAAGGAGTGGAGACAACATTTATGAAGCCAGAGATACACGGCTGTGAAGTTCGGTGGACATTTAATATTGCCGATAGGTTATCCTTGGTTCTGAAAACCACTGCTTACATTTTTTTTCCCCAATGAACCAATGAAATTCACTGGTCAGTACCGGCTACAGCCTACGAGAACCTAAAAGAACCTTCGATCTCTTGTCAACCCACTAGGACATCCTCCCGACCCACCTACGGCTCAATAATTCTCGCTACGCTCCATGGCGGCTTCATTCTAGTCGCCGCTAATTTTTCAACATGTTGAAAATTTCACGCGACCATAATGAGGCCACGACTTGTTCCCAGAATATGGGAACGCCTCATGACCATGAAGGCGACTCCCCGGCAACCACCCGCGAACGTGTGGCGACCATGTGGCGACTGCATTGTCCTCCGCAGTCGCCTAAAAAGGCCCATTACCGAATATTGAAAGGCTTGGATAGAGAGGATGTGGAAAGGATGTTTCCATTAGTGGGAGAGTTTAGGACTAGAGGTCATAGCATCAGAATTAAAGGGCGTTCCTTTAAGAAGGAAATGAGGAGAAATCTATTTAGTCAGAGGGTGGTGAATCTTTGGAATTCATTGCCACTAATGGCTGTGGAGGCCAAGTCAATAGATATTTTTAAAGCGGAGATAGATAGATTCTTGATTCGTACAGGTGTCAGGGGTTATGGGGAGAAGGCAGGAGAATGGGGTTAGGAGGGAGAGATAGATCAACCATGATTGAATGGCGGAGTCAACTTGATGGGCTGAATGGCCTAATTCTGCTCCTATAACTTATAATCCTTATGACTTTACCTTCTGTGCATTGTGCTGCCCAGTGTGTGCTGAGGATTCAGATTGAGCCTGTTTTCCCTTCCTCGGTTGGTATCCTGGAACTCCACACAAGGGCATCAAAAGATAAAAGATCACCAATGCTGGAAATTGAAAGTATTAGAGTTATAGACATGGAGTCATGGTCATACAGCACAGAGACAGGCCCTTCAGCTCAACCCGTCCCTGCTGACCAAATTGCCCCATCTAAAGTAGTCCTAATTATCCATGTTTGGCCCACATACATCTAAACCTTTCCTGTCCATGTACGTGTACCTTAAAAATGCAGTTATGGCCCCTGTCACAACTACCTCCACTGGCAGCTCGTTCCATACACGCATCAACCTCCAATTGAAGAAGTTTACCCCTTAGGTTCATAAGCTCATACGTTCATGTGATTAGAACATTATTAACCATTAGACCATTTTGCCTATCCTCTATTCTGTCATTGAATCATGGCTGATCTATCTTTCCCTCTCAACCTCATTCCCCATAACCCCTGACACTCATACTAATCAAGAATCTGTCAATCTCTGCCTTAAAAATGGCCATTGACGGCCTCCAAAGCCCTGTGGCAATAAATTCCATGGATTCACCACCCTCTGACTAAATAGACAATAGACAATAGGTGCAGGAATAGGCCATTCGCCCTTCGAGCCAACACTGCCAATTAATGTGATCATGGCTGATCATCACAAATCAGTACCCTGTTCCTGCCTTCTCCCCATATCCCCTGATTCCGCTATCTTTAAGAGCCCTATCTAGCTCTCGCTTGAAAGTATCCTGCGCCTATTGTCTATTATCTATTGTCTATGATGACAGTCATGGCAGGGGTGTATATTACCAGAACGCATAGGTTTCAAGTGAGGTATAATATATTTAGAGGAGATTTTAGGAGGAATATTTCACTCAGAGAACACAAGTACACAAGGAAATAGGAGCCCGAGTAGACCACCAGACCCCTCAAGCCTGCTCCAACATTCAATAGACCACGTCTGATCCGTGCTGGCCTTAATTTCTCTTCTGTGCCAGTTCTCCATAACCCTCAATCCCTCGAGCATTCAAACAGCTATGCATAGAAATATATACTTAATGATCTGCCCTCCACCCATCCTTCTCTCATCCTAAAATGCTGTCTGTTCCGCTGAGCTACTCCATCATTTCATGTCTATCTTTCGGATGCTTTCTATGGTGCTTCTTGAGAAATTGGTAAGAATCATCAGAGACATGTTGATTCTCCTTAGACTTCTGTGGAAAGCAAAGGCATTGGTCTGCTCTTTTCGCCATGGCATCAATGTGATCGGACGAGTTCAAATTGTTGAGAGATATTTATATTTAGGAACTTGAAATTATCGACCATCTGCTTTCCTCACAGTTTAGAAGCATGAGTGGTGAACTCACTCAAACATTTAAGTTGCCAAGGGGACTTGACAGAATAGATGTTAAAGTATTTTTATGAGTGGGAGAGTCACAGACAAGAGGACGTGGCTACAAAATAAGAGGATGGTCATTTAAAACTGAGATGTTTAGAAATTTATTCTCCCAGAGGGTAATAAATCTCTCGAAATCTCTGCTGCTGGGAGGTCAGACTGTTAGATGTGTTTATGGTGGAAACAGATAAATATTTGAAAGATTGAGGAAGTTAAAGTTATGGAGTATAGGCATGGAGTCCTGGAGTCTTAGTTTATGTTCATAAGTTCAATAAGTTAGAGGAGCAGAATTAGGCCATTTGGCCCATCAAGTCTACTCTGCCATTCAATCATGGCTGATCTATCTCTCCCTCCAAACCCCATTCTCCTTCCTTCTCCCCGTAACCCCATGGCACCCAGACGAATAGAGTAATACAATATGGAAATAGGCCCTTCGACCCAACTCGTCCATGCTGACTAACTTGCCCCATCTCAGCTAAGCTAGTCCCATTTGTCTGTGTTTGGCTCATATCCCTCTGAACCTTTCCTATCCATAGAAGAGGAATGAGGCCAGCATGGATCAGCCGCAATCATATTGATCACTGGGGCAGGCTTGTGCCCCTGGTCTCCCCCTGGCTCTATTTTATTGTGTTCTTGTTGTTGTCAATCAAGTGAACTGTGCTTCTTTGAATGAATTATGGCAGAGAGCCATAATTTGCATTCCTGGTCCCGACTTTAAAATACTGTCTTGCTGTTGTCAGTGGTGCTGACGTTTGAGGATGATGTCTTCCACAGATTAAGCAGAGAGTTGAATGCTTGTGGCTGGGAAGTTTGCTCCTTAGCAACACACTCCCAGGCAGGCTCCGCAGCCGGTGGTCAATGGAAGGACCAATCTGCAAACCTCAAAGTCCTATTTCCTTTCATGCTTTCAAACAGAGGAACTTATCTTCAAAATGGATTATGCTATCATAAGACTATAAGATCGTAAGTGAAGAGTGGACCTTAGAGCCTATGCTGACAATTCCTAAAATGCAGTGCATATAATATTCCAGTTGTGGACTGACCAATGTTTTGTTACATTGTGCTAATACCTCCCTAATCGCATACTCTATGCCCTGGCTAGTAAAGGAAAACAGCTTGTAGTCCATTTCAACATCTAAATATCCATGCTGACATCTTCAGCACTCTTTGTCTTTGTACACCAGGTCCCTCTGTAAACCTCCAGAGCCCAACAAATAATGGCAACTGGCCTATCTTACTAGATAAATTCATGTTCTAGAAGAAGAATTAGGCCATTCGGCCCATCAAGTCTACTCCGCCATTCAATCATGGCTGATCTATCTCTCCCTCCGGCCTTCTCTCCATAACCTCAGACTAATCAAGAATCTATCTATCTCTGCCTTAAAAATATCCACTGACTTTGCCTCCACAACCTTCTGTGGCAAACAATTCCATGACATAATGCTGAGTAGACGTATCCTGAGTCAATATCTTCCACTTGCTGGACCTAAGCTACCTTTACTCACATTCATTTTGTGGGTTTCCTAAAAATATTTTCCGCGATTCCCTCATGGAGTGATAGAGTCATACATAGAGGCTTGGCAACTGGCCCTTCAGCCCAACGTGGCCACACCGACCACGATGGCCATCTACATTTGTTCCACCTGCCTTTAGCTTAGTTTAGTTTTAGTTTAGAGATACAGCGCTGAAACAGGCCCTTCAGCCCTCGAGTACAAATCAGTGATCGCCGCACACTCATATTATCCTACACACACTAGAGACAATTTACAATTATACCAAGCCTATTAACCTGTACGTCTTTGGAGTGTTAGAGGAAACCACAGATATACTGTGGAAACAGGCGCTTTGGCGCATGCAGTCACAGGGAGAACATACAAACTCCGTACAGACAGCACCCGTAGTCAGGATCGAACTCGGGTCTCCAACTCTACCGCTGCGCCATCGTACTGCTCTGGTTTGGCCCATATCCTTCTAAACCTTTCCTGTCCATACTACCTGCCTCAACTACCTCTTCTGGAAGCTCATTCCATATACCCACCACCCTTTGTAAGAAAAGCCTTAATGCTCGAACAAATTCATAATATTGCTGTTGTTTAGGACAGCCAGCATCAGGTATATATGTAATCCCATCTCCATTACAGCCGGTGTCGGATAATCATTACTTTGCAGTGGAAAGAAAGGACACTGGTTTTCATATGATGATTCTCCCACTTTATGAATTCCACCTACAATCAGTGGCAGTAACTATTCTATTTCTGTCGGAGATCTTACTATGTGCTGTAGATGGCACCATTGCCAATGGTATTGCCGGCCCAGTCGGTAAAATCCTCGACTGCCTTGGACAATGTTATGGCTACTGATGTGATTGGAGTTCTGATCGCTGCAGTTAGAGCAGTGCCATTGAGCTGACTGCCTGAATAAGCCCAGTAAACACTGGATCAAACTACTCGCTCCCTCTCTGCTTCTACCACAGAGAATAGTGTGAGGGCGCATCTTAAATAGACTGAAATCTGCATTTGTTGTTGACAGGAAGTAGAAATGAATTGCAACATTTACAAGTAGTCAGGAGGGGTGAAGAGGGGAAAAAAATGAAAACCAAACACGCTCTGCTTAATGTCACTGTCCAGTGCACTACACATCAGAATATATTAATAATTTGACACTGATAACATTTTAAATTATCTCTTACAGTTTATGTCATTCTGAAGTGATGTTAATCTGAGGTCATATTTATCCTCTCATGTGGTTCTAACAGATCACATAATATTGTGAATTTAAAAAAAAACAAGAAAATAGAAAGACTTCACATAGGGCAACTTTCCCGTCAATTTCGATGTCCGTACCTCTTTACACCAAGAGCTTGAGGTCAACATCATATAGTTATAGGAAACACAGCAGCCATTTTACATCAGGTCCCGCAAGTGTTGTGACAATGAACAAAGAACCTGTTAGGTGAGCGATAGTCATGACAAAGATTTTATGTTTGCAACTGGTGCTCAGTTAGGACAATCCTTTATTCGAGTCAGGGATAAACACCACTTTGATGAGTTGAGCACATAATTTAGGCTGATCCTTCAGCGTGGCAATGAAGGGGTTGTACCAGCAATGCTGCCCTTCTTACCACAGGTGTCACTGTCAGCTCTCATTTGGGCATAAGCAATCCCTTGGCACAATTTTTAAGAACAGTGCATTGTCCGCAAAGTCCTGACTAGTTCTTTATCCTTCAATGCCTATCACAGACAAATTGATACAGCGTGGCAACAGGCCTTTCGGCCCACCATGTTCACACAGACCATCGATCACCAGTTCATATCAATCGCCTGCTCACACCCGTTTAATCTTATCCCACGTTCGCATCCATTCCCGACACGCCAGGGGCAATTTTTAGAGGCCAATTAACCGACAAACCAGCATGTCTTTGGGATGTGGGAGGAAACTAGAGCACAAGCAGAGGAAACCCACACAGTCACATGGGAGAACGTTCAGACTCCACACAGACAGCACCTCAGGTGAGGATCGAACCCGGGTTTCTGGCACTATGAGGTAGCAGCTCCACCAGATGTGCATTGTGCCGCCCTTTGATAATATTGGGAACCTGCTATACATAAATGAAATGCTGTGCTTCCTTGGGTCCTGTGACGTGCTGAGGTTATTCAAAAGTTCTTTATCATTCCTAGCTAATGTATCCACTCAAAATGTGCTATTAAAATTGCAAATGCAGAAATTAGGGCATTAATTATTATTCTAACAGGGCTTTGCTGCAGAATACACACCCACTCCACACAAAAGTACCTACAGCTGGGCTACTGGACTGACAGCTAGAGACAACCAGGGTAGATTTTGGTTGTTAATTGATTACTTCAGGAGGGACCAGTAACAGCAAAGACCATTCAGTTTTAGGTTTACCTAATTGATTCTGCTCTATTTATTTACTTTCTTGGATAGCTTCCCACTCTGCAAGGGCTTGGCCTCACCTAATCACTGCAACCTTCTCTCCTGTGTTCACTGACGAACTTTGATTGCTGACATGGAAACATTTGCTTTTAAAACTCACTCCTGTTTTCAAATCCCTCCATGATCACACTAATTTCTAGCTCAGTGTTCCCCACCAGCCCTCATCAAAATCTTTGCACTCCTCCAATTTTGTACTTCCCTAATTGTAAGCACAAACAATTGATTGCTGTGCCTTCAGCTACTAAGGCCTTAAGTTAATATAGAACGAAGAACAAAGACATTAGTTGTGGAATTCCTTCCAGGGTCATTTTCATCTCTGCACCTCTTAGTCAATTCAGTTCAGTTCAGTTTAGTTTATTGCCACGTGTACAGAGGTACATTGAAAAGCTTTTGTTGCATGCTAACCAGTCAGCGGAAAGACAATACCTGATTACAATTGAGACGTTTACAGTGCATTGATGCATGATAACATTTAGTGCAAGGTAAAGCCAGCAAAGTTCGATCAAGGGTAGTCCGAGGGTCACCAAAGAGATAGTTCAGGACTGCTCTCCGATTGTGGTACGATGATTCAGTTGCCTGATAACAGCTGGGAAGAAACTGTCCCTAAATCTTCATTTAAGTTTTTCTTGATGACTTACCTCTGGCTCAATCTCTAGAACATTTCAGGTGCCCCACTATCAATTATTGTTTGAAATTATTCCCCTGATGTGCATTTGGATATTTTACCTTATGAAGGGTTTTGTATAAATGCTAATTGTTAATTTTGTTTTAGTATGACTAAAGACGTTATTGTGTACAGTTGCTGTCGTCCTGCTATAAGAAGGATGTTATTAAGCTGGAAAGAGTGTAAGTAGATTCACCCAGACCGGCGGATTTAAGTCAGAAGGAGAGAATATGGCTTTTTTCCACTGAAGCATAGGAGGCTGAGGGCTGACATTATAGAGAGGTTTAAAACCATACGGGTCAACATTATAACAACGTTTAAAAGACATTTGGACAAGTATGTGGATGGGAAAGGTTTATGGACCAAACGTGGGCATGTTGGGACGAATATAGATGGGGCATGGTGAGTCATCATGGGCAAGTCGGGCCGAAGGGCCTACGTGTCCAAGCTGCATGACTCTATGACTATGGCTCTATGAGTTGAATGGTCACTCACTTTATCCCAGGGTAAGGGGGTCTAAAAGGCGAGAGGGGAAAGATTTAAAGAGGACCTGATGGGCAACTTTTTTTACACAGTGTGGTGGACATATGAATTGAGCTGCCAATGGATGTCATGGTGGAGATGGGTACAATTACAATAGACAATGGACAATAGACAATAGGTGCAGGGGTAGGCCATTCGGCCCTTCGAGCCAGCACCTCCATTCACTGTGATCATGGCTGATCATCCTCATCAGTACCCCGTTCCTGCCTTCTCCCCATAACCCCTGACTCTGCTATCTTTAAGAGCTCTATCTAACTTTCTCTTGAAAGCATCCAGAGAATTGGCCTCCACTGACCTCTGGGGCAAATAATTCCACAGGTTCACAACTCTCTGGGTGAAAACATTTTTCCTCATCCCTGTTCTAAATGGCCTACCCCTTACAATGATTGACAAAGGTTTGAACAGATGAATGGACAGAAAAGGTGCAGAGGGTAATGGAGCAACACAGGAAAATGGGACTAGCTGTGGTTTGCAACTTGGTTCGCATGAATGAGATGGGTATGTGCTCTATGTGCTCTATGACTGATGAAATAGCAATTCCATTTATTTCTTACGGTAATAACATTTTGTATCCATTAGTATATGTTTTGAATGTGTAGGTTTATGTTTACGTTTAGGTTTACTTTTGACACGTGTTTCGAGGTACAATGAAAAGCTTTGTTTTAAATGCTATCCAAACAGATCAGATAATATTATACAGAGATCCAATTGTCAAACTCAAGTTCATTCTTTGACCATTCTATCATAGTTGGATAGAGTGGTTGTGGAGAGGATCTTTCCACGAGTGGGAGAGTCTAGGACTAGAGATCATTGCCTCAGAATTAAAGAAAGTTCTTTTAGGAAGGAGATGAGGAGACTTTTCTTTAGAGGACAGTGAATCTGTGGAATTCTTTGTGGAGGCCAAGTCAGTGGATATTTTTAAGGCAACGATATAGATAGATTCGTGATTAGTACAGGTATCAGAGGTTATGGGGAGAAGGCAGGAGAATGGGGTTAAGAGGGAGAGATAGATCAGTCATGATCGAATGGCAGAGTAGACTTGATGGGCTGAATGGCCTAATTCTACTTCTATCACTTATGACCTTATAACGGGTTGATCTCCCGACCTGCGGGCTCTGGACCCTACCCATTGACCATTCCCTTGCCTCCACAGATGTGGCTTAAACCTGTCTTCTAACAGTTCATGTTTTTATTGCAGTGGAAAACCGTTGACTTGATGTATCACGTTTGTGACTAATTTGTTAATTTTATGTTTTGAGTCAGATGAATATTGACACATAAAAGCAATTGTCTCGTAATAAGCATCTGAAAAATAAATCCCAAAATGTTCTTCATGAGGCAAGCTCTACGACAGTCTGGTCACAGCTAGGTTAATGCTATTAGACATCTTACAGAACTGCATGTTCGAGCATCATGGGGCTCGAATGATGTAATTTATCTCGGAAAGGAAACTGATGTAATGCATAATTCCAGAGAGAATCACAAGCCTCAATTCTGCTGCAACAGAATGTTTTTCAAAGTAGATGTCAATTAAGTCTAGCGATTTGTGGCTAATTGTTAATGACTTTGTTGATCACAAAAATTGCAGTGGCTAAAATAATTAGAAATAAAAAGAGAGATCTATGGTTTGAGGGAAATAAAAGAGAAATTCTATAATGTCTGCTGCAGCTTTGTTTACACCTGTGAATAGAATAGACAGGTTAGTATTCTCAATAAATAACCAAAGCCAGACTTTGACATTTGGGCCCTCAGCTAGCTGAGTATGATGACCGATTGCCACGGCAACAAAGCAGCTGCTATTTGAGGCAGTAACTTTCAGTTGGTGCTTCATAAATTAGATTGTACGTAACTTGATTGTTATAATGGGTCAATTGCCTGGGCCAAGGTATTATGTCTCTTCTGTAGGAAGGAACTTCAGATGCTGGTTTACACTGAAGATAAACACAAAATGCTGGAGTAACTCAGCGGGATCAGGTAGCATCTCTGGAGAGAATGAAATGGTGAATGGTTCAGGTCAAGACACATCTTCAGCTTTGAGTTAGGGGAGAGGGAGACTAGAGATATGGAAGGGTAAGGTGTGAAAATGACAAATCAAAGTGGAATGTCAAGGAAATGTCGAATGGTTCATTGTAAGCTGAGGGGAAGGTGACAACGAGGCATACAATCAGTAAAATTAATCAGAAGGACAGTGAAACTAGTCAGAGAATAAGGGTGAGGAAGGGCTAGAGAGAGAGAGGGAAAGCCAGGGTTACTTGAAGTTAGAGAAATCAATATTCATACCGCTGAGGTGTAAGCTGCCCAAACAAAATATGAGGTGCTGTTCCCCCAATTTGCATATGGCCTCACTCTGACAGTGGAGGAGGCCCAGGACAGAAAGGTTATTAAGGGAATGGGAGGGGGAGTTCAAGTTTTCAACAACCAGGAGATCATATAGGCCTATGCGGACTCTTTACAACGTTAGTGGTAAGGCTGCTGATCCCTTTATCCTGCTCTCACCAGTCTTTAATCCTGCTATTTGTTTCAATTCATTCACAGGAGCACCTAAGTCCCACTGTACTTCACTCATTTGCTTTTCTCCACACTCTTCCTGGAGAACTGCAAAATGTCCATGTAACCTATTTTCATAAGTTACCAAATAGCTGGGACAGTGGAGTTTGAAGTAAAATCTGAGTCACTGCAGACCGAAAAACTAACTTACCTAAAGTTCATAAGTTATAGGAGCAGAATTAAGCCATTTGGCCCATCAAGTCTCCTTCAACATTCAATTATTTTAGCCACTGCAAACAAAACAATTGCGTACAGTTTTGGTCTCCTAATCTGAGGAAAGACATTCTTGTCATAGAGGGAGTACAGAGAAGGTTCACCAGACTGATTCCTGGAATGGCAGGACTTCCATATGAAGAAAGACTGGATAGACTCGGCTTGTACTCGCTGGAATTTAGAAGATTGAGGGGGGAATCTCATAGAGACTTACAAAATTCTTAAGGGGTTGGACAGGCTAGATGCAGGAAGATTGTTCCCGATGTCGGGGAAGTCCAGGACAAGGGGTCACAGTTTAAGGATAAGGGGGAAGTCTTTTAGGACCGAGATGAGACAATCGTTTTTCACACAGAGAGTGGTGAATCTGTGGAATTATCTGCCACAGAAGGTAGTTGAGGCCAGTTTGTTGGCCATATTTAAGAGTTGCATGTGGCCCTTGTGGCTGAACGGATCAGGAGGTATGGAGAGAAGGCAGATACAGGATACTGAGTCGGATAATCAGCCATGATCATATTGAATGGCGGTGCAGGCTCGAAGGGCCGAATGGCCTGCTCCTGCACCTAATTTCTATGTTTCTATGTTTCTATCTATCTCTCCCTCTCAACCCTATTCTCTTGCCTTCTCCCCATAACCCCCGACACACGTACTAATCAAGAATCTACCTATCTCCACCTTAAAAATATCCACCGACTTAGCCTCCACAGCCGTCTGTGACAATGATTTCCACAGATTCACCACCCTCTGACTAAAGAAATTCCTTCATATCTTCTTTCTAAAGGCACTTCTTTTTATTCTGAGGCTATGGCTTCTGGTCCTAGACTCTACCACTAGTGGAAACATCCTCTCCACATCCACTCTATCCAGGCCTTTCACTATTCGGTAAGTTTCAATGAGGTCCCTCCTCATTCTTCAGTGAGTGCAGGCCCAGGGCTTTCAAACGCTCGGCAGACCAAAGCCTCCAGTCCGAGGAATTCTTTACAATGGCATCCATCTTACACAAAGGAACTTGAACAGGAAAGGCAGCAACAAGATCAAGAAAATCTCAGTAAATGTGAACTCATTGACCACGTAAATGTCACTTCATACCATCTGATCTCTGCCTTCAATCTTCACACTTGCATACACACACATACAAACACACACTCAGACGCAGAATTATTTTCCTGCTGAAATACAACTCCCAATAAATAAACTCAAAATTCGATGTCCGGGACATGTCGATGTTCAAGACATGTCGATGTTCGATGTCAGGCTGTTACAGTCTCCAAGCTGAACAAATGAGCTAAATATTAATTGATAAATCATCTGTCAATTCATGGATTTTTGTCTTAATTTGCAATGACAGATATAACTTTAGATAACCCAGTAATCTATTTATTTTTCAAGTATGCATTCCAGCTATTTGAATGATGTCTTTTATCTTTGATGCTGAGAAAACAATTTGCTGGTAAATGTAATGAGACATGTTCCCCGCACACACATCGTACATTGTTGTTAACACGACCGTGCGGACATACTGTGCTCTTTTCTTGAGTTTCATTTTTAGAAACCAAATTCAGAATCTTTCAAAACAGGAACTGTACTTCAGGAAGATCACAACCTTCGTAAGAACAAAAACATAATTTTTGAAGCAAAGGATATGGCCTGTCAACATTGTCAGAGGTGGAAATGAGGCAATGAAACCCATGTAAATGAAAGCAACGTTCAAAAGGCTATTTTTAGGTAAAGGGAACAATTGAGAGCTTCCATCAATCAGTGAATTTAGAACATCTTTTGGAGAACGATCGGTTGATAACAATTAAACTGGGCAGGGCTGCGAAACAAAATGAAAGCTGAGATTTGCAGCAGAACATTCGCCCTTTGTTATGTTTATTTTACCGTCTTTATGTTCTCGTTGTTCCCTCTTTGACCCCTCCATTTCATATATCTGCCAAAACTTTGGATACAAAGAGGAATGTGGGCAGTGGAGTAAGCTATTCAGTTCCTCGAGTCTGATCCTTATACCTGCCTGCTTCTCATATTCCTTTGTATGTTTGGTTAACAAAAATCTATCAACTCCAGCTTTAACATCAACAAATGGCCCAATGCTGTTTGCTGTTTGAGGACGAACAAGGCCAAATTACTGTAAAAATTATTTATAACTTTCGCAAGGTGTGGATACAATTTTTGAACTATCCTCAACTCCCCTAATCAAGGGAAATATTTCCTCACTCTGCCCTGCCTGTTCCCCTTGATAAATTATGAACTTCTATCCAATCACAGTTTTACCGTCCAAATTTCAAAGTATGCAGCCCACGTTTCTCTAGGCTCCCTTCATAATTAACATCTGAACCTAAGTAGCTGTCTGGTAAATCTACAAAGAACACTTCCTCCTTACATTGGCATGGAAGGAGGTTAGCTAGCTCAGGTCAGAAGAACATGCATCAGAAAGGTTTGCATTTACACTTCCACTCTCCTTATGATATTGCAAACTGTTTCACAGCAAATTAAAGGATTGGAGTGTAATGTCAACAATTGTGGCATCCAACATGGACATAACAGGGTGCACAAACAGCAGACCATTAACCAGTTTGTTATTTCTTAATGGTAACAAGATATGTGAGAACCTCCCTTTTATATTTATCTTCATCTTTATCAGTGAGTGGTTAGAATCTGGAATGCCCTGCCAAAGGGAATGAAGGAGGCAAGTTCAGCTGCAGTGTCCTAAAAGGCAATGAATTATTACTTGAATGGTAAAAAATTGCAGGACTAAGAGAAGTGGAAGGGGAAGTTAGATTAGCTGGATTACTTTTACATTAATGCAGCATGGCAGGTTGGCTGAATGGCCTCTGTCTGTCTGGTCACCTTTCTGTTATTCTACGGATCTGTTATTCTACAGATACTGCAATGAGATCTTAGCTGAACAGAATAGTTCTCCTGAATATTTCGTCTGAAAGGCAACACAATGGGAATTCAGTCTTGGGCACGTGCTAACATGCACATGTAGTATAAGGGCAGCGCAGTGGCACTGTGGTAGAGCTGCTGCCTTACAATGCCAGAGACCCGGGTTTGATCCTGACCATGGGTGCTGTCTGTATAGAGTTTGCACGTTCATCCTGTGACCTGCGTGGGTTTTCTCTAGGTGTTCCGGTTCCCTCCCACAGGTTTGTAGGCTAATTTGCTTTGATAAAATAGTAAATTGTCCCTGGTATGTGTAGGATAGTATTAGTGTGCATGGATTACAGGTCGGCACGGACTCAGTAGGCCGAAGGGCCTGTTTCCGCGATGTGTCCCTAAACTAAAACAAAAAAAAGGGCCGCTATTCATTGTACCCTGTTTCTGAAATGTGGCTCTATTGATCCACTGGCTCACATAAAATTGTTATTTGTCAGCAGCAGGCAAAGTGAATGAAAGTTCCCATCCTGCAGATTGCAAGATATTTGTGAGGAACTCTTCATCCTGGCCGCTAGGAAGCAATGTTTGCCAATTACTGCCGCTGGTAGGGGTGGCCCAGTGGCGCAGCGGTAGAGTTGCTGCCTTACAGCACCAGAGACCCGGGTTCAATTCTGACCAAGGGTGCTGTCTGTACTGAGTTTTCCCTGTGACCGCATGGACCGAAGGGCCTGTGTCCACGCTGCATCTTTAACGCCTAAAGACTGCAAATTCTGTGGCAATACTTCTGACAGAACCACAATTTGTGTAACACAAGAACAAGTTAATGAGAGTAAGGGTAACTAAACATAGTAGCTTTAGTAATTTTACAGAGAAGAAAGATGACACAGCTGGTTGAGTGAATCAAATATTTTGTCTGAAGAGGGTCAATTTGCAATGGCCAGTTAATCCACCAACTTCTAGCTGCATTGATTTTGGGATACAGGTAGAAGCCTGAGCGGCAGGAGAAACTCACACAGTCACAACGGGAACATGCGCACTCCGCACACACAGCTCCAAAGTCAGGATTGAACTCGGGTTGCTGTGCATGTGCAGCTCCCTCAACCAAACTTTGGTGCTATCTGTAGGAGGGAGTTTGCACGTTTGCATGTTGTGTGGGTTTCTCCCAGCACTCCAGTTCTTATTCGCACCCCAGAGCTGTGAAGTTGGTAAAATTATACCAACTGGCCATTGCAAATTGCCCTCTTTTGCGTGTGAGTGGGAGTTGATGGGAATGAGGGGAGAATAAAATGAATGGTTGATACGGACTCTGGGCCAAAGGGCCTGCTTCTATGACTCTAAGAGAATGAATATGTGGAATTGCATACGGAATGTTATCAAGATAAACCCTTCACGCTCGGCATTACTTGGGGGCGGAATGGTGGCGCAGTGGTAGAGTTGCTGCCACAGCGCCAGAGAGCCAGGTTGGATCCTGACTACGAGTGTTTGTCTATACTGAGTTTTCCCCGTGACCTGCTTGGGTTTTCACTGGGATCTCCGGTTTCCTCCCACACCCCACAGACGTACAGGTCTGTCGGTTAATTAGCTTTGTATAACTGTAAATTGTCCCTAGTGTGTATGAGATAGTGTTCGTGTGTGGGAATCGCAGGTCGGCGCGGACTCAGTGGACCGTAGGACCTGTTTCCGCGCTGTATCTCTAAATGTAACTAAACTAAACACTCCTATTTTTTTTTCCAAGTAATATCCTGTTTTCTCTCCAAAGGAAAGGATGCTTGTAATGAAAACTCAGAATTGGTGCTAATCTAGATCAGTTTCAGTTGTAAATGTCGAGGCAGATATTTCCGTGTGGCATGAATCAAATCTTTCGCCGGAGACCAATAAAGAAAACATTGTTCCTGCAGTGCTTATCTACCTTTTTACGCAGAGCCCACCGTCCACTTCAGTTCAAAATAACAGGGCAGTGACCTGAATTGACATATAATTCAGAACATAAGAAGAAGGAAACATCTTTCAGCCCATTAAAGACACACAGAGTCAGCTGGGGAGATTCAAGAGAGAGTTAGACATAGTGCTGTCTATAGAAACATAAAATTCTTAAGGGATTGAACAGGCTAGATGCAGGAAAAAATTTCCCGATGTTGTGGGAGTTCAGAACCAGAGGTCACAGTTTAAGAATAAGGGGTAGGCCATTTAGGACTGAGATGAGGAAAAACGTTTTCACCCAGAGAGTTGTGAATTTGTGGAATTCTCTGCTACAGAATTCTCTGGATGTATTCAAGAGAGAGTTAGATATAGCTCTTAGGGCTAACGGAATCAAGGGATATGGGGTGAAAGCAGGAACAGGATACCGATTCTGGATGATCAGCCATGATCATATTGAATTGCAGTACTGGCTCGAAAGCCGAATGGCCTACTCCTGCACCTACTTTCTATGTTTTTAGGACAAAAATGTTTAATAACTGAGAAAAAAAGAAAATGAGCCTTGGGAACATGATGTGAGAAAATGTAAAATTATTCACTTTTATTTCAATAAAATAAAGATAGAATTTGGGTTTAAGAAGGAAATATTTCATATTCAGATGTAGGCATCAGGCACACAAATGACAGAAAAACAACAAGGATGTTAAATTGAAGATCTGGAAATTGTATCCAGCTGCATCAGAGTTCAAAGATAGACACAAAATTCTGGAGTAACTCAGTGGGTCAGGCAGCATCTCTGGAAAGAAGGAATAGATGACGTTTCGGGTCGAGACCCTTTTTCAGACAGGACAGACACTATTCCTTTTCTCCAGAGTTGCTGCCGACCCGCTGAGTTAGTCTAGCATTTTGTGTCGCTCTTTGGTGCAAACTAGCATCTGTAGTTTCTTCCTTCTGCATCACAGTTCAGCTCAGAAGAAGATCCAGGTTCATTGAAAAATGAAGCACAGTCAAACCTGGAACTTTGTGCAATATGTCTGCAGGTTGAGTGAACGACACCTTCGGTCCGTCCATCTCCCATCACAAAGCAACCCAAACCACTTCCAACCATCTGTGCACAATTCTCTCCCTGCCCCGCTGACCCAATTCAATAACCGTTAACCGTACCTGCTAAACGTTGTCAACCACTGATGGGACACGCCACTACTAAGGAGATCCTCTGACCACTAACATATGATGAACATTTGACAGCACTGGGCCTGTACTCCCTGGAGTTTAAATGAATGAGGGGGGAGCTCATTGCAACTTTTCGAATAGTGAAAGGCTTGGAAAGAGTGGATGTGGAGAGGATGTTTCCTCTAGTAGTGGGAGAGTCTAGGACAAGATGTCATAGATGACGAGGAATTTGACGAGAGATGAGGAGAAATTTCTTTAGTCAGAGGGTGGTGAATCTGTGGAATTCTGTGCCACAGAAGACTGTGGAGGCCAAGTCAATTGATATTTTTTGAGGCAGAGATAGATAGATTCCGGATTAGTACGGGTGTCAGGAGTTATGGGGGGAACGCAGGAGAATGGGATTAGATAGACCAGCCAAGATTGAATCGTGGAGTGGACTTGATGGACCGAATGGCCTAATTCTGCTCCTATCACTTATGAACTTATGACATATGTGTTAAAAATCATGAGGGGAATAAATGGGGTGAATGCACAAAGTCTTTTACCCAGAGTAGGGAAATCAAGAACTACAGGACATAGGTGTAAGGTAAGAGGGGAAAGATTTAATAGGATCCTGATGGGCAACTCAAGGAAAATCAATATGTGATGGATTTAATTGACAATTTTGGTTAATTTCAAACCAATCTTCCTGAAAATGTAGCTGCCAAATAAACGCTACACCAATATGTTTAAAAAAGAAGGAACTCCTGTGTCTTAAACATTATTTTATCATCTAACACGTGAATTGACCGGCTGATGAAGTGGGGGTTGAACAATGGTAACTTAATTTAACAAGATGATATCCATTAAAAAATATAATAATCATTTACAAGGATGGATAAAATATTGACCTGGATTTGGATATTTAAACCAAAACAATCAGCATGATATTTTCAAATCATGTGAATTAAAGTCTATCACGACTTGATTTATTACAATATCTCACTTGCAAGGTAATTTTCTAGGAATTTATTGAATGACCCAAAATGTTTAAAACATTAAAATTTTAAACTTTAATTTGTAAGCTTTTTAAACCTAGCAGCAAATATTCTCATTGCAAGCTGATAAATAACAAGCAACATTTGTGTCAATGACTAGTTCAATGACAGGAGAATGTGCAATCACCTATACGACAGTCTGAAGAAGGGTCTCAACCCGAAACGTCACCCATTCCTTCTCTCTAGAGATGCTGCCTGATCTGCTGAGTTACTCCAGCATTTTGTGTCTACGTTCGATTTAAACCAGCATCTGCAATTCTTTCCTACGCATTATCATTATTTGCAGCCTTAGGCTTTATGTGTCACCAGCCACAAAGATTCTGCAGTTACTAAACCAGGTCAGAGGCAGGTATGCTATAGCAAGTGGCTCATCTCCTGACACTTCAAAGCCTTTCCACCATCTCCCCCCTCCCAAAGCCTCTATATTACACTCGCTGCTGCATTGAGAAAACAGCCAAAATAGTCAAGGACCACACATCCTGGTCATTCTCTCCTCTCCCCTCTACTATCATGCAAGAGATACAATAGCCTGACCATCAGAAGAAAAGACTAGGCTTGTATTCACTGGAGTTTGGAAGGATGAGGGGGATCTTATAGAAACATATAGAATTATAAAAGGACTAGACAAGCTAAATGTTCCCAATGTTGGGCATGTCCAGAACCGGGGGCCACAGTATTAGAATATAGGGGAGGTCATTTAAGACTGAGGTGAGAAAAAACTTTTTCACCCAGCCAGTTGTGAATTTATGGAATTCCCTGCCATAGAGGGCAGTGGCGGCCAAGTCACTGGATGGATTTAGTGGAATCAAGAGATGTGGGGAGAAGGCAGGCACGTTAGGGGACGATCAGCCATGATCACAATGAATGGCGGTGCTGGCTCGAAGGGCCGAATGGCCTCCTCCTGCACCTATTTTCTATGTTTCTATCAGACCTGAAAACAGTTTCTTCCCCTACTTTTATCAGACTCGTGAATGGACCTTGCACGTGCTCAGGATGTATTTCTCAATCTTCCAACCTACCTCATTGTGCCTTTGCGCATTATTTATCTGCACTTTCTCTGTAGTTATAACACTTTATATTTTACCCTCTGTTTATTTTCTCTTTTTGCACTATCTGATGTACTCATGTATGGGTTGATCTGCCTAGATAACAAGCAAAACAAAGTTCTTCACTGTATCTTGGTACACATGACAATTACATATGAATACAAATAAATATAACACCACCCAGTGCAAGAAGTCCTAGTTGCTATCTTATCTTAAATGTTCATTCTCTTCACCCTGATGCACTGTGGTTGCAGTGTGGACTATCTACAAACTTTATCGACACGTAAATAGGAGCAGGAGAAGACTTTTCAGCCCTTTGTTCTGCCATTGTTTGATTTGGCTTCAGCCACTTTCTGTTGGAGAGAATTCCACAGACCCACCACTCTCTGAGAGAAAACAATCTCCTTGTCTCACTCCTGGATGGCTTTCCGTTTATCTCTCAACCTTTATCCTCTGGCCCTGGATTCCCATCTAATCTGTCTTGCCTTGTCTTGTTAGAATTTTTTGATATGTTTTTTTGAGAGCCTCTCTCATTCTTCTCAACATGAGTGAATATAAGCCCAATTGACCCAATCTCCCTTGTACATCAATCCTGCCATCCCTGCAATCATAGAAACATAGAAACGATAGAAACTCTTAGGTGCAGGAGTAGGCCCATTCGCCTTCGAGCCTGCACCGCGCATTCAATATGATCATGGCTGATCATCCAACTCAGTATCCCGTTCACCTGCCTTCTCTCCATAATCCCTCTGATCCCCTTAGCCACAAGGGCCACATCCAACTCACTCTTAAAATATAGCTTAAATCCAGTCTGGTCAACCTTCATTGAGCTCCCGCTGTAGCAAGAACATCTTTCCACAAATAAATGCACAGAGAATTCAAGGTGACGGTGACATTTTACCATGGAGAAATTCCTTCTCACAGAGAGTGGCGAGACTGTGGAATTCTCCACCATAGAAAACAGACAAAAGCAAATCATATTGAATGGCAAGACCAGGCTTTGGTTTGGGTTTAGGGTTTAGGTTTTATTATTGTCGCGTGTTCAATGGTATGGTTTTTGGAACATCTCCATGCAAGACCGCAAGAAATTGCAGTGAATTTTGGACGCAGCCCAGACTATCGCACAAAATAACTTCTCTTCCATTGACTCCATTTATACCTTGTGCTGCCTCAGCAAGGCCAGAGCATAATCAAGGACGAGTCGCACCCTGGCCATTCCCACTTCTCCCCTCTCCCATCGGGCAAAAGGTATGGAAGTGTGAAAACGCACACCTCCAGATTTAGGGACAGTTTCTTCCCAGCTGTTATCAGGCAACTGAATCATCCTACCACAACCAGAGAGCTGTATTGAACTGCTATCTACCTCATTTGGGACCCTCGGACTATCCTTAATCGGACTTTACTGGCTTTACCTTGCACTAAATGTTATTCCCTTATCATGTATCTATACACTGCAGATGGTTTGATTGTAATCATGTATAGTCTTTGGCAGGATAGCACACAACAAAAGCTTTTCACTGTACACGTGACAATAAACTAAACCGAGATAAACTGAGTGAAAAGCTTTTTTTTTTATGCTGCTATCCAACCATGATCAGATAATGCTATACATAAATACAATTAAGTCAAACTCAAGTACAATAGGTAGAGCAAATGGGAAGATAAGATACAGAGTGTAAAATATAGATCTCAGCATCACAGTGTACCAGTTCCAGAAACAAAGTCCAATGTCCGTAATGGGATAGAGGTGAATCGGATTAGCTTAGTTGGGCATCTCGGTCGGCGTGGATGAGTTTGGCCGAAGGGCCTGTTTCCAGGCTGTATGATTCGTTAATCTTCCCAGCACTCCAGCAGTTGGTTTTGCTCATGATTCCAGCATCTGCAGTTCCCTGCATCTCCAGTCTTTCTTTGACTGTCCTGACTACCATCTAAGCTACCATATTATTACCCAATGACCCTGATTTTAAACACAATTAGGTTGCGTGAGGCAGATTTTGTATTCAGCAGAGTTCGACAAGCAAACACAGAGAGAACATTAAATGGACTGTTGGAATTTTATTGCAGCTGAAATGAACAATTTTGCTCACAGACACTGGCACCTAGTAGCAGGGATACATTCCCAGCTCTTTCATTGTAATCCTGCAATGGTGCAAACACTGGGCTATTGGTTTGCCTTCTTTGTTCTACACACCAGGGACCCAACTACACTATGGCAATTATCCCTCATTTACAACGACATTCCTCCTCCTCGTCTGGAATCGTTTCTCAACAAATTGTTATAGGGCACATAAATGTAATAATGTAAAAAGAGCCAGATGCTGCCCGAGTTTAGTTTACAGTTACAGAGTGGAGACAAGCCCTTCGGCCCACCGAGCCCACGACGCAGCAACATATCCCTGCTTCACCACTCAAACGTTCTCACTGTGAAACCCAGCATATCATTTGCCTTTTAATTGCTTGCTGCACTTCTGTGTTTACTGTCAGTGACTGGGGCACAAGGACACCCAAGACTTGTCCGTTCTGCCTTTTGAAATCTACTCAGATAGTAAATTCAGATAATGATCCCAGGAATGATTGGGTTAACTTAAGATGAGCGTTTGAATGCACTGGGCCTGTACTCGCTGGAATTTAGAAGGATGAGGGGACACCTCTGAAGGTTATTGTATAGTGAAAGGCCTAGATAGATTGAATGTGGAGCGGATGTTTCCATTCATGGAAATTAGTAGGTGAGTCTAGGACCAGAGGCCACAGCCTCAGAATAAAAGGACTTGCCTTTAGAAAGGAGATGAGGAGGAATTTATTTGGTCAGAGGTTGGTGAATCTGTGGAATTCCTTGCCACAGATCGGCTGTGGAGGCCAAGTCAATGGATATTTTTAAGGCGGAGGTTGACTGATTCTTCATTAGTAAGGTTGTAAGAGTATGGGTGTAAGGCAGGAGAATGAGGATTGAGAGGGAAAGATAGATCAGCCATGATTGAATAGCAGAGTAGATATGATGGGCCGAATGGCCTATTTCTGCTCGGAGAACTTATGAGTGTGAGCACAACCTGCCTTTTTAACCCAATGACCCGTGATTTACAGCTATCAAAATGAATAATTCTGCATTTATCCACATTATACTACAACCCACTGCAATGACTTGCTTAGAGTCACCTAACAGCACCTCGCAAAACTGTGATTCTGACCGAACAACAAGGGCCTCAGACTCAGGTGGACATAAATAAACATAAAAAAACATAGGTGCAGATATTGCATTCAGCCCTTCATGTTGCGATGGTGTGGGTCACCAACTTCAGTATCCCGTCACCTGCCTCTTCTCCCTCCATCCCCTATCCACCAAGTGGGCCACATCCAACTCACTCTTAATATAAGCTAAGATGATCACCTGCAGGTTCCCCTCCTGCCACATACTATCCTGATGTGCAAATATACCGTGGCTCCTATATTGCCACTGAGTCTGATACCTGAATCAACCTCTGCAATGGCAGCATGACCATAACATCATCACCAGAAATATAGCATCTCAATGCTCTGGCTACCCTGAATTAACCATAGTGGAGGCTAGTTGATGGGCATGTGACAGAGAATAAGTTGATAGGTTATATGGAAATAAGGGGAATAGAAACATAGAAAAATAGGTGCAGGAGTAGGCCATTCAGCCCTTCGAGTCAACACCACCATTCAATATGATCATGGCTGATTATTTAAAATCTACCCCATTCCTGCTTTCCCCCCATATCCCTTGATTCCTTTAGCCCTAAGAGCTAAATTAACTCTCTTGAAAACGTCCAGTGAATTGGCCTCCTGTAGCAGAGAATTCCACAAATTTACAACTCTCTAGGTGAAAACGTTTTTCCCTCATCTCAGTCCTAAATGGCCTACCTCTTATTCATAAACTGTAACTCCTGGTTCAGGACTCCCCCAACATTGGGAACATTTTTCCTGCATCTAGCCTGTCCAATCCCTTAAGAATTTTATATGTTTCTATAAGATCCCCTCTCATCCTAAATTCCAGCGAATACAAACCCAGCCGATCCATTCTTTCATCATATGTCAGTCTCGCCATCCCGGGAATTAACCTGGTGAACCTACGCTGCACTGCCTCAATAGCAATAATTTCCTTCCTCAAAGTAGGAGACCAAAATTGCACACATCCTCCAGATGCAGACTCACAAGGCCCCTGTACAACTGCAGTAGGCCCTCCTTGCTCCCGAAACACAAATCCTCTCGCAATAAAGGCCAACATGCTTTCTTCACTGCCTGCTGCACCTGCATGCTTACTTTCAGTGACTGATGTACAAGCACAACCAGGTCTCGTTGTCCCTTTTTCCTAATCTGACACCATTCAGATAATAATCTGCCATGCTGTTCTTGCCACCAAAGTGGATAACCTCACATTTATCCACATTATACTGCATCTGCCATGCATCACTCACCCAACCTATCCAAGTCACCCTGCATCCTCATAGCATCCTCCTCGCAGCTCACACTGCCACCCAGCTTTGCGTCATCCGCAAACTTGGAGATGTTAAATTTAATTTTACATTATTTTCTGATGGATTTAAGAGAGAGTTAGATAGAGCTCTAGGGGCTAGTGGAATCAAGGGATATGGGGAGATGGCAGGCATTGATTTGGGACGATCAGCCATGATCACAATGAATGGCGGTGCTGTCTCAAAGGGCTGAATGGCCTCCTCCTGCACCTATGTTTCTATATAATTCCCTCATCTTAGAATCATAGAATCATAGAAAATACGTGCAGGAGTAGGCCATTCGGCCCTTCGAGCCTGCACCGCCATTCAATATGATCATGGCTGATCATCCAACTCAGTATCCTGTTCCTGCGTTCTCTCCATACCCCCTGATCCCTTTAGCCACAAGGGCCACATCTAGCTCCCTCTTAAATATAGCCAATGAACTGGCCTCAACTACCTTCTGTGGCAGAGAATTCCACAGACTCACCACTCTCTGTGTGAAAAAAGATCTTCTCATCTCAGTCCTAAAAGACTTCCCCCTTATCCTTAAACTGTGACCTCTTAATCATTAATATATATTGTAAATAACTGGGATCCCAGCACCGAGCCTTGTGGCACCCCACTAGTCACTGCCTGCCATTCTGAAAAGGACCTTTTAATTCCTACTCTATGCTTCCTGTCTGCCAACCAGTTCTCTATCCATGTCAATACCCTACCCCCAATACCATTTGCTCTGATTTTGCACAGTAATCTCTTGTGTAGAACCGTGTCAACATCCAGATACATCACATCCACTGGCTCTCCCTTATCCATTCTACTTGTTACATCCTCAAAAAATTGCACAAGATTAGTCAAGCATGATTTTCCCTTCATAAATCCAAGCTGACTTTGACCGATCCAGTCACTGCTTTCCAAATGCACCAAATGAATAAACCTCATAAGACTGCTGTGCTGGAAGGTACCATTGACCTACCTGTAACTGAGTGAATTGCTTTTTTCGGTGTCAAAGTAAATAAAACAAATTGTGGTCACCTTCTTACTGTAATGAGGGATGAGTGATAAATAATGACCTTGCTGGCAATATCCAGATCCTGAGTATTATGAGCATTTTTAGCAGTGTTTTTGCAGAGAAAAGGTTCTCACATAACGTCACAGAGTCATAGAGTCACTCAGCACTAAAACAGGCCCTTTGGCCCAACTCATTCATGCTGACCAAGATGATCCATCTAAGCTGAAGATGGAAATAAAATGCTGGGGTAACTCTGTGGGACATGCAGCATCTCTGAGAGAAGGAATGGGTGGTGTTGAGGAAGGGAGATAATAAGCTCGACTAATTCTCTTCAAGCACGGCTATTCTTCTACTGGCGCGCCCAGGAAGGGGAGCGTGTATTATTCAGACTCTTGAACAAAAGAACAGATAACAGATGTTGTCACGACATCAGAATTAAACAGCAGGCGTGACAAAACAACTCGCGAATTCTGTAGAAACAGTAGTGCAGGACACCAGCCGGAGCAGCCTGGCTGCTGGAGAGTGCGGGATAGGGCCCCGGGAGCTGCGGCTCTCTGGCTCATTACACGGCAAGCAGGTGTTGTCGGCTTCTTCGGTAGATGGTACCCTCACAGTTACAACGTAGTTGGCCACCCCAACCACGTGGAACTATGACACTGGCGGTCCTTGGCAACCAAACACCTGTCCAGGCAACAGAGATCGAGTGGTCTGCGACTATGTTTCTCTTGACGCTGATCCAGCACCCGGGTTTCAGCCGCTGGCAATCGGGATTAGATCTGGAGTTCTGGAATCAGACGCTCAACGAGCGGTGACCTGGAGATCCAAATACAAATCAGAGTTGGATAGTCGCGCCTGTTTCCATCAGAGCTTGGCGCTGGCGGATAAGGCCGTGCTCTGTGGGTACTCTGGGTGCTGGTGAGTGAAATGCACGAAGTTCCACTTGTCGGCCAAAACTTTGAATTCATAGAGTCTGCAGCCTGACAGGGGTCCCAAAAGTGGAGAAGTGTTTCCACAGCCTATGGGAAAACAATGTTTTTCTGTGCGCGTGCCAAATCCCTGGTCCTGTGAAGTGCCCATGCCCAAACTGTAACTCCATGCACTAGAACGTGTCCCGCCTTTGGTAATGGCCTGTAACTTTATATCATTTCTCTGACCTCCTTCGCTTATTTTCCGTTCCACAGTGGGAGACAGGCACAAACCTCCAGACCCAGTCTAAACAGCTTTGATATCCGTTACAACTCACAGCCCACTTAGCTGAATCCTATGATGCAGATCCAATTAATTCCCACACCCGAGGACTCGGCATGTGTTTAACCCATCCTACAGCTGATCTCCGTATTGTGACTGATGTAACCTTCCGGTTTGTTTTGTCCACAACAAATATAGAGCACGATGCTACACGACCTATGGTGGAGAGATTCTAAGAGGGCGCCACTTTAAAAAAGGCCACAAGAAACCTGGTTTCTATGTTTTTGAACTCTGATGTGTACCCGTTGGGCAACCGTGCGTGCCATTTGGCCTGGTCTCCTTTGAAGCTCACGGTCCGCACAATGAATCAACTGTCGTTTGAACCCGGTTTGCCTTCGACGATGGGGAAGTGGGGAAGTTACCACTGACATACCATATTTCCATTGACCCAAATATACAACCCCGTGGTCCGGCACCACAGGGTGTCTCACAGATGTCACAAGATGGTCGAAAAGGGGGGTGCTAGAAGCAGTTAGAGCCACCGATTGGGTCCCTCACCATGGTTGCCAGGTTGCCCACGATATAAGAAGACAAGAACGAAATACGTGTGTGTATCAACCCTAAGGACTTCCTTGCCCACACTACCCCATGCGATGTTGTTTGGGATGTGGCGGCTAAGGTCGGGCAAGCCAGCTTTTCGGTCCTAGATCGTTTGGCAGATCCATTTCGGACAAAGCGTCTTCTGACCTGACCTACGCCTTCGCCGACTTCGCCACACCTTCGTTCGGCAGATTCAGTTCCTCGCGAATGCCATTCGGCATCAATTCTGCTAGCGAGCTTGTTCCAGCGAACGATGGAGCAGATATTCTCGGACCTGCCATGGTGCCATGCCAATCGTGATATCCCGGTTATGGAGTGAGGTAACTATATTATTGGATATATAAACCATCGACACTGGCCAAAAAGGCTTTACATTGTATTATATTGTATATTCTCCTCGACTACTTCCTATGACCTTTTGGGGTGTGACCATCTCAATTCTCATGTGTTAATCACACACTGTCACCTAACATCCCGACTTTTATACACAATTTCCTGACTGATGAAGGCTCAAATGCCAAAAGCCTTCATCACCACAAATTTAATTTGTAATTAGCACTTTCTGGGAACCTCTAGACAGCTCTGCTCTATAGAGAAGCATTGCTTGATTTCAAAACTATCATTATCTGAATTAAACTCTATTTGCTACCTCAGACCACTTGCCCAGATGTTCAAGAACACACTTGATAACCAGCACATCTATGATACACCCATCCAGTGCCTTCAATAAACGATCATCATACATGATATAGGTATCAAGCAACAATGAGCCCAATACCAATCCCCGAGGCACTCCACAAGCCACTGGTCTCCAGTCCAAAAACACCTTTCAGCAACTATACTTAGTTTTCTACCAAGAAGCTAATTCTGTATACAGTTAGTACCCTAGATACCATGTGATCCAGAGCAGTCTACCATGTGGAACCTTATCAAAGGCATTGCTGAAATACATATCGATTACGTCTATGTACTTGCCCTCATCAACCTTTTTGGTCACTTCAAAAAACTCAATAGATTTCCTGAGACACAATATCCCATGTATAAAACCATGATGATTAATCATGTGGATATAGGCCATTTTATGAAATGATAGTTGGAATTTTTCAAGAAGTACGCATTTTCCAAATAATAGAATTGAATTTCCCAAATAATAGAGAGTTATACACCTGATTATATGGCAAATGAACTCAGAAGTACGCGATAAATATGTACATAGTTATGTACATGTGCAAACATCTATATATTATCCAGAGAGTTGCAGATGAAACCCAATCCATCACACAGACCAGATTACTCACCATTGACTCAATCTACACCACGCTGCCTCGGAAAAGCAGTCAACATAATCAAAGACTAGTACCACCCCGCTCATTCCTCCTTCTCCCTGCTCCTATTTGGCAGGAGGTACAGAAGCTTGAAAGCGTCAACCACCAGACTCAGAAACAGCTTCCTCCCATCCATTATCAGGCGTCCTCACATAAGCTCGGATACTGTTCGATTCACCTGTACATTGAGGACATTGGACTTTGTATATGGAACTGATGCACTACAATGCGCTACTATACTGGGAACTATATTCTGCACTCTTTATCTTCACTTTTGCTCTGTGTATTTTACTTGAGTGTGAACTGATTGCACCGATGCATGGTATATCTCTTTGGATAACATGGCTTTTCATTGTACCTCAGTACATGTGACAATAATAAATAAACCTTCTAAGCCTTATGTACACGGCCCTAAAATGTAGGCATATGCACAATTTACAATCATTCATAATGCTCGTGGAAGCACACTGGGGCACATTTTACATACATACATGGAAGTACATCATGTGTTACTTTATATAAAGACATATACATTACATATTCATGGCGTGTTTACAAGATAAACACACAGTCAAATACTCTTCCATTTAGAAATGGCAGTAAAATTGAAGATAATAAAACTACATCAACAAAGTATCAACTTACCATTTATTTTTCACTTAGCATTTTGTTTGGTTGTGACTTTCATGATTTGTTTTTGAAAATCGGATTTATTTTTGGCAGAGAGATCGTTTTTTTCAGTTTTCCTGCTCTTTTTATGTGAATGGAAGCATAGTATCTGCCTGGCTGCTTTAACAAAATAAGTGCTCTCGTGCTGTCACAGTCACCCAGGATTGTAATAACATTTCTCTTATTCCTTTACAGTAGCCCTTTATTACTCCTTCCTCCTCTTTATTTTTTTCTTTATCCCTCTCTGCATTCAAATCCAAACTGTTGATTTAGTTGAATGCTTGAAGCCATGCTTGAAGTTTGCACAGTTGTTCATAGTTTAATGTCGACAGTTTGTGGTGAAAGAAATGTTTCTCCATTGATATTCCTTACAGAACATTTTAACCGAATGAAACATCAAAGAGTTTCCACTCACTTAACTAGATCTTCTTTTAATTCCTCAGCGTGCTCCTGAAGGTGTTTTTAATTTGTCAGGAAGCAACAACATCACCAGACAATTGTTACGAAACGTTCTCCAAAGGTTCACTGCATAAAGGATTCATGCCTTGGGCGCCGGAAGGTACGATTGCTGAAATATGTCACCAACGTCTTTGCCAATTCTACGTCAATACCAGATTATGAGGACAGGCTTCATATCGTGCGATAATATTTGACATAGAAATATGGACAGGTCTTGACAGTGTAAATGTAGAAATTATGTTGCCCTGTGCAGCATGACAGAACTAGAGGTAAATGTCTCAAAATATGCTTTGACTGAGATAAAAATAACTTTCTTCATTCAAAGGGCAGTGAATCTTTGGATTTCTCTTCTCACAAGGGCTGTGGTGATTAGATTGCTTGGCATGTGTATGGCAGTGTTGACTAGGTTTTTGGGTATTAAGAGAGTCAAGGAATATGAGCTGTGTACAGGGGAACAAAGGTGGATGGGTGAGGAGAGAATGTTGGTTGCTGGTCGGCCAAGGAAGGTGATGGTTGGAGGCCTGCAGCAACCTGGGGCTTGCCTGAATCAGGCACAGTTCATAACAACTGGAGCAGGGACCGGACTTGGCGCCTCTTGCATGCGGGCCCAGTAGACTATTTCTGTACAATTGCTAACCAGGGATAGTATGGCAATACTCTGCTGGACTGTTTGTAAGTAAAGAATTTCACTGTGCATTTGCACTTTGCAGTGACCATTGAACCATTGATTTAAAGAACATTTGGACAGGTACATGGATTGGATAGTTTTAGAGGGATATAGGCTAAACACGGGCACATGGGACTAGTGTAGAAGGGGCATGTTGGTCAGCATTGGCAGGTCTGGCCAAAGGTCCTATTTCAACACTATCTGACTATGACTCTGAGATTAATAAGGGCACCAAACGTTACAAGGAGAAAGCAAGAGGATGGGGTTGAGTGGGAACTATAGATCAGCCATGATCAAATGGTGGAGTAGACTCGATGGGCCGAATGGCATTATTATGCACCTATGTTTTATAATCTAATGCTCTTATGTCTTATGGTCTTCTACTGGGGAGAATTTAGAATGATATATTTCTCCTAGGGTGTTGATCAATCGTTATTCAATTTGCCCCGCTTGACCTTTGTCCCCATAGATCATATTTATCCACCTGCCTTTTTAAATATTTTCAATTTTGTTAGTGCAACATCTTCCTGCATCTTTACAGTGCAGTGCATTCCTGAAAGTATGTAACTTGATCCATTTAAAAAAATCTCATTTACCAGTGACCTTAAATTTGCATTTCCTAATAACAATCTTTCCATCAATGTACACATTTACACTGTCAAAATCCTTCATGATTTTTAAACATTTCTCTTTTCAAACATTTTTACTCTTCTTAACCTTCCCTACTTGAACAGGGGGTGGTCCAACAGCTCAGAGATCCTCGACCTAAGTTTTATTCTAAACTCCAATCCTGTCTATGTGGGTTTGTATGTTGTCCTTTGATCATAGGAGCTTCTTCGGGGTTTTCCGGCTTTCTTCAACATCCAAAAAATTTACTGTTTGGTAGTTTAATTGCCAATTGTTAATCACCCCTATTGAGGTATGGAATTAGGATGGATTTGATGGGTATGCAAGCGAGAATTGGGTAGTAAGTTAGTATTGTTAGATACAAAATGCTGGAGTAATTCAGCAAGTCAGGCAGCATCTCTGGAGAAAAAGGATGGGTGACCTTTCAGGTCAGAACCTTTCTTCAGACTGAAAGTAGAGGGAAGGGGAACTGGAGGTAGGAAAAGGCCAAAACAAATCAGGGCCGTCAATAGATGACCAGGGAAGGGCGGAGCCCAGAATGGCCCATTGTTGACTGGGCAGGAGGTGATATCGAAGGGCTACAGGGATACAGCAACCAGCATCTGCACTTCCTTCATACACAAGCTAGTGGGGATATAGGAATGATGGGCTCGCTTTGAGTTGATATAGACATGAATGGCCAAATGACCACTCTCTGTGTCATGATAAATATCTATATAACTAAGTCTCATCTTGACCACTTCCTATCTGTGCTGTATATTGATTTTAGAGAAAAACGTTACCCTATATCGGAACGATTTTTGGCCATCTTACTCACAATGCTCCTCTACTGAGGCAGCCCTGATGATTTTTCCGATCAATGAAAAATAAAAAAAGTTATGAGTCTTAAAAATTCTTGAGATCTGCTGATTGGTCTGAAATGACAATGCCACAAGTTGGTTGGCTTGCCCTGTGCTTAGGCCTGCAATGCAAAATGGAAATTAAATAACAATGCCATGAGTTGTTTGGCTTGCCCTATGCTTGAGACTGCAATGGAAAAGGAAAATAAAATGACAATGTCATGAGTTGTTTGGCCTGCCCTGTGCTTCAGACTGCAATGCAAAATGGAAATGAAATGACAATGCCATGAGTTGTTTGGCCTGCCCTGTGCTTGAGACTGCAATGCAAAATGGAAATGAAATAACAATGCCATGAGTTGTTTGGCCTGCCCTGTGCTTGAGACTGCAATGCAAAATGGAAATGGAAATGACAATGCCATGAGTAGTTTGGCCTGGGGGTACACAAAAAGCTGAGAAACTCAGCGGGTGCAGCAGCAATGGAAGAGAAGGAGATAGGCGACGTGAGACCCTTCTTCAGACTGGTCAAAGGAAAAAGAGATATAAGACTGATGTGAGAGGTAAGGACAATGAGTGAAAGATATGCAAAAAAGTATCGGTGATAAAGGGTACAAGCCGATTTAAGCTGTTTGTGGTGTGAAAATGAGAAGCTGTGCGACTAGGTGGGGAGAGATAGAGATAGAGGGAATGCCAGGGCCCGAGGCTGAGGGAGAGGTGGGAAGGGGAGGAGACAGCAAGGGTTAACAGAATTGAGAAAATCAATATTCAAGCCCAAAGGATGCAGACTCCCCAAGCGGAATATGAGGTGCTGTTCCTCAGCTTGCGGTTGCTCACTCTGGCCGTCCCAGGACCGAGAGGTCGGATGTGGAATGGGAGGGGGAGTGAAGTGCTGAGCCACCGGGAGGGTCGGGTTGGTTATTGCGGACCGAGCGAGGTGTTCGCGAAGCGATCGCCAAGCCTCCCCTTGGTCTCACCGATAATAGATCATCTGGCATCTGTGCATAGATGAGTAGGCCTCTGTCGGACCTGGAAGGACTGCGGGTCCCTGAAATGGAGGGAGGGGGGAGGGGACATGTTATTTCTTGCCAAGGGAAAGTGCCCGGGGAAGGGGTAAGTGGGGAGGGGAGGGAAAGAATGGACCGGAGAGGGAGCGGTCTTTGCGGAAGGCAGACAGGGGGGAGATGGGAATGTGGCGGGTGGAGGGTCACGTTGGAAAACTGGCGTAGTGTCTTGGCTGGTTGAGGACCAGGGGGACTCTGCCTGTTTGCGAGATGGGGAATGGGAAAAAAAGCGGAGGCAGTGTTGCGGGGTATGGAGGAGACCCTGGTGCGAGCCTTCAATAGTGGGGGAGGGGAATCCCCGTTCTCTGAAGAATGAGGCCATTTGTGATGACCTGGTGTGGAACACCTCATCCTGGGAGCAGATGCGGCGTAGACGGAGGAATTGGGAATAGGGGATGGAGTCCCTTACAGGAAGCAGGGGGAGGAAGAGTAGTCCAGGTAGCTGTGGGAGTCAGTAGGTTTGTAGTGGAAAATCCTGGCCTGATCTTGAAATGGAAATGGAAATGAAATGAGTTGTTTGGCCTGCCTGAAACCACTAATTTCAGCAGACAGGGGCCCTATTAGTCGAGAAACCAGTCCCTTTTTCCCAAAATGCCCGTATTAGCCCAAGAGAAGCATTTATGCCTAAAAGGCCCGTGCCAGGGCAGGAAAAGTCCAGAAAAAGTGCCTTTCACTGAGATTTCACAGATTTTTTTAAAGAGTCTCTTCAGCCCATCAGGCCGGTACTAGCCCAGGAAGATTCCCTTCAGCCCATCAGTAAGTATTCCCCCTGCAAGTATTAAACCTCACCCCAATATTTTTCTCCCTCCCTTCATTGGCTCCCTATGAGATCCAGGCCAAGATAGACTTTTCTCCTTCTTTGCCGTGATCTGAAGAAAAAGATGAAAAAATTCTAAAATTGATTCTCCACCCTCTCCCCCTTCTCTCTCACAGAGCCTCTCACCTGCTCCGGGCAGAATTTCTGGCAGTTTCTGAGCTGCCAGCCCACCAGGCTTGAGTGACTGAGCTGCCAGCCCAATAATCCATTCGGCCCACAATGGCCCACAAGACCCATAAGGACTCGCGTTCCAAAAAGCCCCCACCCCCCACTGGCCACCAAGATTGGAATTGGTGGAGAGGTGGATGATTGCGTTGACCCGTGTGAACATGGGACCAAACTCGTCCCACTTAGTCTAGTATGACAATAAATCCAGCCACCCAAACTCTTCACATAATTGCATTGTTTCTCTCACACCGATCTAGAAATCAAAATTGGTGCAACGTTCATAAATAAAAAATATTTCAGCATATAATATTCAAATTTGTTTCAAAGAGTAAAGTTGACACAAGACAAATGTTTATGGAGAAACTGCAACTGAACTAGGAACATTCAGAACATCAGATAGTATTTTACCAAAGGAAACAATTTTTCAGGTTAAAGACTTGATCAGAACTGGATTTATGCTATTTTAATGGTCTCGGATATTACGAAGAGTTGAACAGATGGAATATTGATTGCTATTAGTTTAATTAGGTTTGCTTCTACCAGTAAAAACTTAGCAAAACTGAACAGATTTTATATATGCAGCGAGAATCTATAACCTATACCATGCAAATTAATTGCAAACAATTATGCTCAAACCTTATTTCTATAATTGAGTTTATTTGGTATTCTTGAATTGGAAATACTACCCCTTTCTGTAATATTTAGACACTTTCCAGTTTTGTACCAAGCCTGCATTAATCATTATAATCTAACTGGAGGCTTTCAGCTGATGCCACAGACTCTTCTTTATGTCGTTTATATACTGCATTAGCTTTTGGCATCAAACTATGAGTGAAGTTTGAAGACCTTTTGGGTGGAATGGTGGCGAGGTGATAGAGTTGCTGACTTACAGCACCAGAGACCCGGGTTCGATCCTGACCACGGCTGCTGTTGTACGTTTGTACGTTCTCCCCGTGACCTGCATGCATTTCCTCTGGGAGAGCCGATTTCCTCCCACACTTCAAAGATGCACAGGTTTGTAGGCTAATTGGCTTGGTAAAATTTTAAATTGTCCCTAGTGTGTGTACAATAGTTTCAGTATGCAGGGATTGCTGGTCAGAGTGGACACGGTGGGCTGAAGGGCCTGTTTCCGCACTGTATCTCTAACTAAACCATGTCAAGAGTTTCAATTATTTCTAGAAGCAATAGCAAACTAAAGGTTAATATAGTTTCACAGATATTGCTTTAATTTAAAAGAATCATCTATTTATTGTAAGATAATTTTTGGCTCCTAAGATTAGCAGAATGGAAACATTTTATAAATGCTCCAGTGTTACCAGCCTCAGTTATTATATCAATGACCTTCTTTCCATAAAACTGGGTTGCTCACCAATGATAATGCAATGTTCAATTACATTTGCAAGTCCTGAGAAAATGAAGAATTCCATGACTGCATGCAATATATTCCAAATAACATTCAGAGATAGGTTGATTAGCAGCAAATACTTGTGGCATTCAAGTACCACATCTCCTTGGTATTCAAATGACATAACCAACGCTGAGGCTTTCATCATCAATATCCCGAGGACAATAAATGGTCAGAGATGCTACAAGATTACTGGGCCTACCGGAACACGTGGGTGTCCTGTGGGAAATGACTTACCTCTTGACCTCCAGGTCTTTCCATCGTCAACAAGGCACGTCAAGTGCTATTCGCTTGGGCAGCTTACATCCCAGTGGTATGAATATTGATTTCTCTAACTTCAAGTAACCCCGGCATTCCCTCTCTCTCTATCCCTACCCCACCCAAGTCACACCAACTTCTCGTTTTCACCCAACAAACAGCTAACAATGGCCTGTTTCCTTTATCATCTTACTCTTTTGCATATTTTTCATTCATTGTTCTTTATCTCTCTACATCATCATCTATATCTCTCGTTTTCCCTTTTCCCTAACTAGTCTGAAGAAGGGTCCCGACCTGAAACGACGCCCATTCCTTCTCTACAGAGATGCTGTCTGTCCCGTTGAGTTACTCCAGCTTTTTGTGTCTATCTTTACTATTAATCTTTAAGTCATTACTTGTCTGAATGAGCGTTCAATAAACTTAACGTTATGTAGGGTAGAGCAGCTTGTTTGTATGGCATGCCTTCCTAGCCCTAAATATTTCCCTCTATCCCATTGAGGCATAGATATGCGTAATGCTCACAATCTTTTTCCTGGGGTTGGGGAATCAAGAATATGAGGACATAGGTTTACTCTGAGAGGGGTAAGGTTTAATAGCAACTTCTTCACACAGACGGTGGTGAGTATATGGAATGAGCTGCCAGGGGAAGTAGCTGAAGCAGGAACAATAACAACATTTAAAAAAAAACAATCGGACAGCCACATGGATAGGAAAGGTGAAGAGGAATATGGTCAAATGCAGCCAAATTATATTAGCTTGGATGGGTACTAGGACGGCATGAATTAGTTGAGCCAATGGGTCTGTTTCTATGCCAGATGACTCTAGGACCAGCCACCTGGTTGCAAAATATATTTCAGTTACTTGATCAGCCAAACCCACAAGGACAAGGACAGTCGGTGCATGGATCCACCACTAACTGCCACTAACTTCCTTTGCCAAGTATCTTCTTCCACCTTAGGTTATGACTAATTTTAGGTTTGCAATAAGTTGTAAAATTGAACAGTTAAGTTTCCCCAGAAATGCTGCCTCAGCCTTCATATCCATTAGATAACAGCCACATATCCTGATTTCCTAATCCTGACTTTGAAATATATTGCCATCCTCTCTTCATCACCCTTCTCACCAAAGTTATTGAACACCTACATTAAGAAGGTGGCTTACCACCACCTTTTCGTGTGCAGTTAGGGTGAGGCAATGTGCTAGTCTTGCCATTGATGTCCGCATCCCAAAATTAATAAAAGCAAACTCTTTGTTTTCCAATGTCAACACTTGATCTCGATGGTGTGCCATAACTTCACAATAACTTCACAATTGATGAAGTTTCTTTAGCTCTTCTATTATTTAATAGCAGAGCCAGAGAAAAGATGCATTGCACATGATGCAAGAATTTCAGCTGCTACTATTGGTAAAATATCACATGTCCTACGCATGTGGAGTGTGGCGGCGCCTAACAGCAGCGGCTTGACTGCAGTCCGTCTGTCTTTTTAAATTTTTTTGATTTTTGTCTCGTTAAATGTATGTTTTTGATTCTAGTTATTATTTTTTAGCTGCGTATATGTGCGTGGTCTCTCATCTCAAATCCCCTTCCTGATTAGGCATGGGCCAGGGATTCTCAGGACTCATTGGGGTTAGAAACGTGGAAACATAGAAACATAGAAAAATAGGTGCTGAGTAGGCCATTCGGCCCTTCGAGCCAACACTGCCATTCAATGTGATCATGACTGATCATCCAAAATCTGTACCCCGTTCCTGCTTTTTCTCCATATCCATTGATTCCTATAGCCCTAAGAGCTAAACCTAGATCTCACTTGAAAATAGGTTGTTGCATATCTTCATGGGCTTTGAGCATCGTCTGCCCACATGGTATATTATTTTTACGGTGGCAGACCTTAGAACAGAAAGTCCATTTCGGAAATTTGGTGTTGGGGCATGTGAGTGCATCCCGCCCTTTATAGCTGGTGAATATCAATGACTCCTTCCAGGCCAAGATCTCCCAATACTAAGGATGTTGGCCTGGAAGAGGAGTCTGACAACGGTTTATTTATCATTCAGCAGTATAATCCCTATTTAGTATAACTATTATGCAAGTATTCATAGCAAAAGGATTTGAGTATGGGAGTAGGGAGGTTCTACTGCAGTTGTACAGGGTTTTGGTGAGACCACACCTGGAGTATTGCGTACAGTTTTGGTCTCCAAATCTGAGGAAAAACATTCTTTCCATAGAGGGAGTACAGAGAAGGTTCATCAGACTGATTCCTGAGATGTCAGGACTTTCATATGAAGAAAGACTGGTTAGACTCGGTTTGTACTCGCTAGAATTTAGAAGATTGAGGGGGATCTTATAGAAACTTACAAAATTCTGAATGGTTTGGACAGGCTAGCTGCAGGAAGATTGTTCCCGATGTTGGGGAGGTCCAGAACAAGGGGTCACAGTTTAAGGATAAGGGGGAATTCCTTTAGGACCGAGATGAGGAAAACATTTTTCACACAGAGAGTGGTGAGTCTCTGGAATTCTCTGCTATATTCAAGAGGGTCTCCCTTGATGTGGCCCTTGTGGCTAAAGGGATCAGGGGGTATGGAGAGAAGGCAGATACAGGATACCGAGTTGAATGATCAGCCATGATCATATTGAATGGCGGTGCAGGCTCGAAGGGCAGAATGGCCTACTCCTGCACCTATTTTCTATGTTTCTATGTTTCTATTCTACAACTGCAGGTCATACCGTCATTTGATTCACTAGCTTGGCATTGTGCTCCTCAAACTTGACCTAATTTAATCATATTTATGGAGATACAAGGAACTACAGAGGCTGGAATATTGAGTAAAAATTCTGAACTATCTCGGTGGGTTAGACAACATCTGTGGAAAACAGGGATAGGAGACTGATTTGAAGAAGGGTTCCGACCTGAAATGTCACCTTCAGGCTTTACTTTGGACTTTAGAGATATAGCGCGAAAACATGCCCTTTGGCCTACCGAGCACGCCAATCAGCGATCACCCCACACACAAGCACTATCCTACACACTAGTGATAATTTACAATTTACAGAATCCAATGAACCTGGAACACCCGGGGAAAACCCAGGTGGTAACAGGGAGAATGTACAAACTCAGAGCAGACAGCATCCGTAGTCAGGATCGAACTCTGGTCTCGGGCGTTGTAAGGCTGCAACTCTACCGCTGCTCCGCTGTGCTGCCCATCTATATTCTCCAGAAATGCTGTCTGACTGGCTGAGTTACCTCAGCACTTTGAGGTTTACTGAATCATATTCTAACGGGATTAGTTAGAATAAAAAATATAAGGCCAAGAAAGACACGATAAAGAAAGAAGAAACACCCCAGAACTAACGAAGAAGTGAAAGAAGCGGAAATATATTCCATTACCCTTCCATACGCCCGCTCACCCGACCCTAGCGTCGGTTTTGAGTTTGTGTTCAACCATTATGTTGTTGAAGAAATTCAATAAAAGGAGACCATATTTTGGAAAATTGATCTGGTTTGTCAGTGAAGACAAGCCTTATTTTTTTCTAGATGTAGTGTCTCGGTCATTTCTGTGATCCATATCTTCACTGTGGGGACTTATATTTTTCCAGAATTTAAGTATGTTTTTTCGCAGTTATTAAACCATAGTTAAGGAAGCGTCTTTGAGATATTGTTAGATTAGGGCAGCCCTCTGACATTCCTAATATTATTAGTTTTGAATCTGGCTCCAATTGAATTTTAAGTGTTTTAGAAATTATATTGAATATTTCCATCCAGAAGTTTTGTATTTCGTGTATTTCTTGAAATTCTTTCTTTTCTTTTTCTTTTCTTCTTTCTTTCCTTTTTTCCGATTTAGTTATTAGTTTATAAAATGTTAAAATGGAAGCAGTACGAAACTTGCATAAATGTTACGTTGATTACTTTCTCTTTGAACAATTGCTTCTAATAAAATTAATATTTAAAAAAAAAACAATATAAGGCCAAATATTTTGTTCCACCTTAGGTTATAACTAATTTTAGTTTAGTTTTAATTTAATTTAGAGATACAGTGTGGAAACAGATCCTTGGGCTCACTGAGGCCGCACCGACCAGCAATCCCCACACACTAACACTATCATACACGCACTAGGGACAATTTACAATTTTACCAAACACAATTAACCTACAAACCTGTACGAGTGTGGGAGGAAACCGGAGATCCCAGAGAAAACCTACATGGTCACGGGGAGAACGTACAAACTCTGTACAGACAGCACCCGTAGTAAGGATCTAACTCGCGTCTCCGGCGCTGTAATGCAGCAACTCTACCGCTGCACCGCCCTCTCCATATTCCCCAGAAATGGTATCTGACTGGCTGAGTTACCTGAGCACTTTGTGTTTTACTGAATCAACTGGATTAGTTAGAATCAATAATATAAGGCCAAGTATTTTGTCCCACCGTAGGTTATAACCAATTTTAGGTTTGCGATAAGTTATGAAATTAAACACAAGTTAAAGATTTTCCAGAATTAACCCCAGAAAGGAGCCTCGGTCTTCATATCCATTAGATAACAGTTACCAAATGATATCCTGATTTCCTAAATGATTTATCACCCACCTTCAATGAAAGATTCAGTCCAGATGATACCATATTAATTGTAGCTTCATCCTGTTGATCAATGGCGGTGGATTGATATTTAGGGAGATTACATAAACATATTTCACTTCAGGCTTCACTTAACAACCAACTGACAGGATATATCGCCATACCATCTGTTGGTGGTGAATCAAAGCCCTACTGCCACAGATAAAGTTACAGTTATTTGTTGCTATCTCTGCCATTCATTTCTTGTTGCTTATGGATCTTAGCTCTCAGTTAGAAACTAGCTGGGTTGAATTTAAACAGATAATGACGGAAACTAAGGAGAATGTCAATTCTGCCCAGCCCACTATCAGCCTTCATTATCCATCACGGAAACATGAATTAAAACTGAAAAGTTTATTTCTCCAGTGGGAGGTTTAATGAACAGAAAATTGTTTTTTGTCCAAAAGATCAATATTCTGAATTAATTAGCAAACAATGCAGCAAATTACTTCTTCCAGCAGTGCTGAAAGTCACAGATAATCATGTCACTTTGAACACCCATTAAGAGCACAAAAGATAAGACAAATTAGAGAATGAACTCATGGAGGAAACAGCAAACACAACATGTTGGTAATGCTGAAGGAACCAGCAAACTCTGACCCTCACAATTATCATTACGTTGCATATCATATTCGTCATAAGCAGCCTTATCTCTACAGATCTCTACAGATGTGTCAGAGGTCATGGGGAGAAGGCAGGAGAATTGGGTTAGGAGGGAGTGATAGATCAGCCATGATTGAATGGCGGACTTGTAGGGCCGAATGGCCTTATTCTGCTCCTATTACATGACCTCGATCTTATGATCTTATGAAGTATAGGAAAACAGCAAATTTCAAATCATACATAAAAAATAACTGCAAAAATATTCTGGAAATACAAGGAACTGCACATGTTGGAATCTTGAGCAAAGCACAGAGGCGATGGGGTAACTCAGCGGATCAGACAGCATCTTTGCAGAGAATGGATAAGCGATTTTTCCAGTTGGAACGCTTCTTCAGACCAAAGAAGGAAGGTCCCGACCAAAAATTCACCTCTCCATTTCTTCCACAGATGCTACCTAACACGTTGAGCTTGTGTTTTTGTGTTTTGCAGAAATCTTCTACTGGACAATTTGACGAATTAAGAACAGATGACATAGGTTTTAGACAATAGACAATAGACAATAGGCGCAGGAGGACGAATTAAGAACCAGATGACATAGGTTTTAGACAATAGACAATAGACAATAGGTGCAGGAGTAGGCCATTCGGCCCTCAAGCCATTCAATGTGATCATGGCTGATCATCCCTAATCAGTACCCAGTTCCTGTCTTCTCCCCCTATCCTGTGACTCCACTATCTTTAAGAGCTCTATCTAGCTCTCTCTTGAAAGTATCCAGAGAACCGGCCTCCACCGCCCTCTGAGGCAGAGAATTCCACACTCACAACTCTCTGTGTGAAAAAATGTGTTTCCTCATCTCCGTTCTAAATGGCTTACCCCTTATTCTTAAACTGTGGCCTTTGGTTCTGGACTCCCCCAACATCGGGAACATGTTTCCTGCCTCTAGCGTGTCCAAATCCTTAATAATCTTATATGTTTCAATAAGATTCCCTCTCATCCTTCTAAACTCCAGAGTGTACAAGCCCAGTCACTCCATTCTCTCAGCAAATGACAGTCCCGCCATCCCGGGAATTAACCTTGTAAACCTACGCTGCACTCCCTCATTAGCTGAGAGGGAAAAGATTTAACAAGTACTCCTTCAGCTCAACTTGCTCATGCTGATCAACATGCCCCATCTACACAGGTCCCACCTGCCTGCATTTGGCCCATATCCCTCTAAGGTGTTCCACACCAGGTCATCACAAATGGCCTCATTCTTCAGAGAACGGGGATTCCCCTCCCCCACTATTGATGAGGCTCGCACCAGGGTCTCCTCCATACCCCGCAACACTGCCCTCTCTCCCCATTCCCCCACTCGCAAACAGGGCAGAGTCCCCCTGGTCCTCACCTTTCACCCCACCAGCCGGCAAATACAACACATAGTCCTCCGCCAGTTTCGCCACCTCCAACGTGACCCCTCCACCCGCCACATCTTCCAATCTTCCCCCCTGTCTGCCTTCCGCAAAGACCGCTCCCTCCGCAACTCCCTTGTCAATTCTTCCCTCCACTTCCGCTCTACCCCATCCCCGGGCACTTTCCCTTGCAACCGCAAGAAATGCAACACTTGTCCCTTCATCTCCCCCCTCCACTCCTTTCAGGGACCCAAGCAGTCCTTCCAGGTCCGACAGAGGTTCACCTGCACCTCCTCCAACCTCATCTACTGCATCCGCTGCTCCAGATGCCAGATGATCTATATCGGTGAGACCAAGCGGAGGCTTGGCGATCGTTTCGCCGAACACCTCCGCTCGGTCCGCAAAAACCAACCCGACCTCCCGGTGGCTCAGCACTTCAACTCCCCCTCCCATTCCGTATCCGACCTCTCGGTCCTGGGCCTCCTCCACGGCCAGAGTGAGCAACACCGCAAGTTGGAGGAACAGCTGTCTCCTCCCCTTCCCACCTCTCCCTCAGCCTTCGGGCCCTGGCATTCCCTCTATCTCTATGTCCCTCTCCCACCCTAGTCGCACTAGCTTCTCATTTTCACACCACAAACAGCTTACAATGGCTTGTTCCCTTTATCATCGATACTTTTTTGCATATCTTTCATTCATTGTTCTTTATCTCTCCACATCACCGTCTATATCTCTCGTTTCCCTGATCCCTGACCAGTCTGAAGAAGGGTCTCGACCCGAAACGTCGCCTATCTCCTTCGCTCCTTAGATGCTGCTGCACCCGCTGAGTTTCTCCAGCTTTTTGTGTATCCCTCCCTCTAAACATATCCTACCCATGTGCCTGCCCAAATTATTTTAAACATAATAATAGTATTTGCCTCAACTACCTCCTCCAGCAACTCGTTCTACATACCCACCACCCGGTGTAAAAAAGTTACACCTCAGGTTCCCCTCTCACATTGAACCTATGCCCTCTGGTTTTTGATTCTGGGTAAAAGATTCTGTGCCGTTTCCTCTGCAATGGGGAAACATTTCTTGCAGCCCGCCCCTTTGTGTACCCCTCATTGTTTTATAATCTCAATCATGTCACCTCTTAACCTCTTACGTTATAGGGAAAATAAACCTAGCCTCTGCACTCTCTCTTCATAATGGAACTGCTCCATCCTAGGCAACATTCTGGTTAATCTCCTCCCTACTCCCACCAACACTATCAAATCCTTTCAAGACCTTGGTAAGCAGTACTGTGTGCAATAATCCAGCTGAACTCTGACCAAGGTTTTATAACATTGCAGCATAATTGTCCTACTTCAGTTAAGGCCAGCAGGCTTGCCTAACCACATTATCAATCTGTGTTCTCATCTTCAAGGATCTATGTTCTTCCTGTTCCTCAATACTCCCTCGGAATGAAGAAGGACCCCAACCTGAATCATCACCTATCTATGTTCTCCGGAAAAGCTGCCTGACCCATTTAGTTGATCCAGCACTTTGTATCTTTTTTCTATATTTATCTTTTTTTTCTGCTGCATTCTTGAAAAAGGAAGCCACATTTCCTGGACTCCAGTTATCCGGTTCCTTACTTGTGTCCAGCAAAATTTTAAAAAATGATTCCTCCAGAGCCTCAGCAAACTCTTTCCTTGTCTCCCACAGCTGCCTTAAGGATTCATCCACCCTTAAACCCACTTTGTGATTACGATAGACAATAGACAATAAGTGCAGGAGTATGCCATTCGGCCCTTCAAGCCAACACCGCCTTTCAATGTGATCATGGCTGATCATCCACAATCAGTAGCTCGTTCCTGCTTTCTCCCCATATCCCCTGACTCTGCTATCTTCAAGAGCCCTCTCTAGCTCTCTCTTGAAAGTATCCAAAGAACCTGTCTCCACCGCCCACTGAGGCAGAGAATTCCACAGACTCACAACTCTGCGTGAAAAAGTGTTTCCTCATCTCCGTTCTAAATGGCCCTTATTCTTAAACTGTGGCCCCTGGTTCTGGACTCCCCCAACATCGAGAAAATGTTTCCTGCCTCTAGCATGTCCAAACCCTTAATAATCTTATGTTTCAATAAGATCCCCTCTCATTCTAAATTCCAGAGTATACAAGCCCAGCCGCTTCATTCTCTCACCATATGACAGCCTCGCCATTCCGGAAATTAACCTTGTGAACCTACGTGCACTCCCTCAATAGCAAGAATGTCCTTCCTCAGTTTTGTGTGGAGACCAAAACTGCACATGATACTCCAGGTGTGGTCTCACTAGGGTCCTGAACAACTGCAGAAGGACCTCTTTGCACCTACACTCAACTCCTCTTGTTATGAAGGCCAACATGCCATTCCCTTTCTTCACTGCCTGCTGTACCTGCATGTTTACTTTCATTGACTGATGAACAAGGACTCCCAGATCACGTTGTATTTCCCCTTTTCCCAGCTTGACACAATTTAGATAATAATCTTCCTTCCTGTTTTTGCTACCAAAGTGGATAACCTCACATTTATCCACCTTAATCTGCATCTGCCATGCATCTGCCCACTCACCCAACCTGTCCAAGTCACCCAGCATTCTCATAGCATCCTCCACACAGTTCATATTGCCAGCAGATTCGTGTCATCTGAAAATTTGCTAATCCCTTCATCTAAATCATTAATATATATTGTAAATAGCTGTGGTCACAGCACCAAGCCCTGCGGTACCCCACTAGTCACTGCCTGCCATTCTGAAAGGGACCCGTTGATCCCTACTCTTTGTTTCCTGTCTGCCAACCAAATTTCTATCCATGTCAGCACTCTACCCCCAATGCCATGTGCCCTAATTTTGCCCACTAATCTCCTATGTGGGACCTTATCAAATGCTTTCTGAAAGTCCAGGTACACTACATCCACTGGTTCTCGCTTGTCCATTTTCTGTGTTAAATCCTAAAAAAATTCCAGAAGATTAGTCAAGAATGATTTCCCCTTCGTAAATCCATGCTGGCTCGAACCAGTCCTGCTACTGCTATCCAAATGTGCTGGTATTTCATCTTTTATAATTGACTCCAGCATCTTCCCCACCACCGACTATAGAACATTGGAAAATGATCACCAATGCATCCATGATTTCCAGAGCCACCTCCTTAAGTACCCTGGGAATGTGGACCATCAGGCCCTGGGGATTTATCAGCCTTCAGTCCCATCAATTTACCCAACATCATTTCCTGCCTAATGTGGATTTCCTTCAGTTCCTCCATCACCCCAGATCCTCTGGCCTCTAGTACATCAGGAAGATTGTTTGTGTCTTCCTTAATGAAGACGGATCCAAAGTCCCTGTTCAACTCATCTGCCATTTCCTTGTTCCCCATAATAAATTCACCCTTTTCAGTCTTCGATGGTCCAACTTTGGTCTTAACCACTGAGACGTATTAATTTAGGCCGCCACTGATACATTCGAGCTCCTTGAATAGATTGGCCTTGTTGTCCCAATGGGCCTTATTTTCTTCCCTCATTATTCTTTTGCTGTTGATATACGACAGCCTAATATAAGAAAGCCATCAGATTTCCCTTAATTCTACCGGCCTTTGATTTCTCATCACCCCTCTTAATTTCCTTTTTAAGCACCACTCCTCTGTCATTAGTTCCCGACACAGGTTCTATGTTTAGGAAGGAACTACAGATGCTGGATTTCAACCAAAGATAGACGCAAAAAGCTGGAGTAACTCAGCGGCACAGGCAACATCTCTGAAATGGGTGACGTTTCGGGTCGAGACCCTTCCTCAGACCAAGGGTCTTGACCCGAAACGTCACCCATTACTCCTCTCCAGAGATGCTGTCTGTCCCGCTGAGTTACTCCAGCTTTTTGAGTCTATCACAGGTCCCATGTTTCCTTTTTCCTCTTTATCTAATATAATTTTACACCCTGGGTTGCCAAAACTTGTCACTATTGACCTTTACTCTTCCTGGAACTGTTGACCTTTTACTCTTGTTCTTTCATCTTTGAATGCTTTCCACCGCCTAGATGTAGACTTAGACTCTCTATCTGCCTTTGACAGGCCCCCTCTTATATTAATAATTGAAGAAATAGTAAAGTCTGAAGTTGGCCTGAAAGGTTTAATATCTGGAAAACCTGGGATGCATTATTCGATTTAAGGGATCGATTTTTAGTGATGGCCATGGATTGTATGGACTGGTACACCACTGGATATTTGGACTGTCAAAGTGATACACATTTGACCCTCATTGAATCTTCCTGCATCAGAACTAATTATATCTGGAAGGTGATCTTCATTAATTTTGTCATTAGTTTCATTAATAATATCATCTAGACATTAGGACTGAGACGAGGAAAACCGTTTCACCCATTGTGTTGTGAATCTGTGGAATTCTCTGCCACAGATGGCAGTGGAGGCCAAATCACTGGATGTTTTCATAAGAGAGTTAGATTTAGCTGTTAGAGCTAAAGGAATCAAGGGATATGGGGAAAAAGCAGGAACAGGGTGCTGATTTTGGACGATGAGCCATGATCATATTGAATGACATTGCTGGCTCGAAGGGCCGAATGGCCAACTCCTGCATCTATTTTCTATGTTTTTATGTTTCTATCAATGTAGGAATGTGGCAAATATCAGTGCCCTACTGATGCTGCCACGGTGGTGCAGCTGGTTGAGACGCTGCATTGAAGTGCCAGGAACCCGTGATCAATCCTTCTGGGAGTTTGTAGGTTCTCCAAGTGATCTCATTCCCTCACACATCCCTTAGGTTGGTCATTAAATTGGCCAGAGTGTGTAGAAGAGTGGGAGCAGCAGGGCGCAATGGGGGGCTTGGCGTGGGGGACACGTAGTTGATGAGAACATGGGGCAAATGAAGTGTGATTGATGTAGGATTAGTGTAAAATCAGTGGTCGATGGTCAGTGCAGGCTCAGTTGGTGCTGTCTCTCTCAACGACATTATCCAATCTCCAACAAGTCTTCTGGGATTGCACCTAATTACAGTAAATCTTTTCAGGTTTAATTCACTACCTACATCGAACTCATTGATTCAGTGACAGTATGAATCTGAAGTGACACAGTCAGATTCTAACAACTCTGCTGCCAATAGATCTAGTTGAATTGTTCAGCAAAACTCTTATTTTCCTATTGACTCCCATGGGAACTGACTTTAGATTTTAGATACAGTTTTTAAACAGGCCCTTCAGCCCACCGAGTCCGTGCCAACCAGCAATCACCTCGTATACTAGCAATATCAGAATCAGATTCAGAATCACAATCAGAATCAGATTTTATTCGCCAAGTATGTTTTGCAACATACAAGGAATTTCATTGGCCAGGTCAGTCATACAATTAAAAGCAACAGACTCAAAAACACATTTTAACATGAACATCCACCACAGTGACTCCTGCACATTCCTCACTGTGATGGAAGGCGAAATCAAGTTCAAGTCTCTTCCTTTTGTTCTTCCTCGGTCGGGGGCCTCGAGCCCTCCATTGACGGGATGATCTTGACTCCCGTAGCCGGCAGCGTTCGGGCCCTCCGCATTGAGGCGATCAAGCTCCCGCATCGGGGGGATGTCAGCACCCCCGCACCGGGCGATCAAACCTCGCGTCGGGGCTGGTCGAGCCTTCCGCGGCGTTGGAGCTCCCGACAAGCCTCACCCGAGACTGCGAGCCCTTGTTGGTAAGTCCACGGTGGTCGCGGTGGGAGTGATCCCAGGCAAGGGAGCCGCTCCGATGGTAAAGTCCATGCCCCGCGGTGGGGCTCACCACAGTCCGAGGAGGCTTTCAGCTCCATCGATATTAGGCCACAGAGCCCGGAGAATGTGATCCGAAAATTCATCACGCCTCTGGGAAGGTAAGAAACTTGAAAAAAAGTTTCCCCCGACCCCCACATAAAACTTATCAAAGAACATTCAAACAAAACTTTTAACAAACTAAAAATAACAAAAAGAAAGAAAAAACAAACAGACTGCCGGCAGGGCTGCCATCTCCCCGGCGCCCCTGGTGGCAATATCCTGCATACTAGGTACAATTTACAATTTTCAGAAGCAAATTAACCTGGACGCCTTTGTAGTGTGGGAAGAAACCAGAGCATCCAGAGAAAAACCATGCAGTTACAAAGAGAACAGACAAATTCCGTACAGACAGCACCCGTAATTTGGATCAAAACTGGGTCACTGGCGCTGTAAGGCAGCAACTCTCCCTCACAGCATTCAAGAAGTTGACACAGTTGTGCAGTTGCTAGAGCTTGTTGCCTTTGAGGAGTTTGCATGTTCTCCCTGTGACCGTATAGCTTTCCTCGGGCAACTTCAGTTTCCACCCACATGCCAAGACGGGCAGGCTGGTGGTTTAATTGGCTGCTGTAAAAAAATTCTCCATAGCGTGTAGGGAGTGGATGAGAGAGTGGGATAAAATAGAACTGCTGTGAATGGGTGATCAATGGTCGGCATGAACCGAAGGGCCTTTTTACGTAGTATCTCTAAAAAATCTAGATGAGCACTTGAATCACGCGGGTGTAAAAGGTTGCAGGCCAAGTGCTGGAAGGCAAGATTAATATGAATGAGTGACCACTGGCTGGCATGGATGTGGAGGGCCGAGTGGCCTCTTTCCAGTCTCTGTGACTCTCCATGTGAATAGTCCTGACAAATGTTGCAGTGTCATGATACAATTCCTCCTGGAAAGTACAAAACAAGTGCTGGGCTCTCAATTACAAAATTAATGGAAGAGTTGCTGACTTACAGTGCCAGAGACCCGGGTTCGATCCTGACTATTGGGTGCTATCTGTACCGAGTTTGTATGTTCTCCCCGTGATCGTGTGGGTTTTCTCCAAGTGCTCCGGTTTCCTCCCACACACCAAAGACTTACAGGCTTGTAAGTTAATTGCCTTCGGTAAAAATTGTAAATTGTTCCGTGTGTGTGTGTGGGATAGTATTAGTGTAAGGGGATCGCTGGACGGTGAGGACTGAAGAGCTGATGGGCTGAAGAGCCTGTTTCCGCACTATATCTCTAAACTAAGCTAAAAAGGCGTCTAACTTACCCCCTCCCCCACATCTGTTTTAAGTATCTAGTCTAGGTCCACCCGAAAAGTAACCCAACTGTTTTCAACTCAGGCCACTTTTAGACATCCTTGGGCACTGGGGATTGATCTATGAAATTGCCATAAACAAGCCCACAAATTGCACATGTTGGATGACAATGGCATCCTCAGGCATTTTCCTTAACTCATTTCAGTGAGTATCTGACCGCATTTATAATAGTTGACGGAATAATTATTTGTATATGAGATGAGATAATTCTATGCGGTTTGGAACACAATTTGCAGGCATCTTCCACCAATTGTTCTAGAAACTGATATAGTAAACTGCCTTCACTTGAACTGTTTGAAAAACAATTATATTTCCCAGAGGAGTTTGCATGTCTGCAAAATTGTCATCTAGTTCATTGTACCTAAGGTAACACATTTTCCATTTTGTAGGGCAGCAGAAAGAATTATATGTGGGTGTGCACATGAGAGCCATTCTTAGATGTGAAATGACTCTGCAACACGAAGGGGTAAGCTTTCGCATGAGTATTTCTTTGGAAAAGACTAATCTGCTTATTTTCCAGCCTCCTACCTCCAGCATTGCATTCCCACATCGTGTTATCTGTCAGGGCCTTATTTATGCTCAGCAAGTCCAAACTGCATTGCAACTGTGCAGGTCTTGGTTGGCACAATTGGCAGATTAGGTGTTTGAACAGTTCAATCACAAGTGGGAAAGGAGTGTGGCAAATTTGAACTAAACTTGGCCAAGCGACAGGAAGCAGATGGCATCGATTGAATGGTGTTTTTCTGACTGTAGGTCGTTACCCAGTGACATTCCACAGGGCTCGTGACTGGGTCCCATGCCCTATTGTTGTTTATATTGATGACTTAAGCATGATAGAGGAGCATGCAGATGGCACCAACATCAGGCCATGTGGTTGACACGTAGGAGGAGAGCTTTCAATCTCAGGAAATGGAGGATCACAAAGGTGGCAAATAGAACTTCATTCTATGAGGTATTGCATTTGCAGAGATGTGACAAAGCAAAAATATATATACTAGTGGGAGGATATGGAGAGGTGTGGAGGAAGAGAGGATCTTGGAGCGTATGTCGACAAAGCCTCAAATGCAGTACAATATTCCAGTTGTGAACCAACCAATGTTTTGTTAAGTTATGCTAATACCTCCCAAATCGTATACTCTATGCCCTGGCTAGTAAAGGAAAGCAGCCTGTAGTCCACTTCAACATCTAAATATACATACTGACAACTTCAGCGCTCCTTATTTTTGCACACCAGGTCCCTCTGTACACCTCCAGAGCCCTGCAATTAATGGTATCTGGCCAATCTTACTAGATGCATTCATAAGTTCAAAATTCATAAGTTCTAAGAGCAGTTCTAAGGTCATTCAGTCCATCAAGACTACTTTGCCATTCAATCATGGCTGATCTATCTTTCCCTCTCAACCCCACTCTCCTGCTTTCTCCCCATAACCCCTGACACCCTTACTAATCAAGAATCTGTCAATCTCTGCCTTAAAAATATCATTTGACTTGGCCTCCACAGCTGGCTTTGGCAATGAGTTCCAAAATCCCAGATCTGCAAAATGCATCACCAAACATTTTTTAGGATTAATTTCCATCTGGCATTGAACTGTCCAGCTTTCTAGCTGATCAATATAATTCTGTAACCTAAGATTACCCTCTCCACTCTCAAAAACACCACTACGTTGAGCACAACATCTCCATTTAGTTCTCATAGAGTGACTTTGAACTTCCAGTTGTTTGTCATTATAATCATCTCACTTTCCTATAATCCCTCCTAGCCCATCAGGCAAGCTTAAAGGTCAACACCATATCTTCTGAGTGGCACATTCCAAACATTATGGCTCAAGAATGAATTCAGCATCTCCAGCGATCACCGATTTTAGTCATGTCGCAATGTCCAGCTTTTAGGTTATTTTTCCTCTTTCTTTTCTTCTGGTAATTTCAGATTACATACAACTCCTCCTATTTACACTTCTCCTCTGACACACCTTTTTGCTATTCCCTAGCCTTGCAGACAGTTTCATCACTTTATCCTGATTGTCATCATTTTATAGACTTTCCCCTGCATTTTCTCTACCTATCCCCTTTATCTCTGCACTGAAAGGTCATAAACTTGAAACATTAGCTCTGAAGAATCCTGAAGGTTCCTAACCTGAAACATCACCTTTCCATGTTTACCACAGATGTTGCCTGACCCACTGAGTTACTCCAGCACGTTGTGTTTTTTTTTTTGTTAACCAGCATTTGCAGTTTCTTGCGGCTACAGCTTTCCACAGATGCTGTCTGAAATCCTGAACATTTTCAGCATTTTAATTTCTGATTTTTGGCATCTGCAGTACTTTGAAGGTTGACTATTCCATCAGTTATGGACCTTGGATAGATCCTTGTCATTTATCAATTTCCATTAATTATTGAATTCATGGGTTCAACACAATTATTTTGAATTTACTGGATTCAACACAAACAATCATGGGGAAGTTGGGTCAAAAGCCCCGTTTCCATGCTGTATCTCTATTTGACTTTTTAATTGATGTCAGGAATGGTAGATTAATCTAAAAAGATATTCCAGCCTATATTTGCTGGAGTTGAGAAGAATGAGGGGAGACCTCATTGAAACGTAGATGATGAGGAATTTATTCAGTCAGAGGGTGGTGAATCTGTGGAATTATTTGCCACAGAAGGCTGTGGAGGCAACGTCAGTGGATATATTTAAGGCAGAGATAGTTAGATTCTTGATTAGTACGGGTGTCAGACGTTAGGGGGAGAAGGTAGAGGAATGGGGTTAGGAGGAAAGATAGATCAGCCATGATTGAAACATAGAAAATAGGTGCAGGAGGAGGCCATTCGGCCCTTTGAGCCATGGCCCTTTGAATGGCGGAGTAGACTTGATGGGCCGAATGGTCTAATTCCACTATCACTTATCATCTTATAATCTCATGAAGATAGAAAGAATAGTTCACGTAAGAAGAAAAAAAAAACAAGACAGTGTAAACAAAAAAATCAAGAATTTGGAAGAAGCCATAAGGATAATACACATCTTTGGTAACTGATGCTAAACATGAGGGAAATGATCACACACTGGCAGTGCTCACCACTGATGGTGAATTCCATCAAAGCCAGTGAATCTGAATGTTGCAAGATCAATATAGTAAGTGGAGAGACAAGAAACTGCAGATGCTGGAATCGTGAGCAAAACACTAATTGCTGAAGGAACTCAAAGGGTTTGGCTGGATCTGTGGAGGCATGGACAAGTGACATTTTGGGTTGAGACCTTTGTTCGGACTGATTCTGAATCAGTCAGTCTGACCCAAAATGTCATCTGTCCATTCCCAATATAGAAAATGACTGACACTCTAACTCCAAGGATGAATCAGTTCCACAAACTGTTTTATTTGGCTCAGTATAATAGTCAGCGATCATGGAGGATTAATCAATGCAACTGGCATAAATGTGAACAATGTGAGCAAAAGAGTAGAGAACAAATTGAACAATGGCATGTAAGGCTGATATTGTATTGTTTATCCCTGCTTGCCCTTGAGCTTAGTGGCCTTGCTGGCCATTCCAGAAGGTAATGGAGAGTTAAACATATTGATGGGAGTGTAGTCAGTCATGGGCCGGCGTTCCTTCCCTGAAGGTCATTAGGGAAACAGATGGCTTTCTGCAACAATCTGGCATTTGCATGGTTATATTACTGATACCATCTTTTTGTTAGAAAAAACACCAGATTTATTTGATTTAAATTCCCCAGCTGTCCTGGTGGGATTTGAACTCATGTCTTTGGATCAATGGTCTAGGCTGTTAGATGCTCATCCAGCAACTTAACCACTGTGTGACCAGACTGCATTGCCCTTAATTTCTCCCATTGATGGAAATGGCACAATGAATAAGCCATTCAACAACCATGAAGTAATTGTCTTAAGAAATAAAGTTGATAGAAATAAGACTAATGCAGAAAACATGACACTGTTTAATTCCTTTATATATATATAAAAACATCACACGTAATGTGATACTAATTGTGTTCAATTGTGAGTATTGTGTTCAATTTTGGGCATCATGTCATATGAAAGATGTTGACAAGCTGGAAAGGGTGCAGAGGAGATTTACGAGGACGTTGCCAGGTCTTGAGGAACTGAGCTATAGGGAGAGGTTGAGTGCAATCACAATCACAATCACAATCACAATAATACTTTATTAGCCAAGTAGGTTTTGCAACATATGAGGAATTTCATTTGCCAAGCCAGACATACAAATAAAAAGCGCTGGGAAAAAAACCACATTTTAACATAAACATCCATCACAGTGACTTCTCCACATTCCTCTCTGTGATGGAAGGCGAAAAAAAGTTCAAATCTCTTCCCTTTGTTCTCCCGTGGTCAGGGGCCTAGAGCACTCCGTTGACGGGACGCCTTGACTCCCGTAGCCGGCGGCGGGCCCTTCACGTCAACGCGATCTGCTCCTGCATCGGGGGATGTCAGCTCCCCCGCGCCAGACAATCGTACCTCGCAAAGGGGCTGGTCGAACCTTCCGCGACGTATGAGCTCCCGACATCCACGGCCTCTCCCGGGACTGCGAGCTCCCGATGTAAAGACCGCGGACCGCAGTTGGAGCGATCCCAGGCAAGGGATCAATTCCAATGCAAGTCCACACCGTGCGGTGGGGCCCAAGGTCAGTCCGAGGAGGCCTCCAGCATCATTGATGGTAGGCCACAGAGCGACCAGAGAATGTGATCCGAAAAATAATCGCATCTCCGGCAAACTGAAAAAAAGGTTTCTCCCTCCCCCTCCCCCACACAAAGCATTTACGCAAACTTTTAACATAACTAAAACATTTTAAAAAGACAAAAAACAAACAGACTGTTGGCAGGGCTGCCAATTGTACTGCACCCCCTGGCGGTATATAGAAGGCTATGACTATTCCTTGGAGCACAGGATGAAGGTGATCTTATAGAGGTGTACAAAATCATGAGAGGAATAGATCTGGTAAAGGCACAGTAAGGGAATCGAGATCCAGAGGACATTGGTTCACCAGATATAAGCTGCCCAGGGTCTGACCTCCCCAGAGGAGCATGGGTGAAGCTCCACGGACTTCGTACTGAGTTGGGCGTTTCAATGCCAGCATGTGGAGATGGGAGCTCCGTCAGAGCCCAGCCTGTCAATGAGGAGCAGAACAACAGACAGCCAACCATGTCATCTCTGGGTGCCCGCTCTACCACCCACCAAATGGAGCTCAGGGCCTGGCAGACATTGACTCAGAGACAACAACCTGGCTGCTCAACACCCGGCTTGAGATCTAACTATTCCTTTAGTTTATGTTAGAAGAAGAAGAAGAAGAAGAAGAAGAAGAAGAAGAAGAAGAAGAAGAAGAAGAAGAAGAAGAAGAAGAAGAAGAAGAAGAAGAAGAAGAAGAAGAAGAAGAAGAAGAAGAAGAAGGTTTAAGATGAGGGGAGAAAGATTTAATATGAACCTAAGGGGTAATTTTCTTACACAAAGAACAGTGGGTGTATGGAGCTGCCGGAGGAGGTAGTTGAGACAGGTACTATCGCAAAGTTTAAGAAACATTTAGACTGGTATATGGCAGGTTTAGAGGGATATGGGCCAAACGCAGGCAGGTGGAATTATTGTAGCTGGGACATGTTGGCCGGTAGGGGCAAGTTGGGCGAGGGGGTTATTTCCACGCTGCATGTATAACTCATGACTCTAATCTTAACTCCAATTAAGAAGTTCAAATGTGCAACCTTTGTCCAACATCTTTTGCTTCCTTGGTGGAATGATGTTGCCTGCCTCCACAGCCTTGTGTGTGCCTGGACCCAATGTCAGTGTGGCATATTTCAGATCAGCCTCCCCGAGAGCGAATCGGCAAAAAGCAACTGATGGAGTTCCGAGCCGTGTCTTCAGAACCAACACGGACCACCTGGCAGGGGAGTTCAGACACCGTTAACCCCTCACTACTTCATTCTAAGGTCCCCACCTGCTTTAAGACTCCCATTATAATCCTGGTGCCAACAAAAATAAGGGTAGTGTGCCTTGATGACTACTGCCCAGTAGCTCTGACATCCACCATCATGTGCTTCGAGAGACTGGTCATGTCGCACATTAACTCCAGTCTCCCAGAAGCCTTGACCTAGCTGTTTGCCTACTGTCATAACAGGTCCACAGCAGATGTCTTTTACCTGGATCTACACTCATCCCTGGAACAAACAGTTAACAAGGACACCCATGTCAGACTCCTATTAATCCTCTGTCATCATCCCAACCAAAGGCATCTCTAAATTCATGGACCTAGGAGTCTGCTCCCCTCTCTGTGTACTGACTCATAAACCACAATCAGTGAGGATAGGTGACAAATACACCACAGTAAATGTCAAATTAATATAAAGCCCCGCAAAGATGTGTCCTGAGTCCCCTCCTATGCTCCCTATACACTCATGACCGTATGGCCAAATTCTGCTCTAGCTCCAACTCGTCTACAAGTTTGCAAATGAGACCACTGCAATAGGCCAGACCTGGAATACAGGAAGGAGCTTAGTATTATTGTATCAAGACAACAACATCTCATTCAACATGAAGCACGATACAGGAGCTGGTTATTGACTTCAGAAAGTGTGGTGGAATATACACCCAAATCAGCATAATTTGTCCTTGGCCAACCACATTGCAGCTATGGTGAAAAAAAGCACACTAATCCCATTACTTGCCCAGGGGACAAAGGACATTTGGCATGTCTCCAACGACTCTACAGATGCACCTACAGAAAGCATACTATCAGATTACATGACAGCATGGTTTGGGAACAGCTCTGCCCAAGAGTACATGATATTGCAGAGAGTTGTGAGTGTAGTCCAGTCCATCACACAGACCAGACCTACTATTTACCATCTACATATCACACTGTCTTGGGAAAGCAGCCCTTTTCACTCTGGTCATTCCTCCTTCTCCCTGCTCCCATAAGAAGATACAGAAGGTTCAAAGTATGTACCCTCACTATCAGGAAGAGCTTTTTCTCCTCTGTTATCAAGCTATGGAACAGTTAACACCTTCTCTGCAATAACGCTCAACACCGATGCCCCACAAGGACGTGTTCTCATTCCCCTACTATACTCCCTATACACGTAAGACTATATGGCCAAATTCAGCTCTAACTCAACCTACAAATTTGCAGTTGAACCACTGTGGTGAGCCACATCACGAGCAATGATCAGGCAGAGTGCAAGAACCAGATAGAGAAATTAGTATCAAGGTGTCAGGGCAATAACCTCTCCCTCAATGTCAACAAGTTGAAGGAGCTAGTTATCGGCTTCAGGTAACATTGTGGAGTTCATGCCCCAATCAGCATTAATGGTCTGAAAAGGTTGAAAGATCCAGGTTGCTTCACATTAATATTATCTATGATCTGTCATGGAACAACCACGTTGATGCAATAGCCATGAAGCCACTCCAATGCATCTACTTCCTAAGGAGATTGAGGAAATTCAGCATGTCTCCAATGACTCTTCCAAACTCTACAGCAGCACCATCAACAATTTACTGTCATGTGGCATCGGAGCTTAGTTTGGGAACAGCATTTGCCAAGAGCACAACAAATTACAGAGAGTTGCAGATGTTTTTGTTTAGTTTAGAGATACAGCACGGAAATAGTCCCTTCAGCCCACTGAGTCTGTACAGACCAGCGATCCCCACACACAAACACTATCCTACATACACTAGGGACAATTTTTACATTTACCAAGCCAATTAACCAACAAACCTGTACGTCAAATGGGATAGTCAAGGATGGAGTTAAAGGGAAAGGGAGTAAAGGGATAGTTAATGACCCCAGAATTAATGGGAAAGAAAGCTCACAAAGGGAAAGGAGAGTATGGCCAAGTGTAATAGGAATTGATGTGAATGGTGAGATGTGTTAGGAATTAAAAGTATTGTATTTGAATGCGCGAAGTGTAAGTAGTAAAGTAGATGAGCTTGAGGCTCAGTTAGAGGTTGGTAGATATGACATTGTGGGGATTACCGAGACGTGGCTGCAGGAGGATTGGGCCTGGGAACTTAATATTCAGGGTTATACATCCTATAGAAAGGACAGGCAAGTGGGCAGAGGAGGGGGGTAGCTCTTTCTTCTGATGAAGAACGGAATTCAGTCCCTTGCGAGGGAAGACAGGGACTGATGAGTTAGAGTCACTGTAGATTGAGTTGAGGAATTGCAAAGGCAAGAAGACACTAAGTGGTGGTATCTACAGACCCCCAAATAGTAGCCCGGATGTAGGGTGTAAATTGCAGCAGGAGTTAAAACTGACATGTAACAAAGGTAATGCCACTGTTGTGATGGGGGATTTCAATATGCAGGTGGACTGGGAAAATCAGGTTGGTTCAGGACCCTAAGAAAGAGAGTTGGTAGAGTGCCTCCACGATGGATTCTTAGAGCAGCTTGTAATGGAGCTGACCAGAGAAAAGGCAATTCTGGATTGAGTGACGGATGTACAATGATACCCAGGTCTCGCCGTACCTCCATCTTACCTAACCTAACCCCATTGAGATAATAATCTGCCCCCTTGTCATTTATCTATATTATACTGCATCTGCCACATTGTTTATAATAATAATAACAATAATAATAATAATAAACACTTTATTAATCCCCTTTTCAGGGGAAATTCAGATGTCCTTGCAGCACACTAATAAAATAGTAAGATTAAACGAAAACTTACCAGTTTGAAGTTTGATCTTTATTTTATGAGGAGTCGAGTTGAGGGACTACGTGAGGAACCCCGTATAGCCGTTCATGCGTCCATCTTCAAAGCAACGGTGTGAAATCACAGATAATAATGACTGAAGTATAATGGTAAGATAACAAAGACTAGAACTACCAGATGAGATCTATGAGGGCTGGGAACGGAGGGCACGTAGTCCCTCAACTCGACTCCTCATAAAATAAAGATCAAACTTCAAACTGGTAAGTTCTCATTTAATCTTACTATTTTACTTCGGAGTCACGTGAGTGACTACGTGAAGACTTCAAAGCTCTGTGATTTCATGCCGTGTGAAACGAGTGTACACAACCACACCTGCTTCATTGACAAATGAAGGGAAAGCATTCATAATGCATACAGTCATAACATAGATGTAAAACATGCTGATGCTGTTTAAATGAAACAATAATATTTCCATCTCTCACCCAGATGGAAAATATAACCAGAACATAAATAGAGTTAACAAATAACCCTGGTTCAGCAATGGGTCATTACAGATGTTTGGAGATTCGTTCGTTGGACAATGCTGCAGCCGTAACAATGCGACCCAGCAGAACATAAATACCCTTGCTGCTGATGTTGTAGCAGCCCTGGTGTAATGAGATCTGGAATCAGAATCCATTAGTACATAACACAACTCTGTTTTTCTCATCTGGAATGGCCTGAACAATAAGTTCTCCCAAATTATTTATTTATGTATTTATTTATGTATCTATTTATTTATTTATTTATTTTTTTGTGACTAACAACATTGCTAGTCCAGAACTCCAAGGCTCTTGATGACCTTGACATATTGTTGTATATATATGTGTGCTTACCTTATCAAAGGTCCCCTGGTATGCCTGTGACTATTTTGAGACCTGACCCCCTTCTGGTCTGCTCAAGTATTTATAACATAATATTATATATTATAATTTACAGACGTTATCATCCTGTACCATCACAATTATGTAGCGACTGAACCTGCTGCACTAAACCAGTGCCAGACGGATAACTACCTAAAATATTCCAGCCAATTTTAAGGATATAGCTGCAGCCTCCTGGTGAAATAGTGTTCACAAATGTCAACATCGCATACGGCATTATATTGGTCCTGGGACCTATGTTGAAGATATCCTACCCCTTGATAACCCAATTAATGGCCGTATAACTCCATAATTAACAAACGATCATTTAGCATGAACTCGAAACATTAGCAATCAATAACATTTTCCATGGAACATAAGCATAACAAACTCTTTCATCTCCTGGAAAAGAAATTTCTGCAGTTTGGTGCTATGCAAACACTTTGAACACATAGAAGGATAGATGTAACAACCCAAACCTTAGGGCAGTTTATTAAACCTGCAGAACATAATTTGAGTTTATCATGCAACAACTGATTTCCCAAGCTTCAGGCTGAACCAGCAAATTACGTTTAAAATAATTAAATAAGATTATATTATTCGCGACAAATCAGGAATCAATTTGCATAATTACTCAATAGGAACCTTAAGCGGCCTCTTAATTACTTTATTTGAAACCTCAATTGATAAACAAAATGGAGGGAGCCATAAAAGTCTTTCCTACTCCTTTTAGCGAAAATGTATGTTTCGCCACTGTAATGCCACATATTTTGCAACCAGTGAAATAAACATGAAACCATGTTAGGTGTTCCATTAACCAGAATTTCATAATATAGTGTAATTCAACACCAATTCTGTGTTGCCATTAACCTATACTTGATGATTCTCCTGTGACAACAAGATATGTAACCATTCCATGGGTCTTTAACTGATTGCACCCTCGTGACTAACATATGCCATCATCATAATGTATCAACCTGAGCATCACAATATGCACATTTGTCCAATCAGTCTAACCCATACGATGCCCATAGGGTCTATAGATAGTTGATACCCACAACAGACATTTTTTGCAAATCATGCAAATCTGCTCCACCTCCAAACTCGAGATGATATTTGCAACTTGGTATCTGCCGTAAACAGCAACTGTGGCCCAATCTCCGAACCGGTCTTGTAAGACAATCTGGGTCCTTCTACTGAAACTGCGCAATTTTAACCTGCTTGAAAAGCTAGAACAGACCATTTTACATGATTAGACACCTCAAATTAGCTGATAATGCCTCAATCATTTGTAATGTATAACTAAGTGTACACCCTACCAAGCTGTAAGTGGTCCCTTAATCGTAGAGTAGCACAGGTACAGTGCATGGAACCTATGGCCAGTCTTCATGCTGCCACCAACTTCAGTGAACCGCTCACTGCCAATAAAGACGTGGGGTGCATTATCATCAAAACTATGAAACCTTGCTCGTTCCAATAGCTTGTGCTTTGTCCTCCAGGTCCACCCAGAATAGGTGCAGGGGTAAAATGTTAGCAGGGTGATGATTAGTGTGCTGGTAAAACTGGGTCATGGATTAGTGATTCAGAGTCATAATTTCAAATCCCAATACAATGGCTGGGAAAAAATAAGTTTTAAAAAAACCTATTTAATTGTGAACAATGATTTTTTTTTTAAACTACCAGATGGTCAGCTTAAAACCCAACTGGTCACTAATGTAAGTACAAACGCGCCAGTCTTGGTTAGTGATTCCAAATATACAGCAGAGTGGTTGATTTTTACCTGCCTTCTAAATGCTCATTGAGCTGCAGAGCTCCAGGCTATTAGATACTGGCATTAAAAAGCTACCCCCTTTATGGAAGATCAATGATGAAAAATACAAATGCTCCTTGTGTGGAGAAATGCCTGCTGACATTGGCCCTGAATGGAAATGCCTAATTTTAAGATTGGAGACCATTTGTTCTGGGCTTCCCAGGAAAGGATGTTGTTTCTATTTACATACAATTCAATAATGGCAGAATCTGTCTCTTTAAGCTGCATATAAATAGAAAGAATTGTATTTATATCAACAGGGCAGGCTTTAGTTAGATCATAACGTTTCATCGCAAGAAACGTTTAGTCTTTTATCCAACTGTAAAATTTGCCTGGCGGGCTGAGCACCATTAAAGCAACTGACTCATTCCCCAGTAAGTCACTAATGACCCCAGTGCTGCGTCTTTGAAGTGCGATGAAACTGAAGAACAAATATAGCTGTTCTCACAGCTTGTTTTCTGTGAAAAATGCATGTCTTGTCTCTCTGTGCACACTGGACAGTTGTCGTATATATCTGATGCATAGGATTGACTTCCTAACAAGAGAAATTGGACACAAAGTGCTGGGGTAACTCAGTGGGTCAGGCAGCATCTCTGGAGAAAAAGAATGGGTGAAGTTACGGGTCGGAACTATTCTTCAGACTGAAAGTAGAGTGGGGGGCTCCACTGCAGAGGGGGATGCCCCCACTCCCATCTACTTTCAGTCTGAACAAGGGTTCCAACCTGAAACATCACCCATCATTTTTTGTTGCATGCTATCCAGTTAATAGAAAATCTATTCATGATTACAAATCAAGCCATCTACAATGTACAGATACAGAATAAAGGGAATAGCATTTAGTGCAAGTCCAGCAAATTCCAATTATAGATAGTCGGACGATGTCCAATGGTAGGTCAGAACCGCTCTCTAGTTATGGGTCGAAACTCTTCTTCAGACCTGAAATGTCACCCATCCTCTTTCTCCAGAGATGCTGCCTGACTCGCTGGGTTACTCCAGTACTTTGTGTCTATCTTACAGTTATAGTTTAGTTTATTGTCACGTGTACCGAGGTACAGTGAAAAGCTTTTGTTGAGTGCTATCCAGTCAGCAGCAAGACAATACAAATGGTTCAAGAAGACATTGGAGGATGATAAAGAGGAAGGAAAATGGTGATTAAAGAGGGATGCAGAACCGAGGGGGGGTTAGAGAGACAGGGAGTGCAAAACCATTGTTAAAACGGGAGTGAGAATGTTTAAGCACTACTTAACTGAGAGCTCCGCGCCCACCACGACTTGGAGCTCTTCTACCGTCGCCTCCGCCTCACAGCGTTGTTCCACGGGAAGGAGTCCTCGCCCCCCCACTGATGATCCATTTTCCCGTCTCCAATGAACCCTCTCCTCGTGGACCCCCCCTCGTGGCCCTCCGGCCTTAGAACTCTTTATCCAAAACTGCCGTCGCGACATCAACCGCCTCGACTTCTCCACTCCCCTGTCTCACTCCAATCTCTCTCCCCCCCCGAACGTACTGCCATCGACTCACTCCGCAACAACCCAGACTGGGTTAACAAACCCGCCGACAATGGAGGTGCCGTGGTAGTCTGGCGCGTCGATCTCTACAAAGCTGAGACCACGCGCCAATTCTCGGACACCTCCTCCTACTTACCCCTGGACGATGACCCCACTGACATAGAAACATAGAAAATAGGTGCAGGAGTAGACCATTCGGCCCTTCGAGCCTGCACCGCCATTCAATATGATCATGGCTGATCATCCAACTCAGTATCCTGTACCTGCCTTCTCTCCATACCCCCTGATCCCTTTAGCCACAAGGGCCACAATCTAACTCCCTCTTAAATATAGCCAATGAACTAGCCTCAACTACCTTCTGTGGCAGAGAATTCCAGAGACTCGCCACTCTCTGTGTGAAAAATGTTTTCCTCATCTCGGTCCTAAAGGAATTCCCCCTTATCCTTAGGCTGTGACCCCTTGTTCTGGACCTCCCCAACAATCGGGAACAATCTTCCTGCATCTAGCCTGTCCAACCCCTTAAGAATTTTGTAAGTTTCTATAAGATCCCCCCTCAGTCTTCTAAATTCTAGCGAGTACAAGCCAAGTCTATCCGGTCTTTCCTCATATGAAAGTCCTGACATCCCAGGAATCCCAGGAATCAGTCTGGTGAACCTTCTCTGTACCCCCTCTATGGCAAGAATGTATTTTCTCATATTTGGAGACCAAAACTGTACGCAATACTCCAGGTGTGGTCTCACCAAAACCCAGTACAACTGCAATAGAACCTCCCTGCTCCTATACGCAAATCCTTTCGCTTTGAATGCTAACATACCATTTGCTTTCTTCACTGCCTGCTGCACCTGCATGCCTACTTTCAATGATTGGTGTACCATGACACCCAGGTCTCGTTGCATCTCCCCTTTTCCTAATTTGCCACCATTCAGATAATAGTCTACCCTAACATTTATCCACATTATACTGCATCTGCCATGCATTTGCCCACTCACCCAGCCTATCCAAGTCACCTTGCAGCCTCCTAGCATCCTCCTCACACCTAACACTACCCCCCAGCTTAGTGTCATCCGCAAACTTGGAGATGTTGCATTCAATTCCCTCGTCCAAATCATTAATATATATTGTAAATAGCTGGGGTCCCAGCACTGAGCCTTGCGGTACCCCACTAGTCACTGCCTGCCATTCTGAAAAGGACCCGTTTACTCCTACCCTTTGCTTCCTATCTGCCAGCCAGTTCTCTATCCACATCAATACTGAACCCCCAATACCGTGTGCTTTAGGTTTGTATACTAATCTCTTATGTGGGACCTTGTCGAAAGCCTTCTGAAAGTCTAGATATAACACATCCACTGGTTCTCCCCTATCCACTCTACTAGTTACATCCTCGAAACATTTTATAAGATTCGTCAGACATGATTTACCTTTTATAAATCCATGCTGAATTTGTCCAATGATTTCACCACTGTCCAAATGTGCTGCTATCCCTTCTTTAATAACTGACTCTAGCAGTCTCTCCACTACCGATGTTAGACTAACTGGTCTGTAATTCCCCGTTTGGTCTCTCCCTCCTTTTTTTAAAAGTGGGGTTACAGTAGCTACCCTCCAATCCTCAGGAACTACTCCAGAATCTAAGCAGTTTTGAAAAATTATCACTAATGATTCCACTATTTCTGTGGCTACTTCCTTGAGTACTCTGGGATGCAGACTATCTGGCCCTGGGGATTTGTCGGCCTTTAATCCATTCAATTTACCCAACACCACTTACCGGCTAACCTGGATTTCACTCCGTTCCTCCACCTTATTTGACCCCCGGTCCCCTGCTATTTCCGGAAGATTATTTATGTCTTCCTTAGTGAAGACAGAATCAAAGTAGTTATTCAATTGGTCTGCCATGTCCTTGTTCCCCATGATCAATTCACCTGTTTCTGACTGCAAGGGACCTACATTTGTTTTAACTAATCTATTTCTCTTCACATATCTATAAAAACGTTTGCAGTCAGTTTTTATGTTCCCTGCCAGTTTTATTTCATAATCTATTTCCCCTTTCCTAATTAAGCCCTTTGTCCCCCTCTGCTGGACTCTGAATTTCTCCCAGTCCTCTGGTAGGCTGCTTTTACTGGCTATTTGTATGGTTCATCTTTTGTTTTTATACTATCCCTGATTTCCCTTGTTACCCATGGATGCACTACCATCCCTGATTTATTCTTTTGCAAAACTGGGATGAACAATCGTTGTAGTTCATCCATGCAGTCTTTAAATACCTTCCATTGCACATCCACTGTCAACCCTTTAACCATATAACCATATAACCATATAACCATATAACAATTACAGCACGGAAACAGGCCCTCTCGGCCCTTCCAGTCCGTGCCGACCATTTGTTTTCCCCTAGTCCCATCTACCTGCACTCAGACCATACCCCGCCATTCCCTTCACGTCCATATACCTATCCACTTTACTCTTAAATGTTAAAATCGATCCTGCCTCCACCACTTCTGCTGGAAGCTGATTCTGCACAGCCACCACCCTCTGAGTAAAGAAGTTCCCCCTCACGTTACCCCGAAACCTCTGTCCCTTAATTCTCATGTCATGCCCTCTTGTTTGAATCTTCCCTACCCTCAATGGGAAAAACGTATCCACGTCAACTCTGTCTATCCCTTTCATCATTTTAAAGACCTCAATCAAGTCCCCCCTTAACCTTCTGCGCTCCAAAGAATAAAGACCTAACTTGTTCAACCTTTCTCTGTAACATAGTTGCTGGAACCCTGGCAACATTCTAGTAAATCTCCTCTGTACTCTCTCTATTTTGTTGACATCCTTCCTATAACTAGGCGACCAAAATTGTACACCATACTCCAGAATTGGTCTTACCAATGCCTTGTACAATTTTAACATTACTTCCCTACTCCTATATTCAATGCTCTGATTTATAAAGGCCAGCACACCAAAGGCTTTCTTTACCACCCTATCTACATGCGATTCCACCTTCAGGGAACTATGCACAGTTATTCCTAGATCCCTCTGTTCCACAGCATTCCTCAATTCCCTACCATTTACCATGTACGTCCTATTTTGATTTGTCCTGCCAAGATGTAGCACTTCACACTTATCAGCATTAAACTCCATCTGCCATCTTTCAGCCCACTTTTCCAAATGGCCCAAATCTCTCTGTAGACTTTGAAAATCGACTTCATTATCCACAACACCACCTATCTTAGTATCATCTGCATACTTACTTATCCAATTTTCCACCCCATCATCCAGATCATTGATGTACATGACAAACAACAGTGGACCCAACACAGATCCCTGAGGAACCCCACTGGTCACCGGCTTCCAACCTGACAAACAGCCATCCACCATTACTCTCTGACATCTCCCATTCAGCCACTGTTGAATCCATCTTGCTACTCCGCCATTAACACCCAAAGATTAAACCTTCTTAACCAACCTTCCATGGGGAACCTTGTCAAAGGCCTTACTGAAATCCATATAGACAACATCCACTGCTTTACACTCATCAATTTCCCTAGTTACCGCTTCAAAAAATTCAAGAAGGTTTGTCAAACATGACCTTCCAGGCACAAATCCATGTTGACTGTTCCTGATCAGACCCTGTTTATCCAGATGCTTATATATATTATCTCTAAGTATCCTTTCCATTAATTTGCCCACCACTGACGTCAAACTAATAGGTCTATAATTGCTAGGTTTATTCTTTGAACCCTTTTTAAACAATGGAACAACATGCGCAGTACGCCAATCCTCCGGCACTATTCCCGTTTCTAATGACATTTGAAATATTTCTGTCATAGCTCCTGCTATTTCTATACTAACTTCCCTCAATGTCCTAGGGAATATCCTGTCAGGACCTGGAGACTTATCCACTTTTATATTTTTAAAAAGTGTCAGTACTTCCTCCTCTTTGAATCTCATAGTTTCCATAGCTACTCTACTCTTTCCCCTTAACTCACCGAGTTCAATATCCTTCTCCTTGGTGAATACCGAAGAAAAGAAATTGTTCAATATCTCCCCCATCTCTTTTGGCTCTGCAGATAGCTGTCCATTCTGGTTCTCTAATGGTCCAATTTTATCCCTCGTTATCCTTTTGCTATTAATATAGCTGTAGAAACCCTTTGGGTTTACTTTCACCTTTCTTGCCAAAGCAACCTCATATCTTCTTTTAGCCTTCCTAATTTCTTAAGATTCTTTTTACATTCTTTATACTCCTCTAGCACCTCATTTACTCCATGCCTCCTATAATTATTGTAGATATCTCTCTTTTTTCGAAACAAGTGTCCAATTTCTCTTGAAAACCATGGCTCTTTCCAATTTTTACTATTTCCTTTCAACCTAACAGGGACATAAAGATTCTGTACTCTTACAATTTCCCCTTTAAATGTCCTCCATTTCTCTTCTACATCCTTCCCATGAAACAAAGTGTCCCAATTCACTCCTTTAAAATCCTTACGCATTCCCTCAAAGTTAGCCTTTCTCCAATCAAAAATCTCAACCATAGGTCCAGTTCTGACTCTCTCCATAATTATATTGAAACTAATGGTATTGTGATACGGTATACGGTATTAGGGGTTCAGTATTGATGTGGATAGAGAACTGGCTGGCAAACAGGAAGCAAAGAGTAGGAGTAAACGGGTCCTTTTCACAATGGCAGGCAGTAACTAGTGGGGTACCGCAGGGCTCAGTGCTGGGACCCCAGCTATTTACAATATATATTAATGATCTGGATGAGGGAATTGAAGGCAATATCTCCAAGTTTGCGGATGACACTAAGCTGGGGGGCAGTGTTCGCTGTGAGGAGGATGCTAGGAGACTGCAAGGTGACTTGGATAGGCTGGGTGAGTGGGCAAATGTTTGGCAGATGCAGTATAATGTGGATAAATGTGAGGTTATCCACTTTGGTGGCAAAAACAGGAAAGCAGACTATTATTTAAATGGTGGCCGATTAGGAAAAGGGGAGATGCAGCGAGACCTGGGTGTCATGGTACACCAGTCATTGAAAGTAGGCATGCAGGTGCAGCAGGCAGTGAAAAAAGCGAATGGTATGTTAGCTTTCATAGCAAAAGGATTTGAGTACAGGAGCAGGGAGGTTCTACTTCAGTTGTACAGGGTCTTGGTGAGACCACACCTGGAGTATTGCGTACAGTTTTGGTCTCCAAATCTGAGGAAGGACATTATTGCCATAGAGGGAGTGCAGAGAAGGTTCACCAGACTGATTCCTGGGATGTCAGGACTGTCTTATGAAGAAAGAGTGGATAGACTCGGTTTATACTCTCTGGAATTTAGGAGATTGAGAGGGGATCTTATAGAAACTTACAAAATTCTTAAGGGGTTGGACAGGCTAGATGCAGGAAGATTGTTCCCGATGTTGGGGAAGTCCAGGACAAGGGGTCACAGCTTAAGGATAAGGGGGAAATCCTTTAAGACCGAGATGGGAAAGACTTTTTTCACACAGAGAGTGGTGAGTCTCTGGAACTCTCTGCCACAGAGGGTAGTTGAGGCCAGTTCATTGGCTATATTTAAGAGTGAGTTGGATGTGGCCCTTGTGGCTAGGGGGATCAGCGGGTATGGAGAGAAGGCAGGTACGGGATACTGAGTTGGATGATCAGCCATGATCATATTGAATGGCGGTGCAGGCTCGAAGGGCTGAATGGCCTACTCCTGCACCTAATTTCTATGTTTCTATGTTTCTATGTGATCACTGGTCCCGAAGTGCTCACCAACACATACCTCCGTCACCTGACCTGCCTCATTTCCTAACAGGAGGTCCAGCACTGCCCCTTCTCTGGTCGATACCTCTATGTACTGCTGCAAAAAACTATCCTGCACACATTTTACAAACTCCAAACCATCCAGCCCATTTACAGAATGTGTTTCCCAGTCTATTTTTGGAAAATTGAAATCTCCCACAATCACTACCTTGTGCTTACTACTAATATCTGCTATCTCCTTACATATTTGCTCTTCCAATTCACGCTCCCCATTTGGCGGTCTATAAAACACCCCTAAAAGTGTTGCTACACCGTTCCCACTTCTCAGTTCCACCCACACTCCCTAGACGAGCCCTCTAATCTATCCTGCCAAAGCACTGCTGTAATATCTGTCTAAGTTCGTCCACCTTACTTACAATGCTCTTAGCATTAAAATATACACATTTTAGAAACCCACCATCCCTTATTCTCGGTCTATTATCTTTTTCATCTTTCTCGCTTACATTTTGGATCCGAGTGCTTCCCTTCTCTGCCTCTTGCCCCACACCCTGACCCCTAGCCCCCTCTACCCGAGTCCCTCCCCCCAGCCTTTTCTAGTTTAAAGTCTCCCCAGTAGCCTTTGCAAATCGCTGCCCACTGCACCAGTCCCTCAGCCACGCATTTATCCTCCACCTCATTTCATTCCTACTCCCACTGTCACGCGGCACAGGCAGTAATCCTGAAATCGTTACCCTTTTGGTCCTTCTCCTTAACTTTCCCTCCAACTCCCTAAATTCTCCCTTCAGGACCTCTTCACTTTTTCTGCCTATGTCATTGGTACCTATGTGTACCACAACATCAGGCTCCTCTCCCTCCCTTATCAGAATCTTTTGTACACGTTCTGACACATGCGAGACCCTGGCACCAGGGAGGCAAACTACCATCCGGGTCTCCCGACTGCGTCTACAGAATCGCCTATCCGACCCCCTAACTATAGAGTCCCCTATTACAATTGCCCTCCTCTTTTTGCTACCCTTCTGAGCATCAGGGCCGGTCTCTGTGCCGGAGGCCCGCCGCTGTTGGTGCCCTCAGCTAGGCTGTCCCCTCCAATCGTACTCAAACCCGAGTACCTATTTTCCAGGTGTACGGTCACAGGGGTACTCTCTAGCCCCTGCCTCTGCCCCTTGCCCTTCCTAACCGTGACCCACTTGTCTGCCTCATGTGGTCTGGGAGTGACTACCTCCCTGTAGCTCCTCTCTATTACCTCCTCACTCTCCCTGAGGAGATGGAGGTCATCGAGCTGCTGCTCCAGGTTCCTAACACAGTCCTTTAGGAGCCCCATCTCAACACACCTGGCGCAGATGTGGACGTCTGGAAGGCTATCAGATTCCCTGACCTCCCACATCTGACATCCAGAACAGTACACTGCCCTGGCCTTCATACTGCCCCCCTTACACAGGATACAACAGCAACACAATACAAAGTACACAACAAACTGCTGGGAATCACCTTTAAGAATCACCTTCCAGTCTATCTTGGCCAATTCACGTCTCATACCTTCAAAGTTACCTTTGTTTAAGTTCAAAATCCTTGTTTCTGACTTAATTATGTCACTCTCCATCCTAATGAAGAACTCAACCATTTTATGGTCACTCTTGCCCAAGGGGCCACGCACAACAAGACTGCTAACTAACCCTTCCTCATTACTCAATACCCAGTCTATAATAGCCTGCTCTCTTGTTGGTTCCTCTACATGTTGGTTTAGAAAACTATCCCGCATACATTCCAAGAAATCCTCTTCCTCAGCACCCCTGCCCACTTGATTCACCCAATCTATATGTAGATTGAAGTTACCCATTATAACTGTTTTACCCATGTTGCACGCATTTCTAATTTCCTGTTTGATGCCATCCCCAACTCCACTACTAATGTTAGGTGACCTGTACACAACTCCCACTCACGTTTTCTGCCCCTTAGAGTTTCGCAGCTCTACCCATATCGATTCCACATCCCCCAAGCAAATGTCCTTCCTTTCTATTGCATTAATCTCCTCTCTCACCAGCAACGCTACCCCACCTCCCCTTACATTATGTCTATCCCTCCAGAATATTGAATATCCCTGGATGTTCAGCTCCCAGCCTTGGTCCCCCTGGAGCCATGTCTCCGTGATCCCAACTATAGCATAGTCATTAATAGCTATCTGCACCTTCAACTCGTCCACCTTATTACGAATGCTCCTCGCATTGAGACACAAAGCCTTCAGGCTTGTTTTTACAACACTCTTACTCCTTATACAATTTTGTTGACAAGTGGCCCCTTTTGATTTTTGCCCTGGAAACCCACCACCTCTTATTCTCTGTTTATTATTTTTTTCTTCTTTCCCCCCTACATGTTGGGTCTGAGTGCTTCCCTTCTCTGCTTCCTGCCTCAGACCTTGTCTACTGGCTTTCTCTATTTGAGTCCCTCCCCCCAACCGTTCTAGTTTAAAGTCCCCCGGTAGCCTTTGCAAATTTCCCTGCCAGGATACTGGTCCCCCTCGGGTTCAAGTGCAACCCGTCCTTTTTATACAGGTCACTCCTTCCCCAAAAGAGGTTCCATTGATCCAGTAACTTTAATCCCTGCCCTCTGCACCAGTCCTTCAGCCAGACATTTATCCTCCACCTTGCTCCATTCCTACTCTCACTGTCACGTGGCACAGGAAGTAATCCTGAGATTGTTATGTTTGCGGTTCTTTTCCTTAACTCTCTTCCTAACTCCCTAAATTCTCCTTTTAGGATCTCTTCTCTTTTTTTAACCTATGTCATTGGTACCAATATGTACCACGACCTCAGGCTCCTCTCCCTCCCATTTCAGGATATCTAGGACACGTTCAGACACATCCCGGACCCTGGTACCAGGGAGGCAAACTACCATCCAGGTCTCCAGACTGCGTCCACAGAATCGCCAATCTGGCCCCCTAACTATAGAGTCCCCATATTACTAATGCCCTCCTCTTCTTTTCCTTGCCCTTCTGAGCAACAGGGCCGGTGTCTGTACCATATGCCAGGTCGCTGTTGCTACCCCCAGGTAGGCTGCCCCCCCCAACAGCACTCAAACAGGAGTACTTATTTCCAAGGTGTACAGCCACTGGTGTACTCTCTAGCGCCCGCCTCTCCCCCTTGCCACTCCTAACCGTGACCCACGTGTCTGCCTCCTGTGTTTTTGGAGAGACTACCTCCCTGTAACTCCTCTCTATGACCTCCTGACTCTCCCTGACCAGGCGGAGGTCATTGAGCTGCTGCTCCAGGTTCCTAACACACTCCTTTAGGAGCCCCATCTTGACGCACCTGGCGCAGATGTGGACGCCTGGAGGGCTACCCGACTAATGACCTCCCACATCTGACATCCAGAACAGTAAGCTGCCCTGAAACTCATACTTCCATTACCCTGGATACAATACAAAATACAATATACAATCAAAAATACAATACAAAATACAAAGTACAGTTCACTACAAACTGCTGGAATCTGACTGCCAATCAGCTGCGTACTCAGTTCACCAATCAGCGGCTTCCTCAAGCCCAGTTAATTGGATGGAACATTACAGATTTAGAACGTTGTGGATTTTGGTCGCTCCTCCCTCACCAACGGCTCCTGGGCCTCTGTAAAAACAAAGCCCCGCGCTGGGTTTTTACACTCACCGCACGAGCACCAGGCCACCATCTCGAGCACCTTCACCAACTTCATCAACTATGGCTCCCTGCCCCTCCGAGCCTCCAACCTCATCGTTCCCCAGCCCCGCATGGCCCGATTTTACCTTTTCCCCAAAATCCACAAACCTGACTGCCCCGGCAGACCCATTGTCTCTGCCTGTTCGTGCCCCACCGAACTCATTTCCACATACCTTGACTCCATCCTATCCCCCTTGGTTAAATCCCTCCCCACCTCTGTTCAAGACACCTCAGACACTCTCCGTCGGCTCCGTGCATTCCATTCTCCAGGCCCCCATTCTCTCATCTTCACCATGGACGTCCAATCATTGTACTCCTCCATCCCCCACCAGGATGGTCTCAAAGCCCTCCGGTTCTTCCTCGACCGGAGAACCAACCTATACCCATCCACTGACACTCTCCTCCGCCTAGCGGAGTTGGTCCTTATCCTCAATAACTTCTCTTTTGACTCCTCCCATTTCCTCCAAATACAAGGCGTAGCTATGGGCACACGCATGGGCCCCAGCTACGCCTGCCTCTTTGTCGGGTACGTCGAACAATCCTTGTTTGCGGCGTACCAGGGCCCCAGCCCCGACCTCTACCTCCGTTACATCGACGACTGCTTTGGTGTCACCTCCTGCACCCACACACAACTGACTGACTTCATCCGTTTTACCACCAACTTCCATCCGGCACTCAAATACACCTGGACCATTTCCGACACTTCCCTACCATTCCTTGACCTCACCATCTCCATCGTAGGGGATACACTTCTGACCGACATCCATTATAAACCCACTGACTCCCACGACTACCTGGACTACTCTTCCTTCCACCCTGCTATCTGTATCCCCTATTCCCAATTCCTCCGTCTACGCCGCATCTGCTCCCAGGATGAGGTGTTCCACACCATGGCATCATAAATATCCTCATTCTTCAGAGAACGGGAGTTCACCTCCCCCACTATAGTTGAGGCTCGCACCAGGGTCTCATCCGTACCCCGCAACACTGCCCTCTCTCCCCATCCCCCCACTCACAACAAGGGCAGAGTCCCCTTGGTCCTCACCTTTCACCCCACCAGCTGGCATATACAACACATAGTCCTCCGCAAGTTTTGCCACCTCCAACGTGACCCCACCACTCGCCACATCTTCCCATCTCCCCCCCGTCTGCCTTCCGCAAAGACCGCTCCCTCCGCAACGCCCTTGTTAATTCTTCCCTTCCCTCCCGCTCCACCCCTTCCCCGGGCACTTTCCCTTGCAACCACAAGAGATGCTACACTTGTCCCTTTACCTCTCCCCTCCACTCCTTTCAAGGACCCAAGCAGTCCTTCCAGGTTCGACAGAGGTTCACCTGCACCTCCTCCAACCTCATCTATTGCATCCGCTGCTCTAGATGCCAGCTGATCTATATCGGTGAGACCAAGCGGAGGCTTGGCGATCGTTTCGCCGAACACCTCCGCTTGGTCTGCAATAACCAACCCGACCTCCCGATGGCTCAGCACTTCAACTCCCCCTCCCATTCCGTATCCGACTTCTCTGTCCTGGGCCTCCTCCACGGCCAGAGTGAGCAACACCGCAAATTGGAGGAACAGCACCACATATTCCGCTTGGGGAGTCTGCATCCTCTTCACATGAACATTGAATTTTCTCAATTCAGTTGACCCTTGCTGTCTCCTCCCCTTCCCACCTCTCCCTCAGCCCTCGGGCTCCTCTGCCTCCTTTTTCCTTTCTTCTCCTCACCTCCCCCCACCCCCCATCAGTCTGAAGAAGGGTTTCGGCCCGAAACGTTGCCCATCTCCTTCGCTCCATAGATGCTGCTGCACCCGCTGAGTTTCTCCAGCATTTTGTGTACCCTCGATTTACCAGCATCTGCAGTTCCTTCTTTAACATTTTATCTCTGCTTTGTTGTTGCCTTCTCCCAACTAACAATGCTTTATTCTAAATTTTCCTTGATCTAAATTCCCCTTGTCCTGTTTACACACCTTCACACTTCCTTATCGATACACTTCCTTATCTATGTACCTCCCTCTCCTCTGACATCAGTCTGAAGAAGGGTCTCGACCCGAAACGTATTAGGGTATTGTTGGTCCTAAGGGTGTCCGACTACAAGTGGTAAGTGGATTCAAGACCTCACGCTACAGCTGGTTCAAAGTGTTGATGACTGCAGGCTGGGACCTGTTCAAGCATCATGAAGAACTGCTCCTGTGTGAGAGGTTGCATGACTGAATTACTCAGGCGTGGCGTGTATGCTTTGTACATTTTGGCACTCCTTTGCCTTTGTGAATTGCGTGAACAAATAATATAGAAACAATTCTGCCGAGTTTAGCCTTTCAATTAGTTTTCAATAATATTCTATTATAAACAGGTTATGCATGGTATAGAGTCATCGAGTTCAATTGCAAAAGAATCAGACCCTTCAGCCCATCATGTTTCAGTTTCAGTTTAGTTTATTGTCACATGTACCGAGGTACAGTGAAAAGCTTTTGTTGTGTGCTATCCAGCCAGTGGAAAGACAATACAATACATGATTACAATGGAGCCATTCGCAGTGTACAGATACATGATAAGGGAATAATGTTTAGTGCAAAGTAAAGACAGTAAAGATAATCAATGAAAGATAGTCCGAGGGTCCCCGATGAGGTATATCGTAGTTCTGGACTGTCCTCTGGTTGCAGTAGGATGGTTCAGTTGCCTGATAACAGCAGGGAAGAAACTGTCCCTGAATCTGAATGTCAATTCTACCCATCTACACTAGTCCACTTAACCACTAAGGCTGTGGCCTTGGAGTTGTATGTACTTGCCGAGATAATTCTTAGTTATAGAACTTCATCAGGGTATGTGACATCTGGATCACAATCTTTTTGCCAGTACAGCATAGTGGTCTAAAGCTCATGTCAAGATCAAAATGAAATTAATCTAACACAGCCGGTTATAAAGTTGGGGGCAATCAATAACTAGGCACTGGAGAGATTGAGCAAAGGACGGATGAATGTAAAACAAGTTGTCTGGAATATATTAGGAATGCCAAGAGGTGTCAGTGGGTCAGACGTAGGAACCATCAGCATGCTTGTAGAAATCGCTGCTGTGTTTCCCGGTGATGAACACAGAAGTACGGCACAGAAACTAGCCCTTCAGCCCACAATGTCTCTACCGAACATGTTGCCAAGATCAACTAATTTCATCTGCCTACATGGGATCCATATCACTCCATTCCCTGCATATCCAAAAGCCTGTCAAACACCACTATCTTTTCAGTTTAGTTCATCGCCACGTGTACCAAGGTACAGTGAAAAGCTTTTGTTGCATGCTATCAAGTTGGCTGACAGACAATACCATCATATCATCCCCGGTAGCTCGTTACAAGCCAACCATGGAGTAAAAAACATCTCTGCACATCTCCTTTAAAATATGCCCATCTCACCTTAAAGCTCAGATCTCTAGTGTTAGACATTTCCATGCTGGATAAAAGGTTCTGAATCTCTATCCTACAAATGCCCAGTATAATTATATTAAAGCACAAACCAAAACCAGAATGTCCCCTCTACCAGAAACCTCCTCAGTCTCACTTTCAGTCTCTAGAAACCACTTTCAGTCTCTAGAGATGCTGCCTGCACCGCTGAGTTACTCCAGCACTTTGTGTCTATCTCCGGTATATACCAGCATTTGCAGTTCCTTGCTACACACCAGAATGTGTGACCTTTCCATGGACTTGATCTTACATGGTGTTTAGCATCCTGTTTAGCACCCTGAATTCCTGCGTTATCATCATAACATCCAAACTACTTAGTTCCTGCAGAACTAGCAACTCTGTGTGACATTTCTCTAATCTCACTCATACATTTCAGAGCTTTGATCTGGAATTCCAAACATCATAGAACCCATGTATCAAGTTTAATGATATCTGTCGCAGTTAATAGAATTGAACTGAGCAGCACTCTAATTGCTGTGCATCGGTGTTTCGTGTGAGGCAAGTTGTGTTCCTTCGTCAGGAATGTGACCTGCAGCAAAGGCAAAACCAGTAAACACTACCTGCAACTCTCTCTCTCTCCCCCCCCCCCCCCCCCCCCAATTCCCTCCTCTTATTTTGCGTTCCACTGAAATCAAGGGAGCATACAAGTGAGCGAGCTGTCGGTTCAGAGGTCATGTGTTTCTCAGCTGTGTGCTGGGTTTAGCTTGCTCACGGTCTCTATTTGCATTTTGTTTTTATATGAGAATGGTGTCTTGCATTTAAAATCTGCAATTTCAGGTTTTTCTGAGTAAAGTTCACCAGTAAAGGCTTTGATGAGGGCCCTTCATACCTACATAAAACACAATATTGAAATAGGAAAAAGCCAAACGGCAAAGAAGTACAAATAGATGGGAGTACAAGTACAATGGGAGGGAAGATGTTGTGATAAACACTCACTCATTTTTTAAATATTCAGCACTTACCCTTTGATAGAAGTGATACCCCTGCACAGTGAGAGTTGGCAGACCTTTAACAATACACACCAGGTACATGGATAAGAAAGGTTTAGCGGGATATGGGCCAAACGCAGACAGGTGGGACTAGTGTGGATGGGGAATCTTTGTTGACGTGGGAAAGTTGGGCCTAAGGACCTATCTTCTTGCTGTCTGACTATGCCTATGACAAGGTGCTGGAGGAACTCAGCAGATCAGACACCGTCTGTGAAAGGAATGGACACACACGCTTCTCTGGAGCCTTCTGCAATTTCTTGCTGCACACCTTTAATCTCAACGTGAAATTTCAATAAAGTTGTTGTAACACTATCATTATTATTTAGTATATTGTTACCCATTCTTAAATGGGTTGAACTGTTTGAGTTTAGTTTAGTTGATTGTTACATGTACTGATGTACAGAGAATGCTAACTTTTGGTGCATGCTAACTAATCAGCAGAAAGACATTACATGATTACAATCGAGCTATCCGCAGTGTAAACATAGAAACATAGAAATTAGGTGCAGGAGCAGGCCATTCGGCCCTTCGAGCCTGCACCGCCATTCAATATGATCATGGTTGATCATCCAACTCAGTATCCTGTACCTGCCTTCTCTCCATACCCCCTGATCCCTTCAGCCACAAGGGCCACATCCAACTCCCTCTTAAATATGGCCACCGAACTGGCCTCAACTACCTTCTGTGGCAGAGAATTCCACAGATTCACCACTCTCTGTATGAAAAACGATTTTCTCATCTCGGTCCTAAAAGACTTCCCCCTTATCCTTAAACTGTGACCCCTTGTCCTGGACTTCCCCAACTTCGGGAACAATCTTCCTGCATCTAGCCACTCCAACCCCTTAAGAATTTTGTAAGTCTCTATGAGATCACCCCTCAATCTTCTAAATTCCAGCGAGTACAAGCCAAGTCTATCCAGTCTTTCTTCATATGGAAGTCCTGCCATCCCAGGAATCAGTCTGGTGAACCTTCTCTGTACTCCCTCTATGGCAAGAATGTCTTTCCTCAGATTAGGAGACGAAAACTGTACGCAATACTCCAGGTGTGGCCTCACCAAGACCCTATACAACTGCAGTAGAACCTCCCTGCTCTTGTACTCAAATCCTTTTGCTATGAATGCCAACATACCATTCGCTTTCTTCACAGCCTGCTGCACCTGCATGCCTACTTTCAATGACTGGTGTACCATGACACCCAGGTCTCGCTGCATCTCCCCTTTTCCTAATCGGTCACCATTCAAATAATAGTCTACCTTCCTGTTTATATGTATCTGTGTACAGATACATATAAACATAATAATGTGAATAACGTGGTGGCAACCCTCAGCTCAACCTGCCGCAGTTCACATGGTGACGTTCATAAGATAGGAGCAGAATTAAGCCATTCAGCCCCTCGAGTCTGCTCTGTCATTCAATCATGGTCGATTTATCTTTCCCTCTCAATCCCGTTCTATTACCTTCTTCCTGTAACCTTTGACACCCTTACTAATCAAGATGGAGATCTTGATCCGAAGATGCCCTTTTTCCATTAAACGCCTACATTATCCTACTTTTTATGGGCTATAGCAGCCTTCAACATGATAACCCCATTCAAAAACATCTCCAATCTCCTCGACCTAGGAATCAGCATCCTCTGGTGGCAATGGATCGGCGACATTCTGACCCACAGACCATGATTAGTGAGGATAGGTGACAACATCTCCTCCACAATAATTCTCAACACAAGTGCCTTGGCAAGGATGCATTCTCAGTCGCCTGCTATACTCCCTATACATTCACAACTATGCCTCCTTCTACAATAGAGTCATAGAGTCATGGAATCATGGAGTCACACAGATGGAAACAGGCCCTTCAGCCCCACTCACCCATGCCGACCAAAATTCCCCATCTATGCCAGTCCCATTTGCCTGCATTTGATCCATGTCCCTTGATCCCTTTCCTATCCATGCACCTTTTCTAAATGCTGTTATAGTACCTGCCTTAACTACCTCCTCTCATTCCATGCACCCACCACCGTCTGTGTGAAATAGTTGTCCCTCAGGTTTCCATTAAATATTTTCTCTTATTAATTATGCCTTGCACATTCTCATCTAAATTGTTGATGTAAACCACAAACAGCAAAGGACCCAGTGCCAATCTCTGAAGATCATCACAAGCCTCCAGTCTGAAAAACATCTGTACACCACCACACTTGCGTCCTTCCATAAAGCCAATTCTGTATCCAGGCAGCTAGATCTTCCTGGATGCCATGTGGTCTAGTCTTCCAGAGCAACCTACCATGCGGAACCTAATTAAAGGCCTAACTAAAGTTCATGTCGACAACGTCTGCGGCCTTGGCCTTTTCAACCTTCAAGTGTACAGATGCCACCGCAGTGGTGGGCCAGATTAAGAACAATGACAAGGTGCAGAGTACCGGAAGGAGATAGACAATTTAGGAAAATTGTATCAGGACAACAACCTCTCCCTCAATGTCAGCAAGATGAAGGAGCTAGTTATTGACTTCAGGAAGCATGGTGGCGTATAAGCCCCATTCAACATTCATGGTGCCAAAGTGGAATTCTTCTTAGTTCTTCTCAAAGGACCAAGAGGAGGCCATTCGGCCCTTCGAGCCTTCCTTGCATTAATATTATCGACGGTGTGTTGTGGACACACCACATTAAAGCCATAGCCAAGATGGCACACCTTCTAAGGGTCTCGACCCGAAACGTCACCCATTCCTTCTCTCCAGAGATGCTCCCTGCCCTGTTGAGTTACTACAGATGTTTGTGTCTATCAAGGCTCACCAACACCTCTACTTCCTTGGGAGTGAGGAAATTCGGCATGTCTCCAATGAATCTTACAAACTCTACAGATGCATCATAGAAAGCATACTGTTGGGCTGCATCACAGCTAGGTTTGGGAACAGCTCTGTTCAAGGTCGCAAGAAATTGCAGAGATTTCTGGATGTAGTCCAGTCCATTTCACAGACCAGATTTCCCAGCATTGACTCCACCTCCACTTCACGCTGCTTCGGAAAAGCAACCAACATAACTTAAGGATAAGAGGGAAATCTTTTAGGACCGAGATGAGAAAATCATTTTTCATGCAGAGAGTGGTGAATCTGTGGAATTCTCTGCCACAGAATGTAGTTGAGGCCAGTTCATTGGCTATATTTAAGAGGGAGTTAGATGTGGCCCTTGTGGATAAAGGGAACAGGGGGTATGGAGAGATGGCATGTACAGGATACTGATTTGGATGATCAGCCATGATCATATTGAATGGCGGTGCAGGCTCGAATGGCCGAATGGCCTACTCCTGCACCTATTTTCTATGTTTCTATGTTTCTATTAGCAAAGACTTGTCCCATCCCCGTCAGTCGTTCTTCTCCTTGCTTCCATTGGACGGGTAAATCAGAAGCTTGAAAGCATGTACCTCCAATTCAGAAACAGCTTTTTCCTCTCCATTATCAGGCTTCCAAATGATCCTTCCATAAACTAGGGTACTGTTGGATTCATCTGTGCCCTATTGTGGACTTTTGAATGATAGGATATTCAGCACCAGAAGTCTGGAGGGAATTTTGGAGGTGATGGTTTTCCCCAGTTATGTTGCTCTTACCGTACCTGGAAGAAGAGGTCACCTGAGAAGAAGGACCCCATGGGAAATATTAGTCAGTGAAATCTTCGACGGGGAAGCCGACTCACAGCAGAGCACTGAGCCGCTGAAGGATTCCCAGTCATCAATCTCACTAGTTGGCTCGGAGGGGACATTGAGCAATGCCAACCGTGAAACCTGTTGTCATATCTGCTTATGCTGCCCATAAGCTGGAAAGATTTATGAGCATTTTGCCAGGACTTACAGGGAGAGGTTGGCAGCCTGGGACATTATTTTTTGGAGCACAGGAGGCTGAAGGGAAGAGATAGGGTGAAGGCACAGAGTCTTTTACCCAGAGGAGGGGAATCAAGAACCAGAAGACATAGCTTAGTTTAGAGATACAGCGCGGAAACAAGCCCTTCGCTCACCGAGTCCGCACCAACCAGCGATCCCCACATATTAACAGTATCCTGTACCAAGGACATTTATACCAAGCCAATTAAACCACAAACCTGTACGTCTTTGGAATGTGAGAGGAAGCCGAATATCTCAGAGAAAACCCACACAGGTCACAGGGAGAAGGTACAAACAATCTCCCATAGCCAGGGTTGAAGCCGGGTGTCTGGAAGTAGAGGCGCTGGTGTGCCTTGATAGGCACTGTAAGGGAGGAACTCTACCGCTGTGCCACCACCACCATAGCTTCAAGGTGAGAGGGGAAAGATTAATAGGGACCTGAGGGGCAACGTTTTCACACAGATGGTGGTGGGACTATCGAACGAGTTGCCAGAGGAGGTAGTTGAGGTGGGTATTATGAGAATATTTAAAGGTAACTTCTCTTATAAGCAATGCCTAATGCTGTTGAGGTCTTCATGAATTGCTTCATTTTCTGAGGAATTGTCAATGGAATTGAACATTGTGCAATCTTCGACCAACACTCCGACTTCCGATTTAAGGGATTCCAATCCTTTAAATTGGAAGGAAAACTACTGGCGATGTTTGGGGCTTGGCATAACCCTGAGTACGTCTTGTGGTCATGGCGTGTTGTCAAAACGATTAACTAGCCTCGGCCACAATCTTCCTCCTTTGTATTAAACATGACTTCTACTTGAGGCTGATTGAATTCGGATCTAACAGGGGTTCTTGCGGTTACACTTGATTAAATGCTGCCTTGATGTCATTGTCAGTTTTCCTTTTGACTTTAGCTTTTTGAACAAGTCTTTGGGTGTCCTGATGATCAGAATTAAAGGGCGTTCTTTTAGGAAGGAGACGAGGAGAAATCTCTTTTGTCCTAGGGTGGTGAATCTGTAGAATTATTTGCCAAGTCAGTGGATATTTTTAAGGCAGCGATCGATAGATTCTTGATTAGTACGGAGGTGTCAGAGGTTATGGGGAGAAGGCAGGAGAATGGGGTTTGGAGGGAAGGATAGATCAGCCATGATTGAATAGCAGAGTAGACTTGATGGGTCGAACGACCTAATTCTACTCCTATTACTTATGACATGAGCTGATGAAACTTAATCCAAGGATTGGTGGGGAGGGTATTGGTGAGGAAGAACTACATGAAGCACTGCTGAGGAAACTGTAGTCATTTTAGTGATGATTAAAAGTAGACTGGTGGTATATAGCTGCATTAGATTTATCTTCAAATTTGACCCAAGGTACAGTACTTGTGCCACTTGACTGTGACTGAGATGACAGAGGGGGGCGGTTTCACTTTGGCTTCAAATTAGTTGCAGAATCTTTGAGCAACTCAACTTGGGCCAAGTAGAACGGAAATGAAAGGCACCGCTATTGCAAGCGACTAAGTGAATTGCCAGAGGATTTTTTTAATTTATTTAAATGCTCTAGAAAATGATTGAGGAATATAAATTGAAAGGATAGGATGATGGGTTGGGGTTCACTCATTTAATATGCTTGGATAACCACTACAGTGTTTTCTTTCAACTACTGTATATCTGGAGATCAAACAGCTTTTTGACAGTTTAATCTTACAAATTAGTTCCTTTCCTTCTCAAAGACTTTGACATCAGGCGATGAATGATCTTCTTTACCACTTTGTTTTCCAGTTCCACGGCTAAACCTGGATTAACAACCAAAATATGGTTGGTTTGTGGAAAGTCCTTGAGGCGCAGTTTCTATTGATGTTTTAGGTGGTCCTGTGATTGAGCACACGTCTGTTCCATTCTGCTTTATGTGTGTTCTGAAGTGTTTTACAAGCATCTGCAGACTCGGCAGATAAAGCAGATAAACAGATAAGGCAGCCAAACCATCCTATCGCCAACTGGAGAGTGGTCCTGACCTACTATCTTTAGAGATACAGTGTGGAAACAGGCCCTTCAGCTACCGGTTCCACGGCGACCAGCAATCACCCCCATACACTAGCACTAGTGACAATTTGCAATGTGCAAAAGTCAATTAACCTACAAACCCGTACATCTTTGGAGAGTGGGAGGAAACCGGGGCACCTCGAGAAAACCCGCGCGGTCACAGGGAGAACGTACAGACTCTGTACAGACAGCACCTGTAGTCAGGATGGAACCCAGGTCTCTGGCGCTGTAAGGCAGCAACTCTACCGCTGCACCTCTGTGCCATCATATCTACCCTCAGACTCTCTATAAACTTTAAAGGACTTACACTAAACAGTATTCCCTTTATCCTGTACCTGCAAGCTGTGGATGGCTTGATTGTAATCATGTAGAGTCTGGATAGCATGCAACAAAAAAGCTTGTCACTGTACCTCGCTATACATGACAATAAACTAAACTAAACTAAACTAATTTCTGGAATGGTAATGTGGGTAGTTTTTTAGGTAGTTCACTCTTTCCGCCATTTTCCGCCAGTATGGTGGACAATTTTGGTCGCCTAGTTATAGGAAGGATGTCAACAAAGTAGAGAGAGTACAGAGGAGATTTACTAGAATGTTGCCAGGGTTCCAGCAACTATGTTACAGAGAAAGGTTGAACAAGTTAGGTCTTTATTCTTTGGAGCGCAGAAGGTTAAGGGGGGACTTGATTGAGGTCTTTAAAATGATGAAAGGGATAGACAGAGTTGACGTGGATACGTTTTTCCCATTGAGGGTAGGGAAGATTCAAACAAGAGGGCATGACATGAGAATTAAGGGACAGAAGTTTCGGGTAACGTGAGGGGGAACTTCTTTACTCAGAGGGTGGTGGCTGTGTGGAATGAGCTTCCAGCAGAAGTGGTGGAGGCAGGATCGATTTTAACATTTAAGAGTAAAGTGGATAGGTATATGGACGTGAAGGGAATGGAGGGGTATGGTCTGAGTGCAGGTAGATGGGACTAGGGGAAAACAAATGGTCGGCACGGACTGGAAGGGCCGAGAGGGCCTGTTTCCGTGCTGTAATTGTTATATGGTTATATGGTTATTTACACAGGGCTTCTTTATGCTCTCCATTCATTCACTGTACCTCAGTATAAGCGACAAATAAACTAAACTAAACTGCATTGTGGGTTTTCACTGTCACCCCAAAAACTGCTTCTCCAACTTGAGTGATAATGGAGCAAGATTTCCAGCAGTCAGTGTGGATGCTTCTTGAGCTGCTCCTCTAGCCACCTCCTCTGTCCATCTGGTGATCACTTCACTGACTGAGGACTTAGGACTGAGATGAGGAAAAACTTTTTCACCCGGAGAGTTGCGAATCTGTGGAATTCTCTGCCACAGAAGGCAGTGGAGGCCGATTCACTGGAGGTTTTCAAGAGAGAGTTGGATTTAGCTCTTAGGGCGAACGGAATCAAGGGGTATGGGGAAAAAGAAGGAACGGTGTACTGATTTTGGATGATCAGCCGTGTTCATATTGGCTCGAATGGGCTGAATGGCCTACTCCTGCACCTATTTTCTATGTTTCTACGACATAGCTCAGAATAGACTGTCTGCTTTGGGAGTCAGTTGTGAGGCAACCCAGTGGGGCAGAATTGCAGGGAATGGTGTGATATGGATTACATGCAGGTAGACAAGAGTTGGTCTTGGCATCATGTTTCGGTACAGACATTGTGGGCCGAAGGGCCTGTTCCACTGCTATACTGTTCTGTGTTCCAATTGGCAATCATAGCCATGTAAAGTAATTGACAGTGATGGAGCAGCGTGAGATAGTTAACAATGACTTCTATGGTTCACATTGAACTTTGCTGAAATGTAGACATTCTGAGCTTATTTGTTTGTGCCATGCTTGTCTATTCTGCCAATCTCTGTTTCTTGATAATGTGGTGTTCAGACTTGTAGAAGGCTGCACACAACTGATATTGAACTTGTTGGCATCTGAGCCCTTCCAATCAGCACTCGTTTGCAGTGTACTTCAGATCAGAACTGACGCATTAATCAATATTTCCATTGTTTATGTATGTTAAGGACAGCTAATGGATGATTTAGCAACATCTAAACACTGTTCTGACCAACATCAAAGGAGTCAGGCATTGAGCAAACATATGCATTCCTGAAAGTACATGAAGGAAACAATTATTTCCAGTTAACAAACACCAGTGCACCATAGAACAAATTAAACACTTGGAAACTGACCTAAAGAGAAGCGGGCATGAAGTTAATCATTCTTATGTGAATAAATTTTGACTTGAGAGAAAAAAAAAGAATGTTTAATCTAAATATAAACATGGTATTAGGCAGAAAACAGTCAGAGCAATTATGTTTAACCACATCAAATATTACATTTGTTTTATTTGCAGATTTCAAACAAGCATTTCCTGTTTCTTTTCCATCATTCAGACTCTTGTTTCAGTGTCCAATTATCCATTGCATATTGCTGAACAGATCTAGACCTTACACCTGATCTTTATCAGAGGAAGAAAGGTATTTGTTGGCCAAGGAACTGAAAAGTCATTTAGAAGACACTTCTTGGGGGGAAAAGCAACAGTTCATCTGAAAGTCAGTGACTTCATTCCTTTTCAGGAGTTTTTTATGGAGCAGAATGGTTTAATAGAAAACTTCTTCCTGGCTTGATATGAAACAGTCACAGAAACATAGATTTACAGAGTCGTAGAGTCATAGAGTTATACAACGTGCAAGCAAGCCTTTAGGCCCAACTTTCCCACGCCGACCAACATGCCCCACCCACACTATTCCCACCTGCCTACGTTTAGACAATATACCTCTAAACGTATCCTATCCACATACCTGTCCCAAATTCTATACTCAATACTCTGACTGATGAAGGTCAGCATGCTGAAAGACTTCTTAACCACCCTATCTACCTGTGATGCCACTTTCATAGAAACATAGAAACATAGAAATTAGGTGCAGGAGCAGGCCATTCGGCCCTTCGAGCCTGCACCGCCATTCAATATGATCATGGCTGATTATCCAACTCAATATCCTGTACCTGCCTTCTCTCCATACCCTCTGATCCCTTCAGCCACAAGTGCCACATCCAACTCCCTCTTAAATATGGCCAATGAACTTGCCTCAACTACCTTCTGTGGCAGAGAATTCCACAGATTCACCACTCTCTGTGTGAAAAACGATTTTCTCATCTCGGTCCTAAAAGACTTCCCCCTTATCCTTAAACTGTGACGCCTTGTCCTGGACTTCCCCAACATCGGGAACAATCTTCCTGCATCTAGCCTGTCCAACCCCTTAAGAATTTTGTAAGTTACTATGAGATCACCCCTCAATCTTCTAAATTCCAGCGAGTACAAGCCGAGTCTATACAGTCTTTCTTCATATGGAAGTCCTGCCATCCCAGGAATCAGTCTGGTGAACCTTCTCTGTACTCCCTCTATGGCAAGAATGGCTTTCCTCAGATTAGGAGACCAAACTGTACGCAATACTCCAGGTGTGGCCTCACCAAGACCCTGTACAACTGCAGTAGAACCTCCCTGCTCTTGTACTCAAATCCTTTTGCTATGAATGCCAACATACCATTCGCTTTCTTCACAGCCTGCTGCACCTGCATGCCTACTTTCAATGACTGGTGTACTATGACACCCAGGTCTCGCTGCATCTCCCCTTTTCCTAATCGGTCACCATTCAAATAATAGTCTACCTTCCTGTTTTTGCCACCAAAGTGGATAACCTCACATTTATCCACATTATACTGCATCTGCCATGCATTTGCCCACTCACCAGGTCTATCCAAGTCATCTTGCAGCCTCCTAGCATCCTCCTCACAGCTAACACTGCCCCCCAGCTTCGTGTCATCCGCAAACTTCGAGATTGTTGCATTTAATTCCCTCATCCAAATCAATAATGTATATTGTAAAATAGCTGGGGTCCCAGCACTGAGCCTTGCAGCACCCCACTAGTCACTAGTCACTGTCTGCCATCCTGAAAAGGACCCGTTCACTCCTACTCTTTGCTTCCTGAATGCCAGCCAGTTCTCTATCCACATCAATACTGAACCACCAATACCGTGTGCTTTAAGTTTGTATACCAATCTCTTGTGTGGGACCTTGTCGAAAGCCTTCTGAAAGTCCAGATATAACACATCCACTGCTTCTCCCTTATCCACTCTACTAGTTACATCCTCAAAAAATTCAATAAGATTCGTCAGACATGATTTACCCTTTGTAAATCCATGCTGACTTTGTCCAATGATTTCACAACTTACCAAATGCGCTGCTATCCCATCTCTAATAATTGACTCTAGCAGTTTCCCCACTACCGATGTTAGACTAACTGGTCTATGATTTCCCGTTTTCTCTCTCCCTCCCTTTTTAAAAAGTGGGGTTACATTAGCTACCCTCCAATCCTCAGGAACTACTCCAGAGTCTAAAGAGTTTTGAAAAATTATCACTAAGGCATCTGCTATTTCTGGGGCTACTTCTTTAAGTACCCTGGGATGCAGCCTATCTGGCCCTGGGGATTTATCGGCCTTTAATCCATTCAATTTACCTAACACCACTTTCCGGCTAACCTGGATTTCACTCATTTCCCTCCATCTCATTTGACCCGCGATCCCCTGCTATTTCTGGCAAATTATTTATGTCTTCCTTAGTGAAGACAGAACCAAAGTAGTTATTCAATTGGTCTGCCATGTCCTTGTTCCCCATGATCAATTCACCCATTTCTGACTGCAAGGGACCTACATTTGTTTTAATTAATCTTTTGCGCTTCACATATCGATAAAAACTTTTGCAGTCAGTTTTTATGTTTCCTGCCAGTTTTCTTTCATACTCCATTTTCCCTTTCCTAATTAAGCCTTTGTCTTCCTCTGTTGGTCTCTGGATTTCTCCCAGTCCTCTGGTAGGCTGCTTTTTCTGGCTAATTTGTACGCTTCATCTTTTTCTTTGATACTATCCCTGATTTTCCCTCGTTATCCACGGATGCGCCACCTTCCCTGATTTATTCTTTTGCCATACTGGATGAACAATTGTTGTAGTTCATCCATGCAGTCTTTAAATGCCTTCCATTGCATATCCACCGTCAACCCTCAAGAATCAATTGCCAGTCGATCTTGGCCAATTCACGTCTCATACCCTCAAAGTTACCTTTCTTTAAGTTCATGACCCGTGTTTTCTGAATTAACAATGTCACTCTCCATCCTAATGAAGAACTCAACCATATTATGGTCACTCTTGCCCAAGGGGCCACGTACAACAAGGCTGCTAACTAACCTTTCCTCATTACTCAATATCCAGTCTAGAATAGCCTGCCCTCTCGTTGGTTCCTCCACATGTTGGTTTAGAAAACTATCCCGCATACATTCCAAGAAATCCTCTTCCTCAGCACCCCTGCCAATTTGATTCACCCAATCTATATGTAGATTGAAGTCACCCATTATGACGGTTTTACCTTCGTTGCACGCATTTCTAATTTCCTGTTTGATGTCATCCCCAACTCCACTACTACTTTCAAGGAACTATGTACCTGCACTCCCAGATCATCTCTACTCTACAACAGAATCTGTTGCCCAGAGTGCGGGAATTGAGACCAGAGGACACAGGTTCAAGGTGAAGGGGAAAAGATTTAATAGGAATCTGAGGGTTAACTTTTTCATACAGAGAGTGGTGGGTGTATGAAACAAGCCGCCAGAGGAGGTATTTGAGCTTGGGACTATCCCATAGTTTGAGAAACAGTTAGACAGGTACATGGATAGAACAGTTTTGGAGGGATATGGACCAAGCGCAGGCAAGTGGGACTAATGTAGCCGGGACATTGTTGGCCGGTGTGGGCAAGTTGGGCCAAAGGGCCTGTTTCCACACTGCATCACTCTATGACTCTATGACTCTATGACTCTATGACATATTGGGACAATAAGCTTAAGTAACATTTAAAGTGATTTTTGTTACTCAAAGTAAAGAACTCTAAATGGTGTGTCCCGCTTTCATGACCTAATTCATGACCTTTTTTACTCGTGGACATTTTTCATCATGCTAGAAAAACGCCCCGACCTACTTGATGCCACGAGTACCTATGACTATAATCATGATCTCCTACGACCTACCTACGACCTCCTACGACCTCATTACGGCCATGCTGTGAGTATGAGTCAAGGGCAAACTCAGCAGAGGTCGTGAATTAGGCCGTGAAAGTGGGATAGGCCCTTAACTCTTCTCCAACTTCTTTACTTTGTTTACTCTAACTCCTGCGATACTTAATTTTCTTCTCGTTTTGAGGACAACAGCAATAATATGTTTATTCGAGCATTAAAATAGATGGACTAAAACAGTTATTTCTCGCGAAACAAGCAACTGAGAAATTAAGTAAGTAAGTATGTTTATTGGCCAAGTAGTCACATACAAGGAATTTGCCTTGGTGCTCTGCCCACAAGTAACAACATGACTTACAGTGACAGTAACGAATGACTCAGAAAACACTAAACATTAATAATAAAAAAACATTCATGATAAAACACCATTGATTAGGCATGTGAACCAACAAAATAAAAATAATAAAACTCGACCATAAAATATCCCATCAATCAAAGGTCATTAACAGATCATTAACAGCAAGTGGAATATACAATTATTGTCATAGGTCAGCATCTAAGATATACAAGAGAGAGAATAGGTGCTGGAATTTGGAGTTAAAAAACAATCTGCTGGATGGTGATGAAAGGTCTAGACCTGAAATGTTGACTTATAAAACTGATAATGATATTGATTGATATTGAAATGTTGACTGTCCATTTTCTTCCACGGATGCTGCCTGAAAGGCTGAGTTCTGTCAGCAGATTGCTTTATACTATCAAAGAAGGCCTCATTATATTTGCTTTTAGGTAGAAGATGGCATGGTAACGAGCAGACATTAAAAAAACATATTTATTCATGTAATTGTTAAAAAGTACTGTTCAATTAAATACTGAAACATTCTTCAAAGCAGAATCTGGTTAGAAAAATTGTAGAAAATGGGGAAAGGGCAGATGTGTTAAATTAGGCCTGCACAAGGAAAGATTGTGAAGATATTCCAAATTCAGGCACACTGGTCTGGGAATCTGTAGCATATGCAGAGGTCAGGATCCATCTGGTAAGGCAAACATTAAAGCAGATGGGGTGTATTTCAATTTCCTCAAGGAATCTGAGTATGTCTTAATAAAACTCTTTCATTCAACATGCAATAAATAGTAAAATAAAATAAATGAATTATTTATAATGTATTAATTTAAAAAAATCCAATGGAAATATGTCTTTAGAGGTATTGGCTCCAGAGGAGCCAACTATCAGATGACCAAGTCTGTAAAAAGGAACTGCAGATGCTGGTTTATACCGAAAAGAGATACAAAAAGCTGGAGTAACTCAGCGGTTCAGGCAGCATCTCTTTAGAAAAAAGATGGGTGACGTTTTGGATCGGGACCTTTGGGAAAAGTGGATGAAGTTTCGGGTCAGGACCCTCGACTTAAACCAGCATCCGCAGTTCCTTTCTACAACAGCCAGAAGAAGGGTCCTGACCCAAAACATCACCCATGCTTTTTCTCCAGAGATGGTGGCCGATGCTTGGGTCAGATGACCGAATTCTACTTTCAAATGGCACTGATAAACCAATAATGCATTTCTATTGCAAACTGTCTTATGTCAACAGCTGAGGGAGTTCTACACTTAAGTTTCTTTTATAATGAAACCTTTAAACTATTTAAATATCCAATAGAATTCTTCAAAGAGTCAACTACTTAAAAAAGAGCCAATTAAGTAATTTTGAAAACACGAAAGGCTGCAAGATACTGGAAACTTGAGCAAAAACAAACAGCTGGAGGTACTCAGCAGGTCGAGCAGCATCTGTGGGGAGAAAAGGATTTGACGATGTTTAGGTCGAGATGCTGCATCAGTGATTTAGATGTATCATCACTGCTGTGTTGCAAAGAAATACTGCAATGGATTTAACGCTGAGAAAATTCCTGGGAAATATCATATAATAATTATTATATAATCTATGTTATCAGTCTGAAGAATGGTGTTTAGCCAGGAGATGAGAGAGCAGAACACGTCCCACTGCAAGTAGTGCATAGAACATAGAACATAGAACACAAAACATAAAACATAGAACAGTACAGCACTGGAATAGGCCCTTGGGCCCACAATGCTTGTGCCGAGCATGGTGTCGTTAAACTCATTTTACCTGCCTGAGGAAGGGTCTCGACCCGAAATGCCACACATTCCTTCTCTCCGGAGATGCTGCCTGTCTCGTTGAGTTACTCCAGCATTTTGTGTCTAATCTCATCTGTCTTGATGTGATCCATATCACTCTAGTCCCTGCAGTTCCACGTTCCTATCTGAAGTCCTCTTAAAAAATGCTGCTATCATATCTGCCTCCAGCACCACACCTGGCAATGCGTTCCAGGCCCCCATTACTCTTATGTGTAAAAAAAACTTGCCAAGCCCGTCTCCATAAAACGTTCTCCCTCTCATCTTTTGACTATGTGTTGGACATTTCCACCCTGGGAGAAAGGTTCTGACTGTCCACCCTATCTATGCCATTTAAAATACAGTCTGTCAATGCAATTTTTCACTTCAAGCAGCCTTTGGTCTGCTATCTCATTACATCTCTCCTGAGCCACTAAATGCTTAGACTTTAGACTTTAGAGATACAGCGCGGCATCAGGCCCTTTGGCATACCAAGTCCATGCCAACCAGCGATCACCCAATACACTAGCTCTAACCAACATGCTAGGGACAACTTACAATTTTTTTAATCAAAGCCAATTAACCTACAAACCTGTACATTTTTGGAGTGTGGGAGGAAACCGGAGCACCCGGAGAAAACCCATGTGGTCACGGGGAGTATGTACAAACTCCATACAGACAGCACCCGTAGCAGGATCAAACCCGGGTCTCTGGCGTAGTAAGGCATCAACTCGAACACTGCTCCTGCGTGCCGCTCCAAACAATGTTCTTCATTGTTCACAAATTATTTGCAAAAATATCCATTCGTATCACATCTTATCATTTCCTCAAGTGGCTTCACAATTAAACTAGAAACGTTGCCTATTTCCTTCGCTCCTTAGATGCTGCTGCACCCGCTGAGTTTCTCCAGCCTTTTGTGTACCCTCGATTTTCCAGCATCTGCAGTTCCTTCTCTATCACAATTAAACTAGCTCCTCACAACGAAAGAATGAAGGGAATAAAACCAGGAGCAAGTCATTCATCCCAATTATACATAGATTAGCACAAAGATAGACACAAAATGCTGGAGTAACTCAGCAGATCAGGCAGCATCTCAGGCGAAAATGGGCAGGTGACATTTCTTGTTGGAATGCTTCTTCAGACCTGACCTGAAATGTCACCTATCCCTTTTCTCCATAGATGCTGCCTGACCCGCTGAGTTACTCCAGCATTTTGTGTTCACCTTTGGTATAAACCAGCATCTGCAGTTCCTCTTTATTACATTGTAGTATAGCACAAGTTGAAGTAAAGATGCCATGTTAAACTAATCTCCTCAGTCTGTATGCGCTTCATATCCCTCCATTCCCTGCATATCCATATGTCCCTCCAAAAGCCCCTTAAATGCCACTATCGTACCTGCCCCAACCACGAGTCCTGCCAGCACATTCCAAACACCCATCACCCTCTGTAGAAAAAAAACTTTCCCCACACATGTCCCTCTCATCTTAATGCTGTGTCATCTAGTCGTTGACATTTCCACCCTGGGAAATAGGTTCTGACTGTATGCCCTTCAATAAGATAATGTGTGATCTTTTACATGCCACTGACTTGCACTCATCCCTTCATATTCTTAATATATCAAAATCCATTGGCCTCTGCCTTGAGCACACACAGTGACGAGTCTCCACAATCCCATTGGGTAGGGAATGCCAAAGATACTCCACCACACCACCAGAGATTTCTTCTCATCTTCATCTTTGGAACGAAGTAACATTACAAATGTCTCTGCCATTCAGTCAGATGATGAATAACCCGTACAATTAGCCATCGTAGCTCAGCATCGCTTCATGTTGGCATTCGTCCATCTGCGAGATTGTTTCTCTGTAGAGGCAGTATCAAATGCTGTTAACTTTGTCAAAATCACAGTCAGTTCGCCCCTCAATCAAAACTCAAGTGAACTTGTGTTTATGCTTTCCATTCGTAATAAAATACCGCTTGAAGTGGTGAAGCTGCAGCTACTTTTTCTCCCTACTGATGTTATCATTTGGGTGTATTCCTACAATGTGATTGTATTCTTCAGATGCATTCTTTAGTAAGATGCATCTGACTCCAGCCTCACACGACATGTATTAGACGTTGCACATTCCACCAATGCAACATTTCAGGCTGAGAGATTTTACACAGAACTTTAAAACCTAAAACTAACTATGGCACCAGCGTCAACACCAGTGGGGTAAATGGAGTCTTTGTGTGTCAGTTTACCATTCAACAGAGGAGGAGGAATTCATTTGACCCACTATGCATGTGCTAACTCTTTAGAAGACCACTCTAAAGTGCTTCAATGTCTACCCCATAAAATTGTATTGTGTTATCTGTTTTAACAATCACAATAGACAATAGACAATAGGTGCAGGATTAGGCTATTCAGCCCTTCAAGCCAGCACTGCCATTCACTGTGATTATGGCTGATAATCCGCCATTCACTGTGATCATGGCTGATCATCCAGGTTTCTGCCTTCTCCCCATATCCCTGGACTCCGCTACTTTTAAGAGCTCTTAGTTGCACCTTTATCAGAAGGAATGCAGAAGACCACAAGGATGGCTGACCACCACCATCATCTCAAGGACATTTGGAGTCATAGAGCTGTACCTCATAGAAATAGGCCCAGCATGTCCAAGACAACCAATATATTTATCTACACAAGTCCCATTGGTCTGGATTTGGTCTGGTTTTCTATGTCTTGGTGTAAACATAATGTGATGGAGGAACTCTATGGGTTTAAGCGGGTTCTGTGGAAGGATTGGACAGATGCCGTTTTTTTCGGTCGGGACCCGTCTTCAGACTGATAAAGTAGAGGAGAATTAAATCAGAAAAAAAGAGATGGGGGTGGGCCAAATCCTGGCAAGTGATTTGAAAAAAGAGATAGGGGTGGATACATGCGAGGGGGGGCTTGGTTAGCAGATGGGTGGAGCAAATGACAAAGGCTAAAGGAGACAGAAGTATGTCAGATGAAGATGAAGAGAGAAGAGGACTGAAAAGTAAAGCCAACAGTGTGATATGGGTGGAAGGGGATGGCGATGGGAAGGGGGGGGGGGGTCATGAGGGAGGATGAAAGTAAAACAGACAACTCAGGGCTGTTGAGTGTATGGAGGAGAGGAAATGAGCAGGGTGACCATGGGAGTGGGAGATGGTGGGACAAATGTGCATGGGGGGTGGTGGGTGAGGACTCGGGGAGAAAAGTGGGGTATTACTTGAAATTGGAGGATTTGATGTTCATATTTTTGGGTTGTAGTCTACCCAAGTGGAATATGAGGAGCTGTTCCTCAAGTTTGTACATTTGAAGGAGGTGAGGTGGAACGTCTTTAGTCAGACGGTAGTTAATCTGTGGAACTCATTGCCACAGAGGGCTGTGGAGGCCAAGTCAGTGGAATTTTTTACGGCAGAGATAGACAAATACTTGATTAGAACGGGTGTCAAGAGGTATGGGGAGAAGGTAGGAAAATGGGGTTAGGAGGCAGAGATCAGCCATGATTGAATGGGGGAGTAGACTCGATGGGTCAAGTGGCCTAAGTCTACTCCTATAACTTGTGAACTTTTGAAAGTGCAGGTGGCCTCATTCTGGCAATGGAGGAAGCGGAGACAAAATGGTTAGCAACTAGGAGGTCTCCAGCAGCCCTTGGTGGACCGAGCACAATTGTTCAATGAAACGGCCACCTGGTCTCCTCTTGGTCTGGCTGATGTACTCTATGTAGTAGACACGTTTTGTAAAGGTGTACATGAACCTCAGTATAACCTGGAAGGGTTGCTGGGGTTCCTGGAAGGAAGTAAGATAAGAGATGAAGAGAAAAAAAAAGCTAAGAGGTGTGGGGAAAACTATATGGGGAATTTGGATGGGAAGAGATGAGTTGACCAAGGAATTGCAGAGGGAGTGATCTCTGCAGATGAGGATGGGACAATGTGACTGATTATGTGATCACGTTGAAGATGGTAGAAATGTCGGAGAATGATGTGTTGAATGCTGCGGCCTGCGGGTGAAAGGTGAGGACCAGGGGACCTTTATCCTTAAATAGACATGATTGGTAGATACGCAGAAACTTTTATCCAGGGTCAACAACCAGAGAATATACAGTAGGTTTAAGGTGAGGGGAAGCAATTTAACAGTAACCTGAGAGGCAACTTTCTCACTCAGAGGCTGGTGCGTGTATGGAATAAGTTGCCAAAGGAGGTAGGTGAGGTCGGTACTAAAGAAAATTATCAAGACTCTTGGACAGATACATGAATAGAAAATATTTAGAGCGATATGAGCCAAAGATGGGCAAATTGGACTAGCTTAATGGGACATCTGGATTAGCATGGACAAGTTGAGCTGAAGAGCCTGTTTGATTCTGTGATCTTAGTAAATGTCCAAGAACTTGAAGCACTCATGAGAAAAACTTCAAATAAATTCAATTGATTAAAAAAGTTACAAGTTAATATTTACTTAGCTGGGTCCCTCGCTCCATCGAAATGAATAGAGCAGCTGAAATGGACCTGCTCCGGTGAAATGAATAGAGTGGCTGTTGCCGCGCTGTTTAACCTGGCACGAGTTAACCAGGCAGATTCCCCGATGGAAGTGCTGGGAAAATGCAGCTATTGCACTATGTCACAGGCAGAGCACAGTCAGCAAAAGCCCAGCAAAAGCCCTGACACGTCTCTCGCCTCCCAGCTCGCATGGGAGTCCTGATGGTCTGGATACTGCTGGCGTTTTGAGCAAAAGTCCAGGCCAATAGATTTTAGCATTTTTCCCCCGACTGTCAGTCAGGGTAACCATCCTGTCATTTCCTGATTAATGTTACACACTTTTTCTCGCATACCAGGATTGTATTTATTGATCACCTTTTCAAACCACTGTACCATTGTGAAATGCAATAAAACTTTGTTTTAATGGAAGATAGACACAAAAAGCTGGAGTAAAGGGCCTGTCCCACTGTACGAGGTAATTCAAGAGTTCTCCCGAGTTCTCCCCTGATTCGACCTCGTGTAATGTACGTAGCAGGTATGTAGGAGCTCGTGGATGTCATGTAGCGGCTCGTACGAGTAATGGTAGGTACTCGGGAAATCCGGTAAACTCGTAACGTTTTTTCAACACTGTGAAAAATGTCCATGAGTAAAAAAATACTTGTGATGAAAAAAATTGTCACTTTTTACTCGTACGAGCCCCTACGTACCCGCTACGTACATTACATGAGCTCGAATCAGGGGAGAACTTGGGAGAAGTTGAATTGTCTCATACAACCCACGCAAAGCCACAGGGCCGGACAACATTCCTGGATGCGTTCTAAGAGACTGCGCCGAGCAACTGAAAGATGTCTTCACAGACATTTTTAACACCTCACTCAAACCCAGTCTGCCATAATGACTTTCGACCAGTGGCTCTAACACCCATAATAATGAAGTGTTTTGAGCGACTGGTTATGCAGCATATCAAAAATAGCCTACCTGCCAACCTAGACCCACTGCAGTTCGCCTACAGAGCCAACCGATCCACAGAGGACGCAGTCTCAACAACACTGAACCTCGTACTGCCACACCTTGATCAGAAAAATACTTATGCCAGGATCCTCTTCATAGACTTCAGCTCTGCTTTTAACACAATCATTCCGCAGCAGCTGGTGGAGAAGTTGGAGTTATTGGGGGTTGATGCTGGCACATGTAACTGGGTCCTGAACTTTCTATCGCAACGGCAGCAGACAGTCAGGGTGGGCAGTAGGACATCAAAAACCATAGCCGTGAGCACTGGCTCGCCCCAAGGCTGTGTCCTAAGCCCACTGCTGGGCTTTATGGGAAGCCACTAGTTTTATGGGAAGAATGTAGAAGAGAAATGGAGGACATTAAAAGGGGAAATTGTAAGAGTACAGAATCTTTATGTCCCTGTTAGGTTTAAAGGAAATAGTAAACATTGAAAAGAGCCATGGTTTTCAAGGGAAATTGGACACTTGTTTTGAAAAAAGAGAGATATCTACAATAATTATAGGAGGCATGGAGTGAATGAGGTGCTAGAGGAGTATAAAGAATGTAAAAAGAATCTTAAGAAAGAAATTAGGAAGGCTAAAAGAAGATATAGAAACATAGAAATTAGGAGCAGGAGCAGGCCATTCGGCCCTTCGAGCCTGTACCACCATTCATGGCTGATCATCCAACTCAGTATCCTGTACCTGCCTTCTCTCCATACCCCCTGATCCCTTCAGCCACAAGGGCCACATCCAACTCCCTCTTAAATATGGCCAACGAACTGGCCTCAACTACCTTCTATGCCAGAGTATTCCACAGATTCACCACTCTGTGGAATACTCTGTGAAAAACGATTTTCTCATCTCGGTCCTAAAAGACTTCCCCTTATCCTTAAACTGTGACCCCTTGTCCTGGACTTCCCCAACATCGGGAACAATCTTCCTGCATCTAGCCTGTCCAACCCCTTAAGAATTTTGTAAGTCTCTATGAGATCACCCCTCAATCTTCTAAATTCCAGCGAGTACAAGCCAAGTCTATCCAGTCTTTCTTCATATGGAAGTCGTGCCATCCCAGGAATCAGTCTGGTGAACCTTCTCTGTACTCCCTCTATGGCAAGAATGTCTTTCCTCAGATTAGGAGACCAAAACTGTACGCAATACTCCAGGTGTGGCCTCACCAAGACCCTGTACAACTGCAGTAGAACCTCCCTGCTCTTGTACTCAAATCCTTTTGCTATGAATGCCAACATACGAGGTTGCTTTGGCAAGAAAGGTGAAAGTAAATCCAAAGGGTTTCTACAGCTATATTAATAGCAAAAGGATAACGAGGGATAAAATTGGACCATTAGAGAGCCAGAATGGACAGCTATCTGCAGAGCCAAAAGAGATGGGGGAGATATTGAACAATTTTTTTTCTTCGGTATTCACCAAGGAGAGGGATATTGAACTCTGTGAGGTAAGGGAAAAAAGTAGAGTAGCTATGGAAACTATGAGATTCAAAGAGGAGGACACTTTGAAAAATATAAAAGTGGATAAGCCTCAAGGTCCTGACAGGATATTCCCTAGGACATTGAGGGAAGTTAGTGTAGAAATAACAGGAGCTATGACAGAAAAATTTCAAATGTCATTAGAAACGGGAATAGTGCTGGAGGATTGGCGTACTGCGCATGTTGTTCCATTGTTTAAAAAGGGTTCAAAGAATAAACCTAGCAATTATAGACCAGTTAGTTTGACGTCAGTGGTGGGCAAATTAATGGAAAGGATACTTAGAGATAATATATATAAGCATCTGGATAAACAGGGTCTGATCAGGAACAGTCAACATGGATTTGTGCCTGGAAGGTCATGTTTGACAAACCTTCTCAAATTTTTTGAAGCGGTTACTAGGGAAATTGATGAGGGTAAAGCAGTGGACGTTGTCTATATGGATTTCAGTAAGGCCTTTGACAAGGTTCCCCATGTAAGGTTGGTTAAGAAGGTTCAATCTTTGGGTGTTAATGGTGGAGTAGCAAGTTGGATTCAACAGTGGCTGAATGGGAGATGTCAGAGAGTAATGGTGGATGGCTGTTTGTCAGGTTGGAAGCCGGTGACCAGTGGGGTTCCTCAGGGATCTGTGTTGGGTCCACTATGTATGCAGATAATTAAGTATGCAGATGATACTAAGATAGGTGGGGTTGTGAATAGTTGACATAGCCATGTCAACAAAATTGCTGTTACTTGCGCTCTTTTTGTTCTTTTGTGTATTAAGCAGCAACTGCAGTCGTTTGTTTCTACTACTTAGTGTAGTTTAGTTTAGAGATACAACATGGAAACGGGTCCTTCGGCCCACCATGTTCATGTCAAACAGAGATCACTGTACATTCACACAATCCTACACACACTAGGGACAATTTACCATTTGTATCAAGCCAATGAACCTACACAACTGTATGTCTTTGGAGCGTGGTAATAAACCGGAGCTCCCGGAGAAAACTGGGAGAACATACAAACTCCGTACAGACAGCACCCATAGTCAGGATCGAATCCGGGTCTCTCGTACTGTAAGGCAGCAATTCTACCGCTGCACCACCATTCCGCCCCTACTTATACAATGATAATCCCTTACATGGTTATAGGGGACAAATGGCAATAACGGACACCATTCCTGCCTTCCACTATTGTAATGAGGGTTTACAGTACAATAAATTCTGCAAGAGCATAACATACACAGCCAGCTCTTTAAAACCATCTGCAGCCTGTCAGATCATGGGTCTTGTTGACTTTTAGTCTCATTAATTACTCCTGTATTGTTTCCTTACAAACACTAATTTCTTTAACTGTCTGCTTCTCACTGAGCCCATTGTTCTGCACTATTTCTAGCATGTTATTTATATCTTCTGCTGTGAAGACAGAAACGAAAATATTTGTTTCATGTCTATGCCATTTAATTACACCCTATTATACTCCTGTTTCTGCTTGTATGAAACCTGTGTTTATTTTAGCTAATTGTTTCCTATTTACCTACAGAATCGTTTATAATCATTTTTTTAATGTCTCACGAGTTCATAGTCTACAAAATGTATTTGCCATCATTTGCTGAATTCTATTCTCCACCCAGTCCTCAGGCTGAATGTTGAACGCTGAAAGTCCTCGCACTTAATTTCATATTATTTTTATGTTTTCTTATTTGCTGTGATTGGATCATTTCTTTCCTGTGATTTCTTCTTTCCTTCAGGCAACTTATACTTGCTGTAAATTATGAATCGTTTCACAAAACAGTTGCCCACCAAAGCCGATGAATTCTTTGGCACCTGGAAAGCAATATTTAAGTTTTAAAGAAGGAACTAAGGAGCGAAGGAGATAGGCGACGTTTCGGGTCGAGACCCTTCTTCAGCAATATTTAAGTGTTGCAGTGCAATGGCCCAGTGAATGTGCTTCACAAATCCTTCTTTGCAAAATTGCCTTGCGCAGTAAGTCGCAGTGAAAATGCAAAACCCACGATGGGAGTGTAGCAGGCAGCTGCTGCAGGAGTCTCAGATTTTAGTTTAGTTTAGTTTAAAGATACAGCGCGGAAACCGTCCCGTTGGCCGACACAATCCGCACCGACCAGCGATCCCCACACATTAACACTATTCTACACACCAGTGACAATTTACACTTATACCAAGCTAATTAAGTGTAAATTGTCACTGGTGTGTAGAATACCAAGGTAATTAACCAATAAAACTGTACGTCTTTGGAGTGTGGGAGGAAACTGTAGATCTCGGAGAAAACCCACGAGGTCACGGGGAAAACGTACAAACTCCGTACAGCCAGCACCCGTAGTCAGCATCGAACCCGTACAGCCAGCACCCGTAGTCAGCACCAGCATCTCTGGTGCTGTAAGCAGCAACTCTACCGCTGCTTCACCGTGCCGCCCTAAGGATTAAAGACCCTCTACCCCCCCCCCACCCCCCGCATCCACCCCCTTCCCAATCCCCGCCCCCTTCAAATTCCCCTTATATCCCCATGTATCACAGAGGTAAGAAACTAAATTAATGCTATTGTGTGTCCCCAGTGTGTGGGATAGTGCTAGTGTAAAGGGCGATCACTGTTTGGGCAGACTTAGTGGGTGGAGGGCCTGTTTTTGTGCTGTATCTCTAAAGTCTAAAGTAAAGTCTAAAGAAAAGTTAAGCCCTTTATGATGATGCCAGTAATTGCACAGGTTTGTTCTTCATTTGTGGAAAAGATTACATTCTTTGAGAATACGTGAGGAGCACACAAAGCATCTGGCATGTAAGTGTCAATGGAAAGGGAACACAACCTCATAAGAATCCTCCATCTTACACTCACTCTAGTGTAATGTGTACCCCTCCCAGACCCTGCCAGAATCTTTCATGACAATTAATTGTCCTTTTTATATTGCATTCATATGTTAAAATCGTTTGCTCCACAGCTCTCTTTCAAACAGAGCCATTATCTCTTCCAGTCAGTTTAATTTTGTTGACATGGCTGTGATCAGCCTGATACCCAGGCATCCTACATATGGATTGGAGACACAGAATCATAGATTTGGCCCAACATGTCCAACCAAGATGGCCCATCGAAGCAGGTCCCATTTGCCCCATATCCCTCTAAATCGTTCCTATCCATGAACCTGTCCAAATGTCTTTTAAATGTTGTGAGCATACCAGCCTGAATTATCTCCAAAGATAAACCCCTGTCTCACTGTGCGAGTTGGCCCACGAGTGACCCGAGTTTTCACTCGTGGTGATCACGTAGCGGGAAACGTCGGAACTCGCACGAGCAACTTATCGACTCGTGGCGCTAAACGGCAGGTACTCGGGAAACTTGTTAACTCGTGAAAAAAATCAAACATGTTTGATTTTTTCCACGAGTCAAATTAACTGTTCAAGTGTAAAATGGAAACATTTTAACTCGTTGTAATAACGTAGTGGCCCCGTGCGTTTATCTTAGTGTCTCGTGAGTGTACCGTGGGAACTTTAATAATCTGTTCTTTTGCTCGTAAGACTGAACCAAAGATAGACACAAAATGCTGGAGTTTATAACTCAGCGGACCAGGCAGCATCTCTGGAGAGAAGGAATAGAGTCGAGACCCTTCTTCAGACTTTCCTTCGCTCCAGAGATGCAGCCTGTCCCGCAGAGTTACTCCAGCATTTCGTGTCTATCTTCGGCCTTTCTGCCACTTGTCCCCGTGGCTTCACTCTGTCTCAATGAACGGCTTAAAGACCTGCCGTAGGGGCAAGTCTGGGGTGGTGGGTGGGATGTGTCCAGTGTGATGCTCCATCCACCCCCCCGGGGCCGAGAGTGTGGGATTGGGAAGGAACTGCAGATGCTGGTTCACACCGGAGATGGACACACACAATGCTGGAGTAACTCGGCGGGACAGGCTGCATCTCTGGAGCGAAGGAATGGGTGGCATTTCGGGTAAGTCTGAAGAAGGGTCTCGACTCTATTCCTTCTCTCCAGAGATGCTGCCTGGTCCGCTGAGTTGTGTGTGTGTGTCTCTCTCCCTCTCTGTCTATCTGTGTGTATCTGTGTGTGTGTCTGCTGTCGGGTCCCGGTGGCCGCTCAAAGTCACCCGAGCTGCTTGATTCCTCTGAAGTGGGTGGGCCAGCTGCTGTCTGTGTGTGTGTGTGTGTGTGTGTGTGTGTGTGTGTCTCTCCCTCTCTGTCTATCTGTGTGTGTGTGTGTGTGTGTACTGTCGGGTCCCGGTGGCCGCTCAAAGTCACCCGAGCTGCTTAATTCCTCTGAAGTGGTGGCCAGCTGCTGTCTGTGTGTATCTCTGTGTGTGTGTGTGTGTGTGTGTGTGTCTCTCTCTCTCTCCCTCTCTGTCTATCTGTGTGTATCTGTGTGTGTGCCTGTATGTCAGGTCCCGGTGGCCGCTCAAAGTCATCCGAGCTTGCCTCATTCCTCTGAAGTGGTGACCAGCTGCTGTCTGTGTGTATCTCTCTGTGTGTGTGTGTGTGGTGTGTGTGTGTGTGTGTGTGTGTGTGTCTCTCTCTCCCTCTTGTCTATCTGTCGTGTGTGTGTGTGTGTGTTGTGTGTGTACTGTCGGGTCCGGTGGCCGCTCAGTCACCCGAGCTGCTTAATTCCTCTGAAGTGGTGGCCAGCTGCTGTCTGTGTGTATCTCTGTGTGTGTGTGTGTGTGTGTGTGTGTGTGTGTGTGTGTCTCTCTCTCTCTCTCCCTCTCTGTCTATCTGTGTGTATCTGTGTGTGTGTCTGATGCTGCTTAATTCCTCTGAAGTGGTGGCCAGCTGCTGTCTGTGTGTATCTCTCTCTCTCTCTCTCTCTGGTGTGTGTGTGTGTGTGTGTGTGTGTGTGTACTGTCGGGTCCCGGTGGCCGCTCAGTCACCCGAGCTGCTTAATTCCTCTGAAGTGGTGGCCAGCTGCTGTCTGTGTGTATCTCTGTGTGTGTGTGTGTGTGTGTGTGTGTGTGTGTGTGTCTCTCCCTCCCTCTCTGTCTATCTGTGTGTATCTGTGTGTGTGTCTGATGTCGGGTCCCGGTGGCCGCTCAAAGTCATCCGAGCTGCCTCATTCCTCTGAAGTGGTGACCAGCTGCTGTCTGTGTGTGTAATCTCTGTGTGTGTGTGTGTGTGTGTGTGTGTGTGTGTGTGTGTGTGTCTCTCTCTTCTCCTCTCTGTCTATCTCTGTGTGTGTGTGTGTGTGTGTGTGTGTACTGTCGGGTCCCTGCGGCCCCCTACGCTCAGTCACCGAGCTGCTTAATTCCTCTGAAGTGGTGGCCAGCTGCTGTCTGTGTGTATCTCTCTCTCTTGTGTGTGTGTGTGTGTGTGTGGTGTGTGTGTGTGTGTGTGTGTGTGTGTGTGTGTGTGTGTGTGTGTGTGTGTGTGTGTGTGTGTGTGTGTGTGTGTGTGTGTGTCTGCGTCTGCTGTCGGGTCCCAACGGCCGCTCAATGTCAGTCACCCGGGTTGCTTCCTTTTTTAAAATTATTTAAAATAGAGATCCATGCAAAAAAGTATTTAAAAACATAAAAAAACAAGAAATGCTTGGTAGAATGCGCATTTTTCATTGTAGGTCATATCAATAGATGTGGCCGCGCTGAAATAACTCAAAACCACAGGATGGAGATGTATTTTAACATTGTTGCTTTATTAAACCATACCTTCATTCACGGTTGGCTCAAGAGTAACGGGAGAGGAACTTGCTAACTCGGGAGAGGAAACTTGCTAACTCGGGAGAGGAACTTGCAACATCGCAGCAATTAATACCCGTGGGAACTCGGCCACACACTTGATCATACACTTGCAGTCTCGTGCGCAGCCACGAGTCTATTCACTCGGGGTACCTCGTGGGTCAACTCGCACAGTGAGACAGGGGCAATAGACACAAAGTGTTGGAGTAACTCAACGCGTCAGGCAGCATCTCTGGAGAAAAAAGATGGGTGACGTTGAGGGTCGGGACCCTTCTTCAGACTTTCTTCAACTATTTCCTTTGGTAGCTTGTTCCATATACTGTGTGAAAAGGTTGCTCCACTGGTTCCTATTAAATCTTGCCCCTCTTACCTTAAACATAGGCCCTTTGGTTCTTGATTACCCTATACTGGAAAAAAAACAGTAAATTTGCCCTATAAATTCCCTTCATGATTTTATACACCACGATAAGATCATCCTTCAGCCTCCTGCACTCCAAGGAATAAAGTCTTAATGGCCTGTCCCAAATAGGCAATTTTTTTGGCGATTACAGGCGACTAGGATGTTGCCACATGATCGTGGTGTGACGCCTGTATGGTCATGAGTAGACTCCTCAAGTCGCATAAAGAGTCGTAACATTTATCTGGACGCCGCTGGATTTTGAAATGTTCAAAACTTTTCAGCGACTGTGGGCTTGACGTAGCTTGTCTCCTGTCATAGGTGGTGTCGTAGGTTGTCGCCAGGTTGACGCAAGTTGTCGCCAGGTGACGTTGGTTATTGCTGACTTCGTTGGGTTCCATTGGCAACTACCTACGTCAACCTGCGTCAACCGGCGACAGGTATCGGCGACTGAATTATCTTCAGTTGTCATCAGTTGTCGCCAACAGGGTCGTTGCTTGTCGTAGCTTGTCACGGGTGGATGTAGGTTGACTTTGGTTGTCGTAGGTTGTCGCCTGTGTGGCCGTAGGTTGTCGTAGATGTGGTCGTAGGTGGAGGTCCTAATGGGTCGCCAGTAGCTTGCCATAGCTTGATGTCGACTAGGTGGTTAGTTGCCATAGCTTGCCGTAGACATTGTCGTGGGGGGCTCCAGTTGCCGCTTTTTCGGCGACCTGCTACGACTGTGAAAGTCGCCGGCAGTTGCCAAAAAAATTGCCTAAGTGGGACAGGCCCTTTAGCCTGTCAAAGCTCTGAAGAAGGGTTTCGGCCTGAAACGTTGCCTATTTCCTTCACTCCATAGATGCTGCCTCACCCGCTGAGTTTCTCCAGCACTTTTGTCTACCAAAGCTCTTCTTATAGCTCCGGCCATCAAATCCTGCAACATCCTCATAAATTATCTCTGCATCATTTCCAGCTTTTCACATTACACTTTAGACAGAGTGCATTCTTGATTCCCCTACACTGGGAAAAAGGGGAGCAGTGTAAATTCACCAATATAATAATGGAAGTAAACTCCAAGAAGAGTTTGCAGAAGTAGGTCTCGTATTCCTGTCAGGGATTGAAGGAAGATTTGATGAAGAGATGTAATAAGTTTTTTTTAAAATGTTTCATTGGGGTGGATACAGGGAAATGATTTGCATGTCGTCATTTAGGATCAAAATCAGTAAGGTGTCTTATCACACCGTGTAGTGCAAAATTGTAGAACTCTGAAACACTGGGTACTAGGTTAACTGCAGCTGTCCAGCATTTGATGAAAACACACTGAACTACAGATGCTGGATTCTTAAGCGGAACACAAGGTGCTGGAGTAACTCCATGGGTCAGGCAACATCTGTGAAGTACATGGATAGGCATCATTTCATGTTGGGGACTCCAGCACCTTGCATTCTTTCCAACATTCAACATTTTCTGGAGACACAATAGAATGCGGATGCTGGAATCTGGAGCATAAAATAGTAAGATTAAATGAGAACTTACAGTTCAAAGTTTGATCTGTATTTTATGAGGAGTTACGATGAGGGATTACGTGAAGACCCCGTCCAGCACGCATGCGCGACATTTCTTCAAAGCAGCGGTGTGGATTCACAGAAAAAACACAACAATTGAAATAAATATAGTAAAGAAAAAATAAGAACTTAATTACCAGTTGATCTGTTTAATAGAGGGTGGGAGCGGAGGGCACGTAATCCCTCATCGTAACTCCTCATAAAATACAGATCAAACTTCGAACTGGTAAGTTCTCATTTAATCTTACTATTTTACTTCGGAGTCACGTGAGTGACTACGTGAAGACTTCAAAGCTCTGTGAATCCGAACCATGCTTCACTCACTGCCTGAAGACCTTAGAGGGAGGAAGCATGTTATACAATCAACAATAACCTGTTTGTGAACAATAAGGTTTATTAATGATAACAAAAAACAGAGAGCTCCCCCGGCTTAAGATTAAATATTAGCTGCAGACTCTAAATTCTGTCTGCAATGTAGCAGGTTCCGCCAGCGGCTTATCATAAAACCTTTGGTTCTCTCTGAGGACCATCCTGCTCTGGCCAGAATATGGCCCATAGGCACATCCATTCGCCTAGCTGCCGACGTAGATGCAGCCCTGGTGGAATGAGATTTATAAACATTAGTATCGACTCCCGCGGACTTAAGCACCTGCTTGAGCCATCTTGAAATGGTTTGGCTCGTCACCTGACCATGAGCCTTCTTGTGGCTTATCCATAAGGCTTTTTCTCTCCCTCTTAAAGTTATATGTTGTGTCTATGTAATTGGCGAGATGGGTCTTGGCACACAACCGTGGGTCAGGTGAATATGCCCGGAACTCCATTACTGGAGGCGTGGTACCTGGTCTAGTTTGTTTGACCAGTCCCTGAATGTGAAATGTGATACAGTCCAATGACTCTGTCATGCTGTCCAGCCTCAGAAGTGGAGGGACTGTACCCTTTGAGCTGACACTAGTGCCATGAGCATGACTGATTTCAGTGTATGTTGTTCCAGCGTGAGTGACCTGGGTGGTGGCCATCCCCTAAGGTACGTCAGTACAATGCTGACATCCCAGATCTGAGTGTACCTAGGCCTAGGGGAATTGGTGTTAAAATTGCCCCTCATGATTTTGACACTAGTGGATGGGACCCCAAAGTCAGTTGTCCTGCTGCTGGAACCAAATAAGCTGACAACGCACTCCTGGCTGTATTAATGGCGCTGTAGCTGAGTCCTTCCCGATGTAATCCAACCAGAAACTCACAACACTGGTGGCTGTAGCTGTAGTGTAGGTAGTTCCTGTTTGGAGCAATACCATTCCCATTTTCTTATGTTGGTCAGGTATTGTCTCCTGGTGGACTCCCGGTGGGATGCGGTCATCATGTTGATGGCGTCCTCAGACGGTCCCAGGCCCAGTAGAGGTCTTTTTAGAATCTGCAAGCCAGGAGATTGACTCTGTCATGGCACGGGTGACTAATGCCTGACACTGGGTGGATTAATAACTCTCGACTGCTGGGGAATTCCAACGGTGTTTCAACACCATGTCGAAGGCCACTGGGAACCATGACTGTGTAGGCCAGTCGGGTATTATCAAGATTCCTGAAGCGGAATCCAATTGAATCTTGCGCAATACCCGACTGATGAGGCAGAAGGGAGGAAAAGCATAAAAGAACATTTTCCCCCAATGCAGCGAGAATGCATCAACTGCTGCTGCCTCAGGGTCTGGTTCCCAAGCGACATACGTTGGTACCTGGTGATTCAGCCTGGATGCAAATAGATCGATATCTGGTGTGCCATATTGCTTTGTAATTTCAGCAAATATTTTGGGATTTAACATCCATTCGATGTTATCATTGAATCTGCGTGACCTGGTGTCTGCCACTGTATTTTGCTTACCTGGTAGTTTGCTGATAACCAAATATGTCTTTCAACACACCATTGCCAGATTAGGTTGGCCAAATTGTCACACGATATCGACTTTACACCACCCATGTGGTTGATATAAGCCACCACTATGGTATTATTTAATTGCAACCGGACATGTGCATGATGCGTATTAGATGAATATGCTTTTAACCCATAAAACGCACCCAACATTTCTAAGTAGTTGATACCCCGTGTCTGTAGGCAAGATGATTCAAATTTAGTCCATCTGCCCCCTGTGCTGGATTGCATGTTAGTTGCTCCCCAGCCCAAAGCACTGGCATCCGTTTGAATGGTTAATACTGGGTTGGTGATTATTATGGGACTGGAGCTGAGCCTTACGTTCCTTGCCCACCATTGTAACTCTGGAATGGATTCAGCAGTTAAACTCATAGCTCTGTCAAAGTGACCTGAGTTTTGCTTTAGTGCATGCACTTTTGCTCTTTGCAAATTTTGATAGTGCCAAGGCCCAAATTGTATAGCTGGAAAAAGCTGCTACCATTTTGCCAATAACTCTAGCTACCTCCCGTAAGGTTGGCTGATGTTTATTCATGAGTTCGTTGCATGATAGTGCCAATTCTGATGCTTTCCCCTTCGGCAGAGTTACAATCATGCGAACAGTATCAATCGTAAATCCAAGATAGTCCATGGCAGTGGACGGTGTAAAAATTTTATCTGGATGTATGACAAACCCCAAAGTTTCAAACAAACGTTGGTGGCTGCTACTGCCAAAATGGCTGTCTCCAAGGTTTTCCCTACTATTAAAATGTCGTCTAAATACGCCATGACTATATGCTTTTGTTTCCTCAATAATGCCAAGGCAGGTTTTAAGATTTTAGTGAACAGCCTTGGAGCGGAGGTTAGCCCATTTGGTAAGGCTTTAAATTGCCATAGCTGTTTCATCCAGATAAATTTTTAAGTATTTACGATGCTCCTTGTGTATGGGTACTGAGTAGTAGGCATCTTTTAAATCAATGCTTGCTAGAAAGTACCCTCTAGAAACCAATAGTCTGGCTGTTTCAAAAGTATCCATCTTGAAATGTATATACCTGACAGACTTGTTTAAAGTAGTTAAGTCAATGATGATGCGACGTCCACCATCTTTTTTGATTTTAGTGAAAAAATTAGACACAAAATTCCAAAGGTTCATGTTTTGTTCTTTCAATGACACCTTTTGCTTGTAACCTCATCAGTTCAGCTTGACCCTCTTGTTTCTCTTTGACTGAGAGGGTGAATACCCTTTTGGGTATATGCTGAACTGGCGGAATGTTTTCATGAACAAAGTCAATTTTGTAGCCATGAACGCTGCTGAGTATATACTTGTCATTAGTGATGGATTCCCATGCATCCAAAAACAAGTGCAATCTCCCCCCTGTTAGTATAGAGCCCTACTGCTCATATGCTGAGAGGAACCAGACCCACCTACCTCCATGGTTATTGGTGCTTCTTCTGCCTCTTCGCTGGGCGATGAGGCGTCTGCTGGGCTGTAGAGGGTTGCTGTTGATGTTGATGTTGTTGGGGGTGGCGCATTTTCCATGGGGTCCGCTCTGGGCCCTGGCCTAAAAAAGGCTTACGGGGAATGGTTGCGGACCCCGAGCTTTCACCAGTCCCATAGTGTGGTCGACGACTGGTGGACGCCATGGGGTACTGCCGCCTGGGTTTGTTAGGTCTGCTCGGTCCCAAACCTGCCCTCACGAGACCAAAGGTCTTGGATTCTTCCTCTAGGTCTTTCACCTTTTTTGGAAGGTCTTTCCCAAAGAGCAGAATAGGAGGTTCTGAACCCGGTGTTTTGCATAGTCCCGCAAATTTAGGGTTGAGGGCAGGCTTGATAATTTCCTTCCGTAAATTGTTCATTTCATATTGAGTGGTGCACAGCAGAGCTAATGTGTCTTGCTGATTTGTGGAGATGTCCGCACCATCAATGGACCGAGCATAAGATGTTATTCCTGCAGTCAGGAGTTTAAGGATTTTCTGGAGCTTCAACTCCAGGTTCCTGAAGTTCTGCCCAAATGTCCCCAAATTTGGCTGTTTACAGCGGGTACATTCAATGATGTACAATTTACTGGGCTGTATATAGTTCAAGAGCCTCATTGACCACCTGTTCTTGTAGGGGTTTTGAGGACAGGTGGTTAATGCTGGCTGCAAGTTTCGGCTCTAATGGCCGACCCGCTTGTGGAATGGCCACGTAGTGGTTGACCACACCCAGCAGCTCTTCCTGATCCTGTACACCCTGCGTACTCCCGATATCTTCAGCCAGTGACCCCTCTTCTTGACCAGCCCAGACCTGGTCGCCAATGCTGCCTTCAAAAGAAGGTGAAGCAATGGCCAGTGCCGTAAAGGGCACTGCGGGAGTGCCTGAACTCCCTTGGCGAGGCTGCTGCTGCTCTCTCAGCAGATCTCGCTGGAGCAATTGCTCCATAAGCCGTTCCATGCGGCTTAGGCGGCTGCCTGTGTCGCTCTCGAGCGGTGAGGCATCTTCATCCGAATCGTCGGACACTACCGCCCGGTTCTGGCTGCAGGTACCTCCAGCCCGCTGCTCAGGCTGCACTAGCGGTGCTGGGCTCGGCTCGGTAGTTATACCCGCCGCCTCTTGCCCCCCCCTCCAAAGAGCATTCCTTAACGGAGGACGAACGGGGGCGAGCTGCAGACTTCTTTCCTCTGGTCTTGCTCATTCTTTCTGGAAAACAAGCAGACCACAGAGAAAAAGACACACGGCCACGGTAAAACTTACCTGTCGGCCCGACTTTTCAAATTGTAGCGGGAGCGCCTTGAACTCCCGTTCGTCGCGGGTGCACTGCATGAACGCTAATGTCGCGCATGCGTGCTGGACGGGGTCTTCACGTAGTCACTCACGTGACTCCGGAGCATAAAACCCCAAATTGATGCTGCCTGGCCCGCTGAGTTCCTCAATAGTGTAGTGGCCATTTGGCTTGTTTTGTGTGTCATTAATTTTGGCATGTGTCTTTAGATTTTAGACTGCCTGTTATATTGTGGGTGGGATATATGACGTATTTTAGGGCGTGTTTGGAGCTAAGTTTCTTGCGCAGAAGCTTAGTTTTTAGTTTAATTTTGGACCAGCATAGATGGAAACATAGAAACATAGAAGCATAGAAAATAGGTGCAGGAGAAGGCCATTCGGCCCTTTGAGCCAGCATCAACATTCATTGTGATCATGGCTGATCGTCCCCAATCAATAATCCAAACTGCCTTCTCCCCATATCCCTTGATTCCACTAGCCCCTAGAGCTCTATCTAACTCTCTCTTAAATCCATCCAGTGATTTGGCCTCCACTGCCCTCTGTGGCAGGGAATTCCACAAATTCACAACTCTCTGGGTGAAAAAGTTTCTTCTCACCTCATTAAATGGCTTCCCCTTTATTCTATGACTGTGGCCCCTGGTTCTGGACTCGCCCAACATGGGGAACATTTTTCCTGCATCTAGCTTGTCCAGTCCTTTTATAATGTTATATGTTTCTATAAGATTCCCCCTCATCCTTCTAAACTCCAGTGAATACAAGCCCAGTCTTTATATCTTTCCTCATATAACAGTCCCGCCATCCCAGGAATCAATCTCGTGAACCTACGCTGCACTGCCTCAATCACAAGGATGTCCTTCCTCAAATTAGGAGACCAAAACTGTACGCAATACTCCAGATGTGGTCTTACCAGAGCCCTATCCAACTGCAGAAGAACCTCTCTGCTCCTATACGGAAATCCTCTTGTTATGAGGGCCAACATTCCATTAGCTTTCTTCACTGCTTGCTGTACCAGCACGCCAACTTTCAGTGACCGGCGTACACCCAGGTCTCGCTGTACGTCCCCCTGACCTAACCTAACCCCATTGAGATAATAATCTGCCCACTTGTTTTTGCCACCAAAGTGGATAACCTCACATTTACCTATCTTATACTGCATCTACCACGCATCTGCCCACTCACTCAACCTGTCCAGGTCACCCTGCAACCTCCTAACATCGTCTTCACAGTTCACACTGCAACCCAGCTTTGTGTCATCCACAAACTTGTTAGTTTTGGTCCTAATACCCTCTTCCAAATCATTAATATATATCGTAAACAGTTGCAGCCCCAACACTGAGCCTTGCGGCACTCCACTCGCCACTGCCTGCCATTCTGAAAAGGACCCGTTCATTCCTACACTTTGCTTCCTGTCTGCCAACCAATTTTCTATCCACGTCAACACCCTACCCCCAATACCATGTGTTCTAATTTTAGTCACCAGTCTCCCGTGCGGGACCTTGGGGAAGGTATACCCTTTGACCATGCAAAGCGTAACGGAGACACGAGGTGTTTTCTAACCTTAAAAGCGATAAGCTATAATGAAGATTATAGTGTAAGAGTCAGAAGAAGTTTGGATCTATACCTTATTGGTTTTCATCAACAATAAAAATGTTATGAAGATTTATCGGTGAAGAAGCTCTGAAGGTCTCTGATGGAGAGCTTGCATGCTTATAACGACATTACCCTTAACCATGTAGTCCACTTAGGGGCTAGAGGGAGTAATCTCTTGAACGATATAAAAATCTGCCACTACATTGTCAAAGGATACCTCTGGCAGGGGGTGACAGCCAGTCCCAGAGAGTGGGACAGAAGAATTGGCTAAGATCTCGAAAGAGGCTTTGGCCAGAAGACCGGTTCTAGCCAAGGAACTGAAGACAATAGATCTTGGCCAGAGATGGCCTTGAGGTCTATCGACAAAACACGACTTGTCTGAAGATCTAAAGACATTATCACAGAAATTGTGAGTAAAGTCGACTAATATTTCTTTGAATTTTGAAGCTGAAAAGCTTCAATTTTAAACGGCTTCTGTAAGAAGTGCCAGAAAGTGTTTTTCCACTGTCTGGAGATTCCAGCCAGTTCGACCTTTGATTGTTTTGAACTCTTGATAACACGTTCCTTTCAAACTATTGTCATATTTAAGCCCATGGATGTTTGAGAGATGTTGTCTACAATATCAGTTTGGTATTGTTTTGAGAAAGTTGTTTTCAAAATAGCCATTCGATGTTTGCACAAAGTTGGAGCAGAATTCAGAGAAGACTTTGTTCATTCAATTTAAAGACTTGGCAATCTGCCAAGGCCTCTTTAAAATCATGGAGCCAGAAGATGAAGAAAGTTTCATGCCTGAGGAACCACAAGGTGGCGAAGTCAAGCTTAGTCGAGAACAACCTGCTGCCTGAAGGAAACTAAGAAGGAGGAAAACTCGATTTTGGAACAAGTTAACGAGTCAATTGAAAGCTACAGAAAACTCATGTATCGAGAAGAAACAGAGAATACACAAGCTGCCTACCTGAAAGGAACCGAGAAGGGGAGAAACAAATTATGGAAACAGGTTACCATACTAATTGAGAAACAGAAGAAACTAATGGAATCAGTACAGTATGCGATCAAAGTGAAATCTAATATGAACCAACTATGGAACCTCTGCGAAGAGGTGGGAAAGAAACAATCTCGGGAAGAATGCGTAAGACACACCCAGTGGGAAGAAGACAACGTGAAGATAATATCTTGAAAGTATCTACACGAAGATCAGGACATAAATCTGGTTCTACAGCCAGTTCAGTATCAAGGGCTTCTGCTCGATTGGGAGTTGAAGCACATCTAGCCGCTCCCTCAATAGAAGCGGATGCCTTGAAGATGAAACATGAGATTGAGCAAGAAGAAGAAGAGATGAGGCGAGAAGAAAAGGAGATGAGGTGAAAAGAAGAGGAGATAACATGATAAAAAGAAAAGATGAGGCGAAAAAAGGAACAGATGAGGCGTGCAAGAAGAAGAGATGAGACGACTGAAAGAACAGATGAAAGAAGAGATGAGATGACAAGAAGAGCAGATGAAGGAATAGATGACGCAACAAAAGGAAGAGATGACGCGACAAAAGGAAGAGATGACGCGACAAAAGGAAGATGATGCGACAAAAGGAACAGATGAGGCGACAACAGGAACAGCTAAGGCGATGAAAGGAACAACTGGAACTAGACACAAAGATGGTGGTGGTCAAATCAAAGAAGGAGATACTGGAATGTAACGGTTCAAGATACAGCTCTAGATCATCGAAGACGATGAGCTCTGGACCAAGAGGAAAAACTACTCCAATTGAGTCAGCAGTTGGATTAATTCCACATTCGAGGTCCACCGGATTTCATGGGTAAAGATTAGATCATTAGATTAAGATGGGTAAAACTTCATCTCAGCAAATGAGTGCTAGATCGAAACAAACTACTAATGGAACGTCTGCGGATGCTCGAGACAAACCAATAGCAGACCACGCTTTTCCGAGGCCTGACGCACAGACGCACAGGCTCGAGCAGGCCAATTTGAGTCACAAAGGCTTGTTTATCAACAGGTGGAGCCAAGCCAAGGTTATCAGGATGGATTATTGGCATTGGTGAAAAGTCAAACTGAGTTCATAGCTCGACAAAACACCTCTCTCATTCCACCACCAGTAGAAATTCCTACATAAGATGGAGAAGGCCCATGCTTGGAAATAAATCAAGCCAGAAGATGAGTAAATATACAATATTTCTGAGAGGTTGTTGCAACTCGATGAAAAATATCGGCCGCATGAAATAAATGAATCTTGCAAGTAATACTAGAGTCATCATTCGCAAGTCGCCCAGAAGACTAAGAGAAAAGTGGAGAGGTAAAGCAGGTGAAATATTGGATGAGAGGAACCAAGTAGCCAGGCAACCAGACCTGGTGAAATTCTTAGAAAGGGAAGTACGGCACATGTTAGAACCACACTACGGGACTATTCAAGGTCATAAACCAATTGCAACTAACAAAGGTTCTACCTTTACCAAAACTGAATATATATCAGAACCTATGAGAAGTAGCTTTGCTATTACAACCAGACCTGTGGAAATGACAGGTGGAATGAAAGGAAATGTATCTACTAGGAAGCAAATAGTATTTTTGTTTGTTATGTGATGAAGTTGGTCACACCATAAAATGGTGTTGAAGATTCAAGATGAAAGAATATGAAGAAAAGATGGATTTCTTGAAAGAGAAGGGAATCTATTTTGGATGTTTGAAAAAAGGACATATGGTGAGAGACTGTAAGAGTCCTATGATTTGTTATACATTCAGGCAATATCATCCTGAAGCACTTTACACTGAAGAAGAGCTACCAGAGCATTGGGAAGAGGAAGAACTTGAACAAATAAATGAAGAGCTATCAGAGCAAATAGAAGAGGATGAACCAGAGCAAACAAAACAGAAGAAGAAGCCAACTACTAGTGATGCTATCACTTAGCCTCAAGTAACTGCTCATATTGGGGCCGGGGTTGAAGCTTGTAATTTTTCTATCTTACCAGTACAGGTAAGGAATAGCAAGACGAATACAGTGTTGCAAACATATGCTTTTTTGGATCACGGAAGTTCAACTACCTTTTGCACAGAATCCTGACGAAAAGGCTGAACATCACAGGAGATGAGACTAAGATTCGATTACGTACCATGACGAAAGATAAAGAGAGCAGGAGTCATAACATTACATGTATGGAGATATCCAGTTTGGATGAAAATAATTTAATACCAATATCTGAAGTGTTCACACATGGAACTAAGCCTGTTGGACGTCAAAATATACCAAGACATGAAGACTTGAAACAATGGTTCCCTGAAGGTGGAATCGCATGTAGATAGGGTGGTAAAGAAAGCCATTGGTGTGCTGGCCTTTATAAATCAGAGCATTGAATATAGGAGTAGGGAAGTAATGTTAAAATTGTACAAGGCATTGGTAAGACCAATTCTGGAGAATGGTGTACAATTTTGGTCGCCTATTTATAGGAAGGATGTCAACAAAATAGAGAGAGTACAGAGGAGATTTACTAGAATGTTGCCAGGGTTCCAGCAACTATGTTACAGAGAAAGGTTGAACAAGTTAGGTCTTTATTCTTTGGAGCGCAGAAGGTTAAGGGGGGACTTGATTGAGGTCTTTAAAATGATGAAAGGGATAGACAGAGAGTTGACGTGGATACGTTTTTCCCATTGAGGGTAGGGAAGATTCAAACAAGAGGGCATGACATGACAATTAAGGGACAGGAGTTTAGGGGCAACGTGAGGGGGAACTTCTTTACTCAGAGGGTGGTGGCTGTGTGGAATGAGCTTCCAGCAGAAGTGGTGGAGGCAGGGTCGATTTTAACATTTAAAAGTAAAGTGGATAGGTATATGGACGTGAAAGGAATGGGGGGGTATGGTCTGAGTGCAGGTAGATGGGACTAGGGGAAAACAAATGGTCGGCACAGACTGGAAGGGCCGAGAGGGCCTGTTTCCGTGCTGTAATTGTTATATGGTTTTATATGGTAATGGCCTTACCCGAAGGATGTCAAGATATCTGAAATAAATTCTAGTGTTGATCTACTTATCGGAATGAATATTTTAAAGGCATTGGAACTTATGCAGATTGTTAGGAGCCAAGGTGATGTACCGAATGGTACAAAAATCTGACTTGGATGGGTTATCTATGGCTCCTTCAAAAGGAACCACGAAAAGAGGAATCAGAAGAACTATCCTACCATTGCTGTTAATCAAATATTTACTGATAAATTAGAAAAGCCTGTGATGAAGCCTTACAATCATGACTTCAATGAAAGTACCAATAAAGAATCTGAAGAGATGTTGAATGAAGAGTTGAAGTTCATGAATATTATGAGCTACTCAGTAAAGATTGACGGACACTATTGTCTGGACTTACCTTTCAAACAAGAAAGTGTTAATCTGCCGAATAATCATCGGATGGCAGAGCAACACAACCAGAATTTGAAACGCAAGTTTGGCGAGAATACTAAATTTCATGAAGTAAGAATATCTTTGAAGAATAATTTCTACAAGGATGATTACTTAAAATCCATGTTTACTGAACAGGAAGCAATTCAACCAGTAGAACATCTGACTTCTCTTTGCAATAAGGGAGGATTCACACTTTCCAAGTGGATCAGCGGCAATTGTGAAAGCATCCCACTACTTGACAGAGTCAAAGAAACCAGAGATTTGGATTTGGACAGAGACAATCTGCAATGGAAAGAGCATTGGGAGTTACTAATGTTGTACAACTGAAATATGTTAACACAAAAGAAAATCCTATGGAAGAGGTTTCCAGAGAACTGACAGCGAACCGCTTCTTAAGCGATAAGAAATGGATCAATGAACTACAGTCTCTCTGTAAGTCAAACAGAGAATGGCCAAAACTTCAGCTGGGATTTGAAATCTCTGCTAAGGATCCGGAAATTTTACTTCGGAGTCACGTGAGTGACTACGTGAAGACCCCGCCAGGACGCATGCGCGACATATCGTCTTTACTGAAGGTAATTCTTACCTTTTCTGGTGAGCGTGGCGACTCGGTGTAATTTCTTTTTCAGGAGGAAGCACCATGGAGTCCGCGCAGGGAGAGCAGCAGCTGATACCGCTGCTGTGGAAGCAGCCAGCAGCGTGCCGTCTCTCCAGAGCTGCAGGTGCTGCCAGCAGCTGCCGGCTTCTCGCCGCTACAGACCGCAGGTGCGCCGCGGTCGGCGGCAAAACCACCCGGAAGTCGGACAGGTTCGTGGACTCGGCTGGGTCCGGACCTGAAGACACCCCGTTCACGGATAGCAACGGCGGGCGTCTTTCCCGCGGGAGCGGGTGGGGAGCAGTGCTCCAGCGTGACCTGCTTATGTAGGGGCAGAGTCACAGTGGGTCTCTTCGCAGACCCACGGCAGCATCCTTTCAAGGACTGCCAAATGTCTCACCCTCTTCGCAGGGGAGCATTAGGGGTCAGAGCTGGGCTGACCCTGAAGAAGGGGTAATGGCTGAACAGTCAACTGTGAGGGGTGCCAGAAGAGAGAGCAGCAGAAGATTGTGGGACACATGCTGTATCAACTCAAGAAGGACTGCCTATACAAAGCTGCAAGCCAGTAAAAAATACATGGCTACAAACCAGCTACAGGAGCAAGCCATTAACTTTATGGCTGGGAAGTACATTGCTCCAGAGAACTCCATTTCTCTTAAAGTACCAGCAGTCTATGACCCCATCTGGGGCAACAGGAGCCCATCTATAAGGAGCCAGGAGGTGAAGCTCCAGAGGAAACTGCTGGCTGCTAAAATCACAGCAGTACCAGGACAACTGATGGGGTTGATTTGCCTGAAGAGTTACGTGATGCTCTAGCAGACTGTGTAATACTCAGTGGAGATTTACAGTTACAGATAGAGCATCATCAAGAAGTGAGGAATTATGCAAGACAAGTAGCACACAGGCGCCAAAATTGCTGTTGGGGGACCTCCCGAAGCAGGTGAAAGACCTGCATGAGGAAGCCAAGGCTATAGGCCTGATCAAGGTGCCAAGCACCTCTAAAACCCACTATCAACAGTGGCAGCACCCCTACACACCCACCAGACATCGGTGCTATGGAAGACCATCTGGTGGTGAAAGCTCGAAGGCCGGCCCACCTGCACAGCGGTCTTTCAGACCATGGCCCAGCCCGGCCTTCATGGAAAACGCGCCAACCCCACAACGCAGCAACACAATACCAGAAGAAACAACTGCGGAGACAACCTACACAACACCGGTAACCATGGAGGTAGGTGGGTCTGGTTGTCTTAAAAAACATTGCATGTCCGATTCATTAAAGTTGGGGGACGGTTGCACTTGTTTCATCATGTGTGCTGCACTTTTACCTCTGAACTTTTACATACTCGGAAGTATTCAGAATTACAAAATTGAATTTGTATACGAACTACCGTCCCAGTTCAGCATACGCCTAGCAGGAAGTTCATACTTCACAAAAAAGAGAGAACAGCAGGCCATGCTGAACTGTTAAGACTAAACACAAAAGGGATTGAGAAAACAATCAGAGAATTTCAAGAGTTCGTATCAAATATATTTATAAAAAACTAAAAAGATGGTGGTTGCCGTATCATTACAGATTTGACCGAACTAAATACTTCCATTCAGTATGCCCATTTCAAATTAGACACGTTTGTCACACACAGGGTCATCGTAAATACCTGAAATTTATCTGGATGGGACAGCAATGGCAGTATGCCTTATCCAATGGGTTGTCATCAGCACCCAGGCTATTACAAATTTATTAAAACCAGCTTTAGCATACTTAAAGAAACATAACCATATCGTCATGGCTTACCTTGATGATATTCTCATTGTAGGTGAAAATTGGAGCTGGCTACATTGGTGGTATCAGCCACAACAGAGAGGTTTAACGTACATCCAGATAAATCAAAATTGGAACCCTCCACTACCATGGATTATTTGGGGTTCACTATTGACTCTGTTCATATGTCTATCACCTTGCCACCAAACAAAGTGACAGACTTGATGGGAGTATGCAAAAGCCTCACTGGCATCAGGGAACCATCCATTTGGCAAGGAGCAAGAGTGATTGGGAATTGGTGGCTGCGTTCCCAGCAGCACAATTGGACCACTCCATTATTAAAACCTGGAAGAGGGAAATTTTAGCTCTCAAAAATCATACAGGCCATTTCAATAGGCCTATGCAACTACCAGGGAAAGTAAATTAGAATTAAACTGGTGGATAGAAATGTTCCATATTATCCTAACCCCATCACCCCATTCTATATCCCTAGGGTACATTACAGACTGATGCCAGTGCTAAAGGTTGGGGAGCAACTAATACCACTGCAAGTTGTGGTGGCAGATGAGTGCACAAAAATTATTCTGTTTAAAGCACTAGGAATTAATTATCTAGAAATGCTGGGAGCGTTTCATGGACTCAGGGCCTACTGCTCAGATGAGCACCAGTTGCATGTACGGTACAGATTGATACCACACTGGGGCCTATATATATAATCATATGGGTGAAATAAAGTCGATATCATGTGATGAATTGCCTAATAATATCTGGCACTGGTGTCTGGGAGAGAGATTTGGATCTCAACCACTTACCTTCCAGGTAAGCTAAATACAGTGGCAGACATCAGGTCACGTAAATTCAACGACAACATTAAATGGATGTTGGATCGGAAAGTGTTTACAGATATTATAGACCGGTATGGGACACCAGATATCGACCTTTTTTCCATCCGGACTAATTCACCAACTACCAACATATGTTGCTTGGGAACCAGACCCAGGGGCAGCAGCGATGGACGATTTCTCGCTGCATTGGGGGGGGGGGGATTTGTTTTGCTATGCATTTTCCCCTTCTGCCTCATCAGGCGAGTCTTACAATAATTAAACAAGACGCCGCAACGGGTACCATGGTTCCCAACAGTACAAAGATGGTCTCAGAACCCTGCATCTGGATCAACAACGGCCAAGGAGGTTGCACACCCCGTGCGGGAAAGTATCCGTGCCATGACTGTATGAACTTGTTGATTTGCAGTTTCTGAACAGGCCATTTCTGGGATACGGACTCTCCGACAGGACGATCAATGCCATCTCAGCGTCGTGCAGGGAGTCCACAAGACATATGTACCTGACATATGTCAGGAAATGGGAAGTGTTCTGCACCAGGACGAACACTACATATGACTCAGCCACCAACACTGAAGTGCTGGATTTCTGGCCACCCTTCATTTCGATGAAGGATTGAGTTACAGTGCCATTATTGTGCAAGGAGTGCCCTATCTAATATCTGGGCAGAGGGAGTGATCACCTGGCTATAGGATCACACCCACTAGTACCTAAACGAATGAGGGGTATTTGTACTCTATTCCCCCCAGGCCCAGATACACCCATATATGGGACATAGGTAGTACACCATGTTACGAGGATGGACGCCAATATCGGGGCTCACTCTGGACAAAACTAATATCCTAGATGGGAATGATTATGGCACTTGGATCAGCACAACGGGTCCAGTCCTTACACAAGCTAGAATAGGACGTCATGTCTGTCACAAATGGCAGATAACCTGCTACATACAGGGGTACTTAAACTAGACTGACCCGGTTCCTTTGGCCAATATTAGAGTTCTGGCCTATCCTGCAGATAGTCGGCCCTGCATAGTGACACATACTTTCCAATATATAGTCACCAAGACACTTATGGGCATGGAGAGAGCTTTCTCATTAGCCATAAATGCCCTCACCTAAGGTCACAGTGCAAACCATATCCAGATGGTTCGGGTGGTATTACGTGCAGTGGTGAATACTAATGTTTCAAATCTCACTCCAACAGGGCTGCATCTACATCGGACGCTAGGGTGATGGGAGTTCCTATGGACCACATCCTTGCCACAGCGGGGTGGAGCAATGAACGCATTCAATGCTTTATAATAAACCCGTGGCCGATCCTGAGACGTTTGCAGGGAAAAATTAAGTTCTGTAAAATAAATTACCCAATGTAGGGCATATTATTTTAGGTATGAATAATACCTTTATTGTTTTTCAGCACAGTGTCGTGTGTGAAATACGTTCATCCTCCGTCCCAGAATGGCAGTGTGTGAGCATGGTCTCGTTCCAGGGCATGAAATCACAGAGCTTTGAAATCTTCACGTAGTCACTCACGTGACTCCGAAGTAAAATAGTAAGATTAAATGAGAATTTACCAGTTTGAAGTTTGATCTTTATTTTATGAGGAGTTACGATGAGGGATTACGTGCCCTCCGCTCCCAAAACCCTCTATTATAAAGTTCAACTGGTATGGAAGTTCTCTCTTATCTTACTATATTAGTCTACTCTGGTATCTGTGATTTCACACCACTGCTTTGAAGAATGTCGCGCATGCGTCCTGGCGGGGTCTTCACGTAATCCCTCATCGTAACACCTCATAAAATAAAGATCAAACTTCAAACTGGTAAGTTCTCATTTAATCTTACTATTAAATCAAACCTAATGGTGAACTTTATTGCCAAAAATCCTGTTATTCTTGTGAAGGATTTTCACACTTCAACATTGTTGTTACAACACATCCATGAGTTGATCGGACATGGAGGAAGACGGTTCATGCTATCAAAGCATTGGACTGATATGTTTTGGACTATGTACTGGGTATCATGCCTGATTTTAAGGGTTTGGTGTGCACGGTACAACTTTAAACTAAAACCAGTGTTTATTTTAATACGATTAATAACCTAGTTATGCTTGCTTCTAGAAGGCGAAAGTGAAGATGGAAGAGTCGATGAAGAATCCTGATTGCGGATATATATTGCATTCTATTTTTTTCCTCATTAGTATAGTGGTTAGTATCCCCGCCTGTCATGCGGGAGACCGGGGTTCAATTCCCCGACGGGGAGCCACGGGGTTCAATTCCCTGATTGTTTGCTTTTTGATATATGTTAAGCCTTCGTGGCTACTTTATTGATGTTCATTAATAATGGCTTCGTTATATACTCGGAACAATTAGGGCCCGGTATGTAGTGGCCATATGGCTTGTTTTGTGTGTCATTAATTATGGCATGTGTCTTTAAATTTTAGATTGCCCGTTACATTGTGGGTGGGATTTATGACGTATTTTGGGGTGTGTTTGGAGCTAAGTTTCTTGCACAGAAGCTTAGTTTTTAGTTTAGTTTCGGACCAGCATGGGGAAGGTTCACCCTTTGACCATGCGAAGCGTAACGGAGACACGAGGAGTTTTCTAACCTTTAAAGCGATAAGCTGGAGTTCGATGATTATTATAGTGTATGAGTCGGAAGAAGTTTGGATGTATACCTTATTGTTTTTCATCAACAATAAAATTCTATTAATCAAAGACTGTGGTATGAAGATTTATCGGTGAAGAAGCTCTGAAGGTCTCTGATGGAGAGCTCGCATGCATATAACGACATTCCCCTTAACCATGTAGCCCACTTAGCGGCTAGAGGGGGAATTTCTTGAACGATCTAAAAATCTGCCGCTACAGAGAGGTTCTTTATATTTTTGATAGTTTGTATTACGGGTTATGAATAAGTGCATAGGTTTTGATGTTGTATCCTAATCTGTCCATCTTCACTCCCATGGGTGCAAAATGTCATCATAGACTGCTTACACAAATTAATTAAAACACAAAATGAAAACATAAAGCATTGCTCTGGACTTATCCTTATAATCAAGGCTGGTGCTCCCATTCATATGAAGACCTGGTGGCCGTTGAGAATGAAGACCCGGCGGGCCGCTGCCTACAGGGGGAAGCTGGGAAGCGCCGAAGACAGGAGAGTCAATGAGGGAGCCGCTGGCGACGATGGATGCGAGGGGTGGGCCGGTAGGAGAGAGACCGGGGTACTGCCTTCAAGTGTCTTCTGATCATCCAATATCAGTATCCCGTTGTTGCTTTTTCCCTGTATCCCTTGATCCCTTTAGCCCTAAGAGCTAATTTTAACTCCCACATGAAAACATCCAGCAAATTGGCCTCCACTGCCTCCAGTGGCAGAGAATTCCACAGATTCACAACTCTCTGGGAGAAAAAGTCTTTCTTCATCTCAGTCCTAAATGGCCTACCCCTTATTCTTAAACTGTGACCCCCGGTTCTGGACCCTTAACATCAGGAACATTTTTCCTGTATCTTTTTTTTCCTAGTATCCATGTTCATAAGTTTGAGGAGCAGAATTAGGCCGTTCGGCCCATCGAGTCTACTCTACCATTCAACCATGGCTGATCTATCTTTCCCTCTCAACTCCATTCTCCTGCTGTCTACATGCAAGTAGCCATGGTCAGCTTGCATGTTGGCAATACTATCAGCCATGCCTGGATTTGCTCGTTGACAAACTGGAAACCTTGTTTGACATCAAGATGTTAAGGAGGAGATGATCTTTTTTTAAACCTTCGTAAAACATTTGCACAGATGACAACGACAGCACACATTACCAGATGCTTTTATTTCAGCAGACTGCCCATATTGGGAGATGCCTTGAAATAACTCAGTATCACATAAAAGTGACCACAATCAGCCTGGCAAAATAGTTTGCCTGGTACAAACTGATTAAACTTTTGTGATATGCATGTCAGCTCTCAATATAACCATTGACTGCAAAGAAGGCTGATGGTGTTGGGTTTTCTCTTGCACTCAAGGGGCATTCAGTCTTCTCCTGGGGGAGTAAATGGAAACTATCGGAGCAGAGGAGCACATGGTGTGTCTATTAGCAGAATCTCTCTGTTCTGACAGATAGGATTTCTCAAGCTGGTATTTATATCAAACCTCTTTATAAACTCGTAGACCGGTCCCCAACTATGCATTCAACATGTTCATTAGCAGAATGCTACCTAAAAAAGGGTTCTAGCTGGGTGTGTTTACGTTGAGGGCTCCATGGCAACCACCATGCAAATGTATTCTGGGCCCAGGCAGTGCTTTCCTTTCCTGTGGCCTCCGAAATAAAGCATTAAGACTTCAGGCCAGACGGTGGAATGGATATTTTTAACATTGTATTATCTGGATGAATATTGCATTTCATTTATGTCTGCCTTGTGGAGAATGATAATCCCACCAGGTGTTGGGCAAGTATTCCGGAGATCAAGCTTTAAAAAGAGAGGCTGCAGCAAGGGGCACCACCTGTGGCAGAATGGTTTAGCGGCACAACATCCGCACAGAGGCATCCATCTCCACGCAGTTCCCCATTATTTCTGGAGAGTTTCAACACCCATTTCTGGATGGATCGACACAAAAGGCTGTCTGAAACTCAACGGGTCGGACGGCATCTCTGGAGAAAAGGAAAAGGTGACGTTTCGGGTCGAGACACTTCTATCGGCTTGTACTCGCTAGAATTTAGAAGATTGTGGGGGGATCTTATAGAAACTTACAAAATTCTTAAGGGGTTGGACAGGCTAGATGCAGGAAGATTGTTCCCGATGTTGTGGAAGTCCAGGACAAGGAGTCACAGTTAAGGATAAGGGGGAAATCTTTTAGGACCAAGATGAGAAAAACATTTTTCACACAGAGAGTGGTGAATCTCTGGAATTCTCTGCCACAGAAGGTAGTTGAGGCCAGTTCATTGGCTATATTTAAGAGGGAGTTAGATGTGGCCCTTGTGGCTAAAGGGATCAGGGGGTATGGAGAGAAGGCAGGTACAGGATACTGAGTTGGATGATCAGCCATGATCATATTGAATGGCGGTGCAGGCTCGAAGGGCTGAATATCCTACTCCTGCACCTATTTTCTATGATTCTGTGACCCGCTGAGTTACTCCAGCATTTTGTGTCTATCTTCTGTGTAAACTGGTATCTGCAGTTCTTTCCCACACATGGATGAAGGTTAAACATCGGGCCCTGGCATTCCCTCTATCTCTATTTCCCTCCCCCATCCTAGTCGCACTAGCTTCTCATTTTCACACCACAAACAGCTTACAATGACTTGTTCCCTTTATCATCGATACTTTTTTGCATATCTTTCATTCATTGTTCTTTATCTCTCCACATCACCGTCTATATCTCTCGTTTCCCTGATCCCTGACCAGTCTGAAGAAGGGTCTCGACCCGAAACGTCGCCTATCTCCTTCGCTCCTTAGATGCTGCTGCACCCGCTGAGTTTCTCCAGCCTTTTGTGTACCCCCGGTCTACTTCTTCATCTTTCTTGTGGCGTGCACAGCCTAAAGTTGTAGGACAAACTTGTACTATTTGATCTTCCGTTTGTACATGTCGAGTTGATTGCATTAGTTGAAACAGGGCGGACCACGTGAAGGTTGCAATCTTCCACCCCGAATATGGGTCCTGCCTGTATGGAATCCTGACTATGGGTCCTGCCTGCTAGTATGTTCTCCCACGACCCCATGGGTTTTCTCCGGGTGCTCCGGCTTCCTCCCACATCCCAAAGATATGTAGGTTTGTAGCTTAATTGGCTTCTGTAAATTGTCCCTAGTGTGTGGGATAGAACTAGTGTACAGGTAATTACTGGGTCAGTACAGACTCATTTAGAAAGGAGATGAGGAGGAATTTAGCCGAGGGTGGTGAATCTGTGGAATCCACTGCCACAGAAGGCTGTGGAGGCCGTCAATGGATATTTTTAAGGTGAAGATTGATATATTCTTGATTAGTAATGGTGTCAATCGTTATGGGGAGAAGGCAGGAGAATGGGGTTGGGAGGGATAATTAGATAAGCCATGATTGAATGGCGAGTTGAATTGATGGGCTGGAAAGCCCAATTCTGCTCCGTGAACGTGACAGTGGGCCGAAGAGCCTGTTTCCATCATGTATCTCAAAACTAATCTAAACTAAACTAAGCTAAACTAATGAATATGATAATAAACGAATCTGAATCTGAATCTGAATCTAACACGGCAACTCAGCCTATGTTGGACAAGAGCATCTGTGAATCTGCCCGACACTGTTAGCCAGTTCATCAACATTCCACCATGATTCCCTCAACTATAATTACAAACTGGCCATTCATCTCATTTGCAGTTTATGGGATCTAGCTGTGTGCAAATACTGGAAAGAAACCGTGAATACACTTCAACAGATGTCCTTCCTAGGGTAAGTGTGTTAATAACACGTTCAGAATTATTCCTGCATTTATATTGGTATTTATGTTTACAGTTCCCTTTAGAGCTGAGGTGTTTGAGCAGTTTGTATCATTGAACTCTTGGAGTGGGCCTCAATGCCTCACTTCAATCACAATTTAGTTTAATTTAAAGAAACAGTGCGGACCCTAACCCTAACCTTAACCCCACTGAGTCTGCACCAAGTTCCCCGCATATTAACACTACCCTCCTTACACGTGGGACAATTTTTACATCTATAGAAGCATAGAAACATAGAAAATAGGTGCAGGAGTAGGCCATTCGGCCCTTCGAGCCTGCACCGCCATTCAATATGATCATGGCTGATCCTCCAACTCAGTATCCTGTACCTGCCTTCTCTCCATTTATACATTTATACCAAGCCAATTAATGTCTTTGGAGCGTGGGAGAAGGAACCGAAGATCTCGGAGGAAACCCACGCAGTTCACGGGGAGAAGGTACAAACTCCGTACAGACAACACCCGTACTCAGGATCGAACCCGGGTGTCTGGCGCTGCAAGGCAGTCGCTCTACCGGTGCGCCACCGTGCTGCCCTGGGAATGACTGAAGGTGTTTGTCCTGGATAGACTGATACATTTGGAAAATTCATCACAGCAGGGAAGAACGGGGTAGTTAAGGGAAAACTGCTTTCAGCGGTCAGAGGATTAGTGGCTGACAATGGATTTAATTTAATTAGCAAAGGAACCAAAGTTTGATGAGGAAAATACATTCAGCACAACAAGTTATTTTGATTTGGAATCCACTGCCTGGAAAAGCATTGGAAACTGGTTAATTAATAACTTTCAAATAGGAACTGGATGAGCCTCTGGATGAGCCAAACAAATGGCCTCTGTCTGCACTGCACAATCCTGTCATTAAATGGGCACAGCTGCAAGAAACTGCTATTCTAGCCACTGCAGATCCTTCTTCTCCAGCCTTTCCATTTACTTCAGACATCTCTCCCTCCCTCTCCTCCCCTTCCCCTTCCCTCTCCCCCACCCCTCCCCTCCCCCTTCCTCTCCTCCCCCCCCCTCCCTTCCTCTCTCCCCCCCCCCTCTCTCTCTCCCCCTCCCTCTCCCCCTCTCTCTCAATCTCCGTCTCTCTTGCTTACTCCCTCACTATCTCTCACTCTCTGACCCCCTTCCTCTCTCTCCCTCTCTCTCTCTTTACCTCTCTTCTCATCAAAATGTTAGTTGGAGCTCCAGCTCGGCCAGCTTTTTCCCCACTACTAACTGGCACGGAATAGCGGGAATGAGTGCTCTGCATACTAATGTCAGGGATTCTCCCCTTCACAACCTCCCCCCCCCCTCTCCACCCCGTAGGACCCAAGGAGAAGTAAGGGTAAGGAAAAGGGATTATTTTAATTCACGTAATGTAGCTCTTGGCAATCATGGCAAAGCCAGCATTCATCGTCCAATGTCAAGGATCATGGAAATGAGCAGATAGTTGAGAGTCAACCACATTTTTGGACTTGGCGTCAGGGATAGGCCAGATCAGAAAACAATGGCAATTCCATTCCTGGGAGGGCCAATAGTAGACCAAATGAGTCTTCAACAACAATCCAGTTGTTTCATGGTTACAATTACAGAAAATAGTTTTATTTCCATTCCAGATTTATTCAATCATTTGAATTTAAATTCCCCCCACTTGCTATGGTGAGATTTGAACTTCTGTCTCATTATCAATGATCTGGACCTCTAGCTGCCTGTCACACAACATAACAATTACACACTGTACTCGTAAACATGAAAGGGTAGAACTCTCCCCTTACCATTGCCCCAAAGGCCAAAGGAAAGGCCACAACATTAGGCCAAATCGAGCATGTGAAGCATCCTGCATGAATATAAATTATTTTATCCTCTGGATAACCTTCAACAAAATTCTGCTTGGAGCTGATTCAATTTCATTACTGCGATTTTGCTGGAACTGTGGCCGCTCCAAGGATATTCCAGGTCTATAATTGCACTCTGCCTTGTGTCCATTGTAAAACACTTTCAGAGTTGATTATTATGGACACGTTTTCATAAGTTCACAAGACATAGGAGAAAGATTAGGCCATTTGGCCCATCAAATCTACTCCACCATTCAATCATGGCTGATCTATCACTCCCTCTCAACCTGTAACACTAAACTATCCTAGTGTGTAGGATAGTACGGGGTGTGTATCAAGGAACTGCAGATGCTGGTTTACACATGAATATAAACACTAAATGCTGGAGTAACTCAGCAGGACAGGCAGCATCTCTGGATAGAAGAAATGGGGTGTACAAGAATGGGATGATCGCTGGTCGGTGTTGAATCGGTGGGCCAAAGTGCCTGTTTCCACGCTGTTTCTCTAAAGTCGAAAGCCCGAAAAGTCTATTCAATAGAATTTGGTTCTTCCATCCACATGGTAACAATTTGAGTTAGCCTCTGGCTTGTTAAGGAAAGGCAAGAAGTTAATGCTATTCCATGTTATGTCTGCATGCAGCACCAGTACTGACAGGATCACATGGGGCTCAACCATAGTATCATCTCCTTGGGAAGCTTCATGAAATAGTTTAGATTCGAAAGCAAAGTCTGTTCTACGCATTTGATGATGTGGTGCACACTCCAGTGTTGAAATATTCTTGACCCTGGCATTTTCCTGCTGAATGCAAAACATTGTACGTCATCTGTCCTCTATCAAAGAGTCATAGAGTGATACAGTGTGGAAACAGGCCCACACCGGCCAACATGTCCCAGCTCCACTAGTACCACCTGCCTGCGCTTGGTCCTTATCCCTCCAAACCTGTCCTATCCATGTACCTGTCTAACTGTTTCTTAAATGTTGGGATAGTCCCAGCCTCAACTAGCCTCCTTTGGCAGCTTGTTCCATACATCAGTGATTCTGCCGGCATGAATGTCAACTTTTCATTGCGAAATACACCAATCTTTTCTGTCAAGTAAAGACACAGGAAGAACCCGTTACAGTCATCACTCCTTGTCCATTCACTGATCCGGAAATGTGCCCACCTGTTCACCCGCCCGGGCAAATCTACGTCCCAGGAATCACTAACCCAATATCACCCCTGTGCCTGTTGCAGGTTAAGATTGCCACTGTTGTCCACAGGCTGATATGAAAAGCTTTTGCACGCTCATTTGCTCTCAGTATAGTTTTCAGCTCCACATATAGTTTTCTCCCAAACCTGCCTAATTTTACGTGTGTCTTTTAAGGTCAACTGAATCATCCTACTACCACTGGAGAAAACTCCTGAACTTCTGAACAAGGGGTCACAGCTTAAGGATAAGGGGGAAATCCTTTAAGACCGAGATGAGAAAGACTTTTTTTCACACAGAGAGTGGTGAGTCTCTGGAACTCTCTGCCACAGAGGGTAGTTGAGGCCAGTTCATTGGCTATATTTAAGAGTGAGTTGGATGTGGCCCTTGTGGCTAAGGGGATCAGAGGGTATGGAGAGAAGGCAGGTACGGGATACTGAGTTGGATGATCAGCCATGATCATATTGAATGGCGGTGCAGGCTCGAAGGGCTGAATGGCCTACTCCTGCACCTAATTTCTATGTTTCTATGTTTCTATGTTTCTATCTACCTCATTGGTGACCCTCGGACTGTCTTTGATTGGACTATACTGGCTTTACCTTGCACTAAAGGTTATTCCCTTATCATATATCCTAACACTGTGAAAGCCTCCATTATAATTATGTATTTAGTTTAGGTTAGAGATACAGCGTGAAAACAGGCCCTTCGGCCCACCGGGTCCACGCTGACCAGCGATCCGCGCACATTAACACTATCCTACACCCACTAGGGACATTTTTTACATTTACCAAGCCAATTAAACTACAAGCCTGTACGTCTTTGGAGGGAGTGTGGGAGGAAACCGAAGATCTCGTAGAAAACCCACACAGGTCACGGGGAGAACCTAAAACTCCGTACAGACAGCACCCGTCTTTCCACTGACTGGATAGCATGCAACCAAAGTTTTTCACTGTACCTCGGTAAATGTGACAATAAACTAAACTAAACTAATGTCAGTTCTCTCTTGCCCAGTTAAGGTAGACTTCCTCCTCACCCACGCTTATGATTGGCTTCTCGCCCTCTTTCTTATTATAGGCTTGTCCCTCGCGATACATCGCTGGAGAACAAGGCTACGTGATATTTTGGGTCGAGACCATTCTTCAGACTTTGGAGGCGTGACGAAAACTGGAAAGTTCTCCAATTTCTTTACACCAAGATTGGTAGATGCCTGGAACATGCTGTCTGGGGAGGTGATGGAAGCAGATATGATAACAATATTTAACAGGGAATAGACAATAGACAATAGACAATAGGTGCAGGAGTAGGCCATTTGGCCCTTCGAGCCAGCTCCGCCATTTAATGTGATCATGGCTGATCATCCCCAATCAGTACCCCGTTCCTGCCTTCTCCCCATATCCCCTGACTCCGCTATTTTTAAGAGCCCTATCTAGCTCTCTCTTGAAAGCATCCAGAGAACCTGCCTCTACCACCCTCTGAGGCAGAGAATTCCACAGATTCACCACTTTCTGTGAGAAAAAGTGTTTCCTCATCTCCGTTCTAAATGGCTTACTCCTTATTCTTAAACTGTGGCCCCTGGTTCTGGACTCCCTCAACACCGGGAACATCTTTATGCCTCTAGCATGTCCAAACCCTTAACAATCTTATATGTTTAAATGAGATGCCCACTCATCCTTATAAATTCCAGAGTGTACAAGCCCAACTGTTCCATTCTCTCAACATATCACAGTCCTGCCATCCTGGGAATCAACCTTGTAAACCTATGCTGCACTCCCTCAATAGCAAGAATGTCCTTCCTCAAATTAGGGGACCAAAACTGCACACAGTACTCCAGGTGTGGTCTCACTAGGGCCCTGTACAACTACAGAAGGACCTCTTTGCTCCTATATTCGACTCCTCTTGTTATGAAGGCCAACATGCCATTCGCTTTCTTCACTGCCTGCTGTACCTGCATGCTTACTTTCATAGCCTGATGTACAAGGACCCCTAGATCCCGTTGTACTTCCCCTTTTCCCAACTTGACGCCATTTAGATAGTAATCTGCCTTCCTGTTTTTGCTACCAAAGTGGATAACCTCACATTTATCCGCATTAAACTGCATCTGCCATGTATCTGCCCACTCCCCCAACCTGTCCAAGTCACCCTGCATTCTCATATCATCCTCATCACAGTTCACACTGCCACCCAGCTTTGTGTCATCTGCAAATTTGCTAATGTTCCTTTGAATCCTTTTATCCAAATCATTAATATATATTGTAAATAGCTGCGGTCCCAGCACCGAGCCTTGCGGTACCCCACTAGTCACTGCCTGCCATTCTGAAAGGGACCCGTTAATCCGTACTCTTTGTTTCCTGTCTGCCAACCAATTTTCTATCTATGTCAGCACTCTACCCCCATGGCATTTGAATGGCATTTGCTAGAAATGCATCCTGGTCTGCATGGACACATTCTTCATGCTGTATAACTCTATGACTCTATTTACAATTCTCTTGTCCTCAGGCACCCCCTCTGCTGCACTACTAATCAATATTTGGAAAGATATGACCAATAGTTGTGTAATTTCCACTTGCATTTTTCTGAACAGCCTACGATGCACCACATCACCACCAGCTGTTCTACTACCTCTCCTTTATCAATGTTTACATTATTTAATACCAAAATTATATCTTTCTTTACTGAGTCTTCAACACCATCTTCTTGTTTGGTAAAGATAGATAGGAATGGCACGGTGGCGCAGCGGTAGAGTTGCTGCCTTACAGCGTCAGAGGCCCAGGTTCGATCCTGACTGCGGGTGCTGTCAGTACAGAGTTAGTACAGGGCAGTTTTATTACACAGAGGGTGGTGTGTGCCAGGAACACACTGCCAGGGGTTGTAGTGGAAGCAGATAGGATAATGGCTTTTCAGAGGCTTTTAGATTGGCACTTGGATACACAGGGAATGGAGGGATGTGGATCTAATGCAGGCAGAGGAGCTCAGCATGTCTCGTCATGTTGGGCATGGACATTTTGGGCTGAAGGGTCTGCTTCTGTGCTGTACTTGTCTTTGTGTATGAAGGAACTGCAGATGCTGGTTTAAACCAATGATAGAAGCAAAATGCTGAAGTAACTGACAATGGAGGAGGCCCAGGACAGAAAGGTCGGTGTTGGAATGGGAGGGAGAAATCCCCCATTGTCAGAGTGAGACCCAGCGCAAATTGGAGGAACAGCACCTCATATTGTGCTTGGGCACCTTATACCCCAGCGGTATGAACATTGACTTCAAGTAACCCTTGCTTTCCCTCGCTCTCCATCCCTCACCCTTCCCAGTTCTCCAACTCGTTACCGTCTCCGACTACATTTTATCTCCTCTTTGTTGTTACCTTCTCCCAGCTAACAATGATTTAACAACAACAATTCTACATTTCCCTTGATCTCCATTCCCTTTGCCCTGTTTACACACTTCCTTATCTATCTATCTCTCTCCTTCCTGACGTCAGTCTAAAGAAGGGTCTCGACCCGAAACGTCTCCCTTTCCTTCTCTCCACAGATGCTGCCAGTCCCGCTGAGTTACTCCAGCATTTTGTGTCTGTACTTTTCTATGTTTTTCTAGCTCTTATCAAAATATTGCAGCCATAATGTAAAAATAACCCACTGATCACAGTTCATTCAAACATTTCCATCAGTATTAGAAGGTTAAGTCACTTACGTTACACATCAGATTGTTACCATTTGAGTCACTTAAAGAATTATGGAAAGTTCTCAGCTGGAAGGGTGTACAAAAGTTGACCGTGTGTCTCAGTGCAGGATGTTAAATAAGTTTGAAACCGAACTTTGGAGGGAAGAAAAAAATACACACTGCTGCTTTAAAAACCTGATTCTGACCTCCCAATGTCCTGCAGTCTGCCAGGTATTTGTAATCCTGTCTTCAGGCACGATAGCATGAATCTAGTTGTGAATTAGACACTGAAATGAATGCCAATATTTCCATTGACTCATATACCACTAAGGGATACAGTTGGATACTGTCTCACAAAAGCATCTGTACCAAAGCATGACCCTGCAAAAAAAGACATCCCCCACAAATTGTTTTCCGTTAAAATGTCAAATGTCAGTCCTGTTAAACAAAGATTTTAAGGTGGAGTGCACCATGGGATGTATTTTGTTAACAGAAACCGGAGCAAACAGTTTTGTTGGCTTTTGCCGTACAGGAACTCATTATTCATATAAACAGACATTTCAAAAGTTAAACATATTACACAAGAATGGAAATAACTTCCATTTATGTAGAGCCTCAATCATAACAAAAATGAGCCAAAGTGTTCTTTTCAAAGAGGGCTGTAGCTAGGAGTGGAAATTGACTAATTGGGTACGTTTATAGGTGGAGCCATTGACCAAGAATGGGAATGTGAATGCAGCAAGACTCTGGAGCTGGAGACTGGAGCATAGATGGGAACATGAGTGGAAGGGTGAGAGGGGGGGTGAGAGGTAAGCGGAGAGAAAATGGGCTGTCTGACTGTTGCCTATCTATTTGACTCCATGAAAACTTGCATTCATACTGATTTTTTTAAGAGCTTTGACCATATAACCATATAACAATTACAGCACGGAAACAGGCCCTCTCCATGCCGACCATTTGTTTTCCCCTAGTCCCATCTACCTGCACTCAGACCATACCCCTCCATTCCCTTCACGTCCATATACCTATCCACTTTACCTTTAAATGTTAAAATCGATCCTGCCTCCACCACTTCTGCTGGAAGCTCATTCCACACAGCCACCACCCTCTGAGTAAAGAAGTACCCCCCCACGTTACCCCTAAACTTCTGTCCCTTAATTCTCATGTCATGCCCTCTTGTTTGAATCTTCCCTACCCTCAATGGGAAAAACGTATCCACGTCAACTCTGTCTATCCCTTTCATCATTTTAAAGACCTCAATCAAGTCCCCCCTTAACCTTCTGCGCTCCAAAGGCATGCTTTAGCATGTCCTAAACCAGCTTTGCACCCATGAATAATTTCTACTGCCATGTTGATTGTGAGAGAGATTCGGGTCAGCAGCAGTGGACTGCTAAATATATATCATTCCCAATAACAGCAAAAAAAGGACAATCACACCACTAATCACAATTTTATAGGGACCGATCAATAAAACCATGTCAAATGAGTGAGAGTAATTTTTTTCCTGGCACGATATTGTTATATTTTGTTTTTGAGATACAGCATGGAAACAGGCCCTTTGGCCCACCGAATCCGCTCACTTGTCCTATGTCATTCCACTTTTGCATCCTACATGCTAGGGGCAATTTACAGAGGCCATTTAACCTACAAACCTGAATGTCTTTGGAATGTGGGAGGAAAGCAGAATACCTGGAGGAAAGCCACGAGGTCACAGGGAGAACGTACAAACTTTGTACAGACAGCGTCCATGGTCAGGATCGAACCTGTGTCTCTGACCCCGTAAAGCAGCAACACTACTGCTGCACCACCCTAAATTGTTGCCCGAGTAATTTTAAATTATTCTAGTAGCTCATCTACGGGCTGCACCACACAATAGCAGCATCAATGCTCTGAAATCAATGTATTCTGTCTCTGAAATTAATTCCAGTAACATCACCACACTAATGCTACTGTACAGAGCTACCAGCAGGGAAACATTTCCAAGCACATAGAAACATAGAAACATAGAAACATAGAAACATAGAAATTAGGTGCAGGAGTAGGCCATTCAGCCCTTCGAGCCTGCACCGCCATTCAATATGATCATGGCTGATCATCCAACTCAGTATCCCGTACCTGCCTTCTCTCCATACCCTCTGATCCCCTTAGCCACAAGGGCCACATCCAACTCACTCTTAAATATAGCCAATGAACTGGCCTCAACTACCCTCTGTGGCAGAGAGTTCCAGAGACTCACCACTCTCTGTGTGAAAAAAGTCTTTCTCATCTCGGTCTTAAAGGATTTCCCCCTTATCCTTAAGCTGTGACCCCTTGTCCTGGACTCCCCCAACATCGGGAACAATCTTCCTGCATCTAGCCTGTCCAACCCCTTAAGAATTTTGTAAGTTTCTATAAGATCCCCTCTCAATCTCCTAAATTCCAGAGAGTATAAAACCGAGTCTATCCAGTCTTTCTTCATAAGACAGTCCTGACATCCCAGGAATCAGTCTGGTGAACCTTCTCTGCACTCCCTCTATGGCAATAATGTCCTTCCTCAGATTTGGAGACCAGAACTGTACGCAATACTCCAGGTGTGGTCTCACCAAGACCCTGTACAACTGAAGTAGAACCTCCCAGCTCCTGTAACTCAAATCCTTTTGCTATGAAAGCTAACATACCATTCGCTTTTTTTCACTGCCTGCTGCACCTGCATGCCTACTTTCAATGACTGGTGTACCATGACACCCAGGTCTCGCTGCATCTCCCCTTTTCCTAATCGGCCACCATTTAAATAATAGTCTGCTTTCCTGTTTTTGCCACCAAAGTGGATAACCTCACATTTATCCACATTATACTGCATCTGCCAAACATTTGCCCACTCACCCAGCCTATCCAAGTCACCTTGCAGTCTCCTAGCATCCTCCTCACAGCGAACAACTGCCCCCCAGCTTAGTGTCATCCGCAAACTTGGAGATATTGCCTTCAATTCCCTCATCCAGATCATTAATATATATTGTAAATAGCTGGGGGTCCCCAGCACTGAGCCCTGCGGTACCCCACTAGTTACTGCCTGCCATTGTGAAAAGGACCCGTTTACTCCTACTCTTTGCTTCCTGTTTGCCAGCCAGTTCTCTATCCACATCAATACTGAACCCCTAATACCGTATGCTTTAAGTTTGTATACTAATCTCTTATGTGGGACCTTGTCGAAAGCCTTCTGGAAGTCCAGATATACCACATCCACTGGTTCTCCCTTATCCACGCTACTAGTTACATCCTCGAAAAATTCCACAAGATTCGTCCGACACGATTTACCTTTTGTAAATCCATGCTGACTTTGTCCAATGATTTCACCACTTTCCAAATGTGCTGCTATCCCATCTTTAATAACTGACTCTAGCAGTTTCCCCACTACCGATGTTAGACTAACTGGTCTGTAATTCCCCGTTTTCTCTCTCCCTCCCTTCTTAAAAAGAGGGGTTACATTTGCTACCCGCCAATCCTCAGGAACTACTCCAGAATCTAAAGAGTTTTGAAAGATTATCACTAATGCATCCACTATTTCCTGAGCTACTTCCTTAAGTACTCTGGGATGCAGCCTATCTGGCCCTGGGGATTTATCGGCCTTTAATCTATTCAATTTACCCAACACCACTTCCCGACTGACCTGGATTTCACTCAATTCCTCCTTTGACCCACAGTCCCCTGCTATTTCAGGCAGATTATTTATGTCTTCCTTAGTGAAGACGGAACCAAAGTAGTTATTCAATTGGTCCGCCATATCCTTGTTCCCCATGATCAACTCACCTGTTTCTGACTGCAAGGGACCTACATTTGTTTTAACTAACCTCTTTCTCTTCACATATCTATAACAACTTTTGCAGTCAGTTTTTATGTTCCCTGCCAGTTTTCTTTCATAATCTATTTTTCCTTTCCTAATTAAGCCCTTTGTCCTCCTCTGCTGGTCTCTGAATTTCTCCCAGTCCTCTGGTATGCTGCTTTTTCTGGCTACTTTGTACGCATCATCCTTTGCTTTGATACTATCCCTGATTTCACTTGTTATCCACGGATGCACTACCTTCCCCGATTTATTCTTTTGCCAAACTGGGATGAACAATTTTTGTAGTTCATCCATGCAGTCTTTAAATGTCTTCCATTGTGTATCCACCGTCAACCCTTTTAGAATTAATTGCCAGTCAATCTTGGCCAATTCACGTCTCATACCCTCAAAGTTACCTTTCTTTAAGTTCAGAACCATTGTTTCTGAATTAACAATGTCACTCTCCATCCTAATGAAGAACTCAACCATATTATGGTCACTCTTGCCCAAGGGGGCACGTACAACAAGACGGCTAATTACCCCTTCCTCATTACTCAAAACCCAGTCTAAAATAGCCTGCTCTCTCGTTGGTTCCTCTACATGTTGATTTAGATAACTTTCCCGCATACATTCCAAAAAATCCTCTTCCTCAGCACCCCTGCCAATTTGATTAACCCAATCTATATGTAGATTGAAGTCACCCATTATAACTGTTTTGCCTTTGTCGCACGCATTTCTAATTTCCTGTTTGATACCATCCCCAACTTCTCTGCTACTGTTAGGTGGCCTGTACACAACACCCACCAGCGTTTTCTGCCCCTTAGTGTTTTGTAGCTCTACCCATACCGATTCCACATCCTCCAAGCTAATGTCCTTCCTTTCCATTGCGTTAATCTCCTCTCTAACCAGCAACGCTACCCCACCTCCTTTTCCTTTCTCTCTATCCCTCCTGAATATTGAATATCCCTGGATGTTCAGCTCCCAGCCTAAGTCACCCTGGAGCCATGTCTCCGTGATCCCAACTATATCATAATCATTAATATCTATCTGCACGTTCAAACTCGTCCACCTTATTACGAATACTCCTTGCATTGAGACACAAGCCTTCAGGCTTGTCTTTACAACGCACTTACCCCTAATACAATTTTGCTGAAAAGTGGCCCTTTTTGATTTTTGCCCTGGTTTTGTCTGCCTGCCACTTTTACTTTTCACCTTGCTACCTAATGCTTCTACCCTCATTTTACACCCTCCTGCCTCTCTGCTCTTGTACCCATCCCCCTGCCACATTAGTTTAAATCCTCCCCGACAGCACTAGCAAACACTCCCCCAAGAAACATTGGTTCCATTCCAATCCAGGTGCAAACTGTCCTGTTTGTACCGGTCCCACCTCCCCCAGAACTGGTCCCAGTGCCCTAAAAATTTGAATCCCTCCCCCTTGCACCACTTTTCAAGCCACGTATTCATTTGCATTATCCTCCTATTTCTACTCTGACTGGCCCGTGGTACTGGTAGTAATCCGGAGATTACTACCTTTGAGGTCCTACTTTTAAGTTTATCTCCTAGCTCCCTAAATTCACCTTGTAGGACCTCATCCCTTTTTTTACCTATATCGTTGGTGCCAACATGCACCACGACAACTGGCTGTTCACCCTCCCCCCTCCAGAATGTTCTGCAGCCGTTCAGTGACATCCCTGACCTTTGCACCAGGGAGGCAACATACCATCCTGGAGTCTCGTTTGCGGCCGCAGAAACGCCTATCTATTCCCCTGACAATTGAATCCCCTATTACTATTGCCCTTCCCCTCTTTTTTCCCCCCTCATGTGCTGCAGAGCCACCCATGGTGCCATGAACCTGGCTGCTGCTGCATTCCCCTGATGAGCCATCTCCCTCAACAGTATCCAAAATGGTATACCTGTTTAGGAGGGAGATTACCGCAGGGGACTCCTGCACTACCTGCCTACTGCTTTGCTGGCTATTGGCCACCCGTTCCCTTCTTGTCCTCTTACCGTTTGCCTGCGGTGTGACCAACTCACTGTACGTGCTATCCACGACTTTCTCCGCATCGTGGATGCTCCAGTATGAATCCAGCCGCAGTTCCAATCGTTCAATGCGGTCTGCCAGGAGCTGCAGCTGGACACACTTCCTGCAAACGTAGTCACCAGGGACACCGACCATCTCCCTGATCTCCCACATGTTGCAGGCTAAACAAACCACGGGGCCAATCTCTACTGCCATACCTTACTCCCAAATTACACTGTATTAAATATTTAAAAATTAAAATAAATAAATAAATAAATAAATAAATAAATAAAGTTGCTGAAGTAACTCACTAGTTACTAGGGGGAACTAGTTGGAAATCTATAGAGGGGGGGGGGGGGGGGGCGAGGAAAGGCAGGAAGTTACTTAAGATGAAAGAAATCAACGTTCATACCGCTAGGTTGTAAGCTGCTCTAGTGAAATACAAGGTGCTGTTCCTCCAATTTGTGTGTGGCCTCATTCTGAGAGGGACTCAAAACGCAAAACGTCACCCATTTTTTTTCTCCCGAGATGCTGCCTGGCCCTCTGAATTACTCCATTGAGTAGCTTGTGTCTATCTTCGATATGAACAAGCATCTGCAGTTGCTTCCTACACTACATTTCCAGGCACTGTATTTTCCAACATGGGTCCCTTATAGTGATCAGGGTGGGGTACCTTTGGCCAAAAGCGTCGAGGGAGCTGGTTCCGCTCCCCACCTGTCACACGGTAATTCAACACAGACAAAGAGTTGACCTTGGGATCTTCTGCTCTGCATTACCCAGTCCTCATCTGGAGTTGGAGAGGCACGTCGTATATGGGAAGCTTTTTTTTTCGAATGGTTATCATGGCTATCATACAGGTTTGTTCAATGAGTTACAATCTACCATGGAGAAGTGATTTGTTACAGCCTGCAGCCACTGAGCAGAATTCCCCACAAGGGCTTTTGTGTGGAGAACAAGAGACAGATGAGGAGGCCACAATACAAAGCTGCAGCACAAAGCTAAAGGGGTTTGGTAGGTATCATCAACCAGAAAAACAAAGCAGTTCACAGTCACCAGAGCCCCCAGACAGTGACACTGTCCAAAACACACTCCTACGCAGCTTTTGTTTTGTTCCATCAGAGATTTCCCATGCAGATTTTGCCATTCAAGTGTTTGCTCTGGGTCACGACGCTCCATTTTCTCATTAGCACAGTTGCTGCAGTCGGCAAGTTCATGACTTCAATCAAATGCCAAGAAGGGGGAGAATTAAACGCTGTGACACTGAAATATGACAGAAGGACCAGTTTGTCTTGAAATGTGAAGACTGGCATGTCACCAGGAAATCTAATGTCCTGTATTTATGTATGAGAAGTTGGGCAGAATCAGTCACATTCATGCTTAAATGAAAGTCTAAGTCATTGACCTTTCACATACAGGGGGTGGCTGCAGATATTTCTCTGGTGTTGAAATTGATGGTAAACTTCAGACGGTTACAGGTTCCATCCACTCCCCTGAATCTTGAGAGACAGGCACAGTGCTGTCAACCTTGAATAAATCACAAATGTGAGATTTGAGACCAGCACAGTTTCAGGTGATAGACACAAAAAGCTGGAGTAACTCAGCGGGACAGGTAGCATCTCTGCAGAGAAGGAATGGGTGACGTGTCGGGTCGAGACGGTCTGAAGAAGGGTCTCGACCCGAAACATCACCCATTCCTTCTCTCCTGAGATGCTGCCTGTCCGGCTGAGTTACTAGAGTTTTTTTGTATCTATCTTCGGTTGAAAACAGCAGCTGCAGTTCCTTCCTACATAGTTTCAGGTGAAGAGCTGAAGCTCGTGCTAAATTCAAATTGTATGTCTCCGAATGGTTACATCCTGAATGTTATTCAGCCACCTTGGATCACGGACTTGGGAATTGGTGGCGTTAACACAGTGTTGAAGGTCACTCCCGACAATTGCATATAGAACAAGATCTCGACAGGGTGGATGCAGGGAAGAATACACATGAGAAAGGAACATTCAAATGAGGGAGGCAGAGAATGGCTGAGTGAACCTTTCATGCTCGTTTTCTAGGTCTGCACAAAACTTGAGAGTCTTTAATTTACAACAGAAGTCTTTAATGCTTTAATCAATGTTGGCAGCAGGACAACTCAAAATGGCTGCACACACACTGTCCACAGACAGGATAGACTATATACAAAGCATCTCCCTTTGCCCTATGCAGCGCCACCTGCTGCACGGGAGGAGCAGCAGGTCCTCCCACCCCACACGGTCCACCAAACATCACAGAACACTTCCAAGAAGACTGTTCACCCTGGGAGCTACACCAAAGGAAAGCATGGTAATTAGAGTAGTTAGTGTAGAAACAGGCCATTCAGCCAAACTACCCCACACCAACCAACATGTCCCACCTTTTTAGTTTAATTTAGAGATTCAGTGCGGAAACAGACTCTTCGGCCCACCGAGTCCGCACCGACCAGCGATCCCCGCACATTAACACTATCCTACACACACTAGATACAATTTACACATGCACAAAGCCAGTTGCCAAACATTTCATGTCCCCATCCCATCCCCATACTAACCTTTACTGTCCTGGGCCTCCTCCACTGTCAGAGTGAGGCCACATGCAAATTGGAGGAACAGCACCTCATATTTCGCTTGGGTAGCTTACAACCCAGTGGTATAAATATTGATTTCTCTAATTTCAAGTAACCCTTGCATACCCTCTCTCTCCATTCCTCCCCCACTCTAGTCGTCTTGCTGGTTTCACTCTTTGTATCCCTTCGTTATCACCTCTTCCATGGCCAACAACGGACCATTGTGGGCTCCACCTTTCTTGAGTCATCAGTGCCGGCTCAGATTTGTTCTGTACCTTTTCATACCACTAGTTTCCCTCTCCCCTGACTCTCAATTCGAGGAAGGGTCTTGACCCAAAATGTCACCTATAGCTTTTCTCCAGCCATGCTGCCTGACACATTGAGTTACTCCAGCATTTTGTATCTATCCAATGAGCAAGTCATATTTAAACATAGAAACATAGAAACATAGAAAATAGGTGGAGGAGTAGGCCATTCGGCCCTTCGAGTCTGCACCGCCATTCAATATGATCATGGCTGATCATCCAACTCAGTATCCTGTACCTGCCTTCTCTCCATACCCCCGATCCCTTTAGCCACAAGGGCCACACCTAACTCCCTCTTAAATATAGCCAATGAACTAGCCTCAACTACCTTCTGTGGCAGAGAATTCCACAGATTTACCACTCTCTGTGAGAAAAATGTTTTTCTCATCTCGGTCTTAAAAGACTTCCCCCCTTATCCTTAAACTGTGACCCCTTGTTCTGGACTTCCCCAACATCGGGAACAACCTTCCTGCATCTAGCCTGTCCAACCCCTTAAGAATTTTGTACGTTTCTATAAGATCCCCCCTCAATCTTCTAAATTCTAGCGAGTACAAGCCGAGTCTATCCAGTGATCAAATCATCAACTTAGGTTCGACAGCTCACAAAGAACGGATGCAGGGTTGCACGGCAGTGACTCATTTTATAACACGGTGATATAAAAACATTCTGGAGTCACCATGGCTTTGGGCTGCCATAGTTAGTCTGGGCCTGTCCTGTATCCTGCTCACAATCATTAGATTTAAAGTAATTTCCAGAATGGTGTGCCACTCCAAACAATGACTAATGTCAGCAAGGAAATTTTGTTTTCAGATGAAGATATAGCATAGATTCTTGGACTCATTTACCAAAAGATCTTCCTGTTTGAAAAATAAATCTGAGAAATATGAAAAGGCAGTCAGTTTTTGACAGTCATCTGAAGTCAACCAGACTGACCTGATGAACAGACCGTGAGAAGGCACGGAGAAAATGAATTTTGAGAATGCTAAGTTCATCCCAATGGACTTGAAAGAAGAGTTTGGTTAACCTACTAAACTCCACGTCTTTGGGATGTGGAAGGAAACAGACCATCTGGATGAAACCCATACGGCCACAGGAAGAACATGCAAACTCCAGACAGTCAGCACCCGAGGTCAGAATCGAACCCAGGTCTCTGGTGCTGTGAGGAGGCAGCTCCACCAGCTGCACCTACGATTAGCCCCAGAGGTATTCTGGATTGTAAACCTTTTTGCCAAAGCATTGTATTCTACCATTTTACAATGTCAGCCAGTGGAGTAGAGTTGGGCAAACAAAGTGGGAAACTGCAACTCAGGATCTGCAGAGGTGTGGTGAGTAAAGATCGCGATGCACAAGCAGGCTAAAGTGCTTAGAGGACACAGTAATCACACCAGGTTCAGGGGTGTGTCGTTTAAAGATTTCCAATGCCAAATAAAGGAGATTATTACACTGGAAAGTGTGCAAAAAAGATTTATGAGGATGTTACTGAAACAAGATTGTTTGAGTTATAAGGAGAGGCTGGCAGGGCTAGGAATTTTTCTATGGAATACAGGAGGCTAAGGAGTAAACGTATAGAGGTTTATAAAATCATGAGGGGCATAGATAAGATGACGAGCCACATTTCCCTAGGATAGTAGAGTCTATAGGTTTAAGGTGAGAGGGTAAGATTTAAAAGAGACTTGTCAACATTTCTCCACAGAGCGTGGGATGTATGTATGTACCAGAGGTGGAGGCGGACTGTGCGTTTATGATGTTAAAATACAATTGGACAAGAATATGCACTGGAAGGGTTGGAGGGAATGGGCAAAATGCACGTAAATGGGACTAACTCAGTTAGGTAACTTGTTCAGCATGAATGAGTTGGGCCAAAGCACCCTTGCCTGTGTTGCATACAGTAGCTCTGTGACTCACTGCGGCTTATAAGTGACAGGAGCAGAAATAGGCCATTCAGCCCATCATGTCTATTCTGCTATTCAATCATGGCTGATCTATCTCTCCCTCTTAACCCCATTCTACTGCCTTCTCACCATAACCCCTGACAGCCGTACTAATCAAGAATCTATCTAACTCTGCCTTAAAAATATCCATTGACTTGGCCTCCACAACCTTCTGTGACAATGAATTCCACTCGCTGACTAAAAGAAATTCCTCCTCATCTCCTTCCTAAAGGAACATATTTTAATTCTGAGGCTATGACATCTGGTCCTAGACTCTCCCACTAGTGGAAACATCCTCTCCACATCCACTCTATCCAGGTCTTTCACTATTCGGCAAGTTGAAATAATGCTGAAATAACGTTTGGAGGATTTTTGTGCTTCCTCCATCTCTAATCTTGGGCATACTTCACCTTCTTTACCTCTTCATTGTTCATCATTCCTTTACTCTTTGGGCTTGCAGTTCTGAAACTCTCTCCACATGCTTCCCAGCCTTTCCCTTTGCCTTGATATGTTTCATCAGACCTACCTTTCTAGCCAATATTAGAGTCATCATCATAGAATGCTACAATATGGAAAAAGGTCCTTCGGCCCAACTTGCCCACCTACACTAGACCCAACTGCCAGCATTTGCTCCATATCCCTCCAAACCTGTCCTATTCACGTACCTTTCAAACTGCTTCTTAAATGTTGGGATAGTCCCTGCCTCTACTACCTCCTCTGGCAGCTTGTTCCATACATTGTGAAAAAGTTACCTCTCAGACTCCTATTAAATCTTTTTCCCTTCACCTTAAACCTATGTCATCTGGTCCTCTTCTGGGCATCTACCCAATCTATTCCTCTTATGTTCTTATGCACCTCTATAAGATCACCCCTCATCCTCCTGTGCTCCATGGAACAGAGTCTTAGCCTACTCAACCTCTCCCTATAGCTCACACCCTCTAGTCCTGGCAACATCCTCATAAATTATAAATCAACAATTTATTCAATTTATTCAGTCATGTGTGTATTTACGTATATAATTGTAGTCAATGCCTACTATGTTCTGTTGTGCTATGCAAAGAAAGAATTTCATTGTCCTGTCAGGGACACATGACAATAAACTCTTTTGACTTTGATAAATCTTCTCTGTACCCTTTCCAGCTTGACAACATCTTTCCTGAACACAATACTCTAACCAACATCTTATACAACTGCAACATGACCTCCCAACTTCTATACTCAGTACACTTCTATACACACAACTTCTATACACAGAATATTCTGCATTCTGTGGGGCTCTTTTTTTTGGCATAATATCAGGTTTGACTGGTTGCTTCATGACAGGTTTCCTAGTTCATGGAGTGGCGTAACTGAAATTTGTCGTTGTTCAAATTGACCTTTGTATCCCATCTCTCTCAAAATAAATACATGGGTTTGAAGAAGGTTGCCTATCCATGCCCTACAGCGAAGCTGCCTGACCCATTGAGTTACTCCAGCACTTCCATCTGCAAGTCCATGTACCTCTATCTCAATCTATATATCCATTTATATCCGGTCAGCATTCTAGTGGTCAATACCTGAAGAAAGTATATGACTATATGACTATATGAGTCGCACCTGCGCAGTTAGGGTCTATGGGTTAGTAGTGGAATGTTGCGTTGTACAAATGTAGGTCCCTTGCAGTCAGAAACAGGTGAATTGATCATGGCGAACAAGGACATGGCAGACCAATTGAATAACTACTTTGGTTCTGTCTTCACTAAGGAAGACATAAATAATCTGCCGGAAATAGCAGGGGACCGGGGGTCAAATAAGATGGAGGAACTGAGTGCAATCCAGGTTAGCCGGTAAGTGGTGTTGGGTAAATTGATCGGATTAAAGGCCGATAAATCCCCAGGGCCAGATAGACTGCATCCCAGAGTACTCAAGGAAGTAGCCACAGAAATAGTGGATGCATTAGTGATAATTTTTCAAAACTCCTTAGATTCTGGAGTAGTTCCTGAGGATTGGAGGGTAGCTAATGTAACCCCACTTTTTAAAAAAGGAGGGAGAGAGAAAACGGGGGATTACAGACCAGTTAGTCTAACATCGGTAGTGGAGAAACTGCTAGAGTCAGTTATTAAAGATGGGATAGCCGCACATTTGGAAAGTGGTGAAATCATTGGACAAATTTAGCATGGATTTATAAAAGGTAAATCATGTCTGACGAATCTTATAGAATTTTTCGAGGATGTAACTAGTAGAGTTGATAAGGAGAACCAATGGATGTGTCATATCTAGACTTTCAGAAGGCTTTCGACAAGGTCCCACATAAGAGATTAGAAAACAAACCTAAAGCATACGGTATTGGGGGTTCAGTATTGATGTGGATAGAGAACTGGTTGGCAGACAGGAAGCAAAGGGTAGGAGTAAATGGTCCTTTTCAGAATGGCAGGCAGTGACTAGTGGGGTACCGCAAGGCTCAGTGCTGGGACCCCAGCTATTTACAATAAATATTAATGATTTGAACGAGGGAATTGAATGCAACATCTCCAGGTTTGCGGATGACACTAAGCTGGGGGGTAGTGTTAGGTGTGAGGAGGATGCTAGGAGGCTGCAAGGTGACTTGGATAGACTGGGTGAGTGAGCAAATGCATGGCAGATGCAGTATAATGTGGATAAATGTGAGGTTATCCCCTTTGGCGGCTATAACAGGAGGGTAGACTATTATCTGAATGGAGGCAGATTAGGAAAAGGGGAGATGCAATGAGACCTGGGTGTCATGGTGCACCAGTCATTGAAAGTAGGCATGCAGGTGCACAGGCAGTGAAGAAAGCAAATGGTATGTTAGCATTCATAGCAAAAGGATTTGAGTATAGGAGCAGGGAGGTTCTACTGCAGTTGTACAGGGTTTTAGTGAGACCACACCTGGAGTATTGCGTACAGTTTTGGTCTCCAAATCTGAGGAACGACATTCTTGCCATGGAGGGGGTACAGAGAAGTTTCACCAGACTGATTCCTGGGACTTTCATATGAGGAAAGACTGGATAGACTCGGCTTGTACTCGCTAGAATTTAGAAGATTGAGGGGGGATCTTATAGAAACTTACAAAATTCTTAAGGGGTTGGACAGGCTAGATGCAGGAAGATTGTTCCCAATGTTGGGGAAGTCCAGAACAAGGGGTCACAGTCTAAGGATAAGGGGGAATTCCTTTAGGACCGTGATGAGGAAAACATTTTTCACACAGAGAGTGGTGAGTCTCTGGAATTCTCTGCCACAGAAGGTAGTTGAGGCCAGTTAATTGGCTATATTTAAGAGGGAGTTAGATGTGGCCTTTGTGGCTAAAGGGGTTAGGCAGGTACAGGATCCTGAGTTGGATGATCAGCCATGATCATATTGAATGGCGGTGCAGGCTCGAAGGGCCGAATGGCCTACTCCTGCACCTATTTTCTATGTTCCTATGTTTCTATGTTGGGGGAGCGGGTTGCATTGGTGGAACGGGTGAGTGGTGGAATGTTGCGTTGGAGGAGCAGACCCAACGGTATGTTCTAAATGGTGACAATTAATACATAAGCACTTGTGTGTGATTAAACAGTGGACAGGACTAGAGAGGCTGGGTCTAGCAGCAGCCTATTCAGAACACAGGTGATGTAGCAGAAGAGCTACTGCCTTACAGCACCAGAGACCCCAGTTCAATTCTGACAACAGGTGCTTGTCTGTATGGAGTTTGTACGTTCTCCCCGTGACCTGCGTGAGTTTTCGGCAAGGTCTTTGGTTTCTCCCAGATGTACAGGTTTGTGGGTTAATTGGCTTGGTATAAATGCAAAATTGTCCTTTGTGTGTGTGTAAGGTAGTGTTCATGTGTGGGGAACGCTGGTTCACGCAGACCTCTATACTTAATTCCCTGAGTGATGAAAGACAATGGGCCAAAAGCCTTCTTCAATAGACAATACACAATAGGTGCAGGAGTAGACCATTCGGCCCTTCGAGCCAGCACCGCCATTCAAGGTGATCATGGCTGATCATCCTCAATCAGTACCCCGTTCTTGCCTTCTCCCCATATCCCCTGACTCCGCTATCTTTAAGAGCCCTATCTAGCTCTGTCTTGAACGTATCCAGATAACCGGCCTCCACCGCCCTCTGAGACATAAAATTCCACAGACTCACAACTCTCTGTGTGAAAAAGTGTTTCCACATCTCCGTTCTAAATGGCTTACCCCTTATTCTTAAACTGTGGACCCTGGTTCTGGACTCCCCCAACTTCGGGAACGTGTTTCCTGCCTCTGGTGCGTCCAAACCTTTAATAATCTTATATGTTTAACTTTTAAGATCCCCTCTCATCCTTCTAAACTCCAGAGTATAGAAGCCCAGCCGTTCCATTCTCTCAGCATTTGACAGTCCGGTCATCCCGGGAATTAATCTTGTAAACCTACAGTTCATTCCCTCAATCTACCACCCTATCTATCTGCGATGTCACTTTTAGGGAACTAAGTACTCATACTCCTAGATCCCTTTGCTCTACAGTACTCCCCAGCATCTTACAATTCACTGTGAAGGTCTTTCCCTGATTTGACTTTTCTGAAATGTAATACCTCACAATTATTTGAATTAAACTACATTCATCTTTTCTCAGACTACTTGGAATTCTACAAAACCATGGAATTTAGTGTCATTTTCATTTGGATAGGAAAGGTTTATGGGCCAAACCTGGGAAGATGGGACTTGCAGAGATGGGTCATTTTGTTCGTCATGGACAAGTTGGGCCGAGGGGCCTATTATTTCTGTTATTGTACACCTCTACAAGGTGACCCCTCATCTTCCAGTGCTCCAAGGAAGAGAGGCCCAGCCTGCTCAACCTATCCCTATTAGCTCAGGCCCTCGAGTGCTGGCAACATCCTTTTAAATCTTCTCTGCACTCTCTCCAGCTTGACAACATCTTTCCTATAACATGGTGCTCAAAACTGAACGCAATATTCTAAATGAAGCCTCACCAACGTCTTACTGCATACAACTGCAACATGACCTCCCAACTTCTATACTCATTGCTCTGACATAAAGGCCAACGTGCCTAGTGCTTTTTTGAGCACCCTATCTATTTGTGCTGCCACTTTCAATGGACTATGTACCTGTACTCCTCGATCCCTCTGCTCTACAACATTCCCCAGAGCCCTACTATTCACTGCCCATGTTAGTGCACCCAAAATGCAACACCTCACATTTCTCAGTATTAAATTATATCAACTATTCTTCAGTCCACCTGCCCAACTGATCAAGATGCTGCTGTAATTTTTGACAACCACCTTCACTATTTAAAATACCACCCACTTTTGTGTCATCTGCAAACTTGCTAACGTTCTCGTCCAAATCACTGATGTAGATGACAAACAGCAATGGGCCCAGCACCAAACCCTGAGGCACAGCACTCGTCACAGGCCTCCAGTCTGAGAAGCAACCTTCCACCATCACCCTCTGCTTCCTTCCATGTAAAAAAATTACCCCTCAGTTTCCTATTAAATCTTTCCCTCCCCCACCATAAACTTATTCCTCTCAATTCCCCTACTCTGGGCAAGAGACTCTGTGCATCTACCTGATCTATTCCTCCAATAGATCAGGTAGATCTATTCCTTGCTCCAAGGAAATGTCTTAGCCTGCCCAACCTTACCCTATAGCTCAGGCCCTTGAGAAATGGCAACATCCTCGTAAATATTCGATGTACTCTTTCCAGTTTGACAACATCTTTTCAATAACATGGTGCCAAAAACTGAACATAATACTCTAAATGTGACCTCACCAACGTCTTATATACCTACAACATGACCTCACATGTTTCACTTATCACATTCAATGTCCTTTCCTTGTCTCAATCCATAATAGCAATGTGAGAAGGTCTTTGAAATGCGGGTCACAGGAAATAGGATGTGGATCCCTTGATAGAGAGAAAACCTGAAGAGCCAAGCAAACAGAGTCTTCAAGTGCACTTGCAATCGAGCCAAGGAAATGGGGCCAGGATTGATTGTCAGGAGGATGTCAGGGTTGCAGCCTGGTTGGCTATCATGATGATAGTAGAGGATTTGGGTCTTGAGCAGAAGGTTAAGCTTTATTACTTAAAGTGGTCATACTTGAAAATGTACCGAAGCAAGACTGCACACATTGGAATGGGCTCTTGTAAAGGTCACGCATAAATCCAAGAAAATCATTGGAGTGGTTTCCAGGCATGTAGGGTATTAAGTCATAGAGTCTTACAGCGTGGAAACAAGCCCTACCTGCCTATACCAGGTAATATATCCCATCTACACTAGCATCACATGCCTGCGTTTGGTCCATATCCCTCTAAACCTGACATATCCATGTTTGGGTGCTTCTACACCTGACCTATCTTCAAATGCTGGCCAGGCATTTGAAGATAGGTCCTCCATTTGCCTCATTAAATTCTCTGCCACAGAAGGCAGTGGAGGCTAATATACTGGATGTTTCCAAGAGAGAGTTAGATATAGCACTTTGGGCTAACGGAATCAAGGGATATACGGAGAAAGCAGGAATGGGGTGCTGATTTACGATGATCTGCCATGATCATATTGACATATGATGAAAGAATGGAGTGACTGGGCTTGTATTCATAGGAATTTAGAAGGAACATATAAAATTATGAAGGGATTGAACACGCTAGATGCAGGAAACATGTTCCCGATGTTGGGGGAGTCCAGAACCAGAGGCCACAGTTTAAGAATATGGGGTAGATTGTTTAGAATAGAGATGAGGAAGAGAGTTGTTGGAATTCTCTGTCTCAGAAGGCAGTGGAGGCCGATTCACTAGATGCATTCAAAAGAGAGTAAGATAGAGCTCTTAGGGCATAGCATACAATCAATGACATGGGAGAAGGCAGGAACGGGGCACTGATTGTGGATGATCAGCCATGATCACATTGAATGGCGGTGCTGGCTCGAAGGGCCGAATGGCCTACTCCTGCACCTGTTTTCTATGTTTCTATCTTTCTAAATCTATTGTATCATACCAACTCTATGATTCAAAGGTTATATGTGCCATGCGGTATAGAACCTGCCAGCCAGAAAACCCAAGGTTCAAAGTCACTGTGCTGAGTTTGTGATCTGGACTGGGCCTCAAACTAAATTGCCACAATTTGCCATAATTATGATAAGCACGCTTTATATATGCACGCTTCGATAGAGATGGTATTCCGGTCACAGTCACAGAGGCCGACGTCAGAATATCCTTCAGAGGGGTGAACCCTCGGAAAGTGCCTGGACCTGATGGTATAGCCGGGCGTGTTTTAAAACTGGCTGGAGATTTTGCGGACATTTTCAACCTCTCACTTCTGAGGTCTGTGGTTCCCACCTGCTTTAAAAGGGCATCAATAATACCGGTGCCCAAGAAGAGCTAGGTGACGTGCCTCGATAACATTCGACCAGTGGCACTAATGGATGTGGTTTAAGAGGCAGATCATGGCTCAAATCAACTCATACCTTGACATAAACCTGGACCCACTGCAGTTTGCTTACCACCACAACAGATCAACGGTGGATGCAATCTCACTGGCTCTCCACTCCGCTCTGGACCACTTGGACAACAAAAACTCATATGTCAGGCTGTTATTCATTGACTACAGTTCGGCATTTAACACCATCATCCCCTCCAAGCTGGTTACCAAGCTCCCAGATCTGCGTCTCTGTGCATCCCTCTGCAATTGGATCCTTGACTTCCTAATTCATAGACCACAGTCTGTCCGTATTGGTGGAAATGTGTCATCCTCGATAACAATCAGCACGGGAGCATCTCAAGGGTGCGTGCTCAGCCCCCTGCTGTACTCACTCTATACTCATGACTGTATAGCCAGTCATAGTTCAAACTCCATCATCAACTTCGCCGACGACACCACTGTTGTGGGACGTATCACTGATGGGGATGAGTCAGAGTATAGAAGTGAGATGGACCTGATTGACCAAATGGTGCCAGCACATTAACCTGGCTCTCAACACCTGCAAAACCAAGGAACTGATTGTGGACTTCGGAAGGGATAGGATGAGGACCCACAGTCCCGTTTATATCAACGGGTCAATGGTGGAAAGGGTCAAGAACTTCAAATTCCTGGCCATGCATATTTCCGATAATTTCTCCTGGTCCCAGAACACTGATGCAATCATAAGAAAGCACATCAGCGCCTCTACTTTCTGAGAAGATTACGGAGAGTCGGTATGTTAAGGAGGACTCTCTTGAACTTCTACAGGTGCACAGTAGAGAGCTTGCTGACCGGTTGCATCCTGGCTTGGTACAGTAACCTGAGTATCCAGGAGCAGAAAAGGCTGCAAAAAGTTATAACCACTGCCGAGTCCATCATCGGCACTAACCTTCCTACCATCGAGGGGATCTATCGCAGTCGCTGCCTCATAAAGGCTGCCAGCATCAAGGACCCACACCATCCTGGCCACACACTCATATCTCCGCTGCCATCAGGTAGAAGGTACAGGAACCTGAAATCTGCAACATCCAGGTTCAAGAACAGCTTCTTCCCCTCAGCCATCAGACTATTAAACACAACTTCAAACAAACTCTGAACTATAACAGCCTATTGCACTTTATCTGTTTATTGATGTCTGTATATATATATATATATATATATATATATATATATATATATTCTATGGTATATGGACACATTGATCTGATCTGTATTTATGACTACAATATCCAGTTGTGCTGCAGTATTGCAAGAATTTAATTGTCCTTTAATTGACACATGACAATAAACTCTCTTGGCTCTTGACTTAACTTGAGGGTAGAAGTTCAGGCTAGAACCCTGAGGCCACATTAATATCATGTTGTATGTCACACATACGTGATCTTCAAGTAAGAACAGCAACGGACTCAACTGTGACAAAGGACACTCACGGGTTAAACTCCGACATGAGGGACGATCAGCATCTGGGTGAAACTCATGTTTTTGATTGGATTTTCCCTTTATTCTCTGTCAGGTTATAATCCTGAACACTGTTACACAGGAGGAATGTAAAGATGTTCCCACTTAACATTGTCAACAAAGTAATGAGATGAAATACATTTCCACTTTGCTCTCGTTTAATTTATTTCCCCCAAATATGGACAGGTATGTTTAATGTCAGCGAACACATCCTTCAGAGAAACTCTGAGAGATGGTTCATTGCTACAGTTCCAATACAAACCAGGCAGAAACGATTTGGAAACCTAGCAGGACAATACTCCGAACACATGGACTGCCTTCGGAACAGGAGAAAAAATTAGAGCCTCAATGACAAGCTCATGTATTTAATTTGGAAAATGGGATTTTCAACTCAGAATTTGTTGCCGGTAAGGTTTTAATATATGCAATGAGGAACCATCTCCTGAGAATGAGAAGCCCTAATGTTAGGCAACTTTTCTTTGAATGAAAGAGGGCAAAGATCTTGAAATCTTTGAACTCTGAGCTGGAATTACCTGCTGTGACTAGGAAAAAAAAAAGCAGATGGCAAAAATGCTTGATCCGACATTCAGTGGAGTCGCCATTGCTTGACCCTAGGACACATTTATTCCATCTGTCTCGGCTGAAGTTGAACCCTGAACCTGTAGGTTAAAGGGGATTGCACTGACATAAAGAGTCACATCGCTTCCATTAGACATTCCTGCCAAAAAGTCATAAATATTGGAAACATACAAATCAATCCGAGGCCTGTTGTTTCCCAGAGTCTGATGGTTTTATGGGAATGTTTTTACCCTGCTGTTGTATTAATTAGTCAATTGGGAACTTAACAGCAAGTGATAGTGTTATTCGCTGTGAAATAATGCAAGTTGGACAGGACTAAACTTGTCCACTCACCATTGCAAGTGCAGGAAACTGGAAACTTTGCCTCCTCAGCCAAGGCGGGAAGTTTTTGCCCAAGTTTTTGGGCTACAATCATGCACCAAACAGTGTTGGTCATAACTTCAGTGGCAGCACTGGCTAACTGATCCAAGGCTGGAGTTATTCAATATCATTTGGTCCAAAATTGGTAGATAATTGTTTTCGTCCGAGCAATGTTGTGTTCTCAGCGGTAATGTAAACACTGCCACGGCTTAAAAAACCCCACAAATCCTGGAGTAGAAAGATAGAAAAATAGGTGCAAGAGTAGGCCATTCGGCCCTTCGAGGCAGCACCGCCATTCAATATGATCATAGCTGATCATTTAAAATTTGTACTTTGTTCCTGCTTTCTCCCCATATCCCTTGATTCCTTTAGCCCTAAGAGCTAAATCTAACTCCTTCTTGAAAACATCCAGTGAATTGGCCTCCACTGCCTTCTGTGGCAGAGAATTCCACAGATTTGCAACTCTCTGGGTGAAGAGGTTTTTCCTCATCTCAGTCCTAAATGGCCTACCCTTTATTCTTAAACTGTGACCCCTGGTTCTGGACTCCCCCAACATCAGGAACATTTTTTCCTGCATCTAGCCTGTCCAATCCTTTCAGAATTTTCTATTTTTCTATTTTTCTATAAGATTCCCTCTCATCCTTCTAAATTCCAGTGAATACAAGCCCAGTCGACCCATTCTTTCATCATATGTCAGTAATTTAGCGGGTCAGGCAGCATCTTTGGAGGACATGCATAGGTGACATTTCAGGTTGGGACTGTTCTTCCGACCGATTGTAGAATAGAGATATTGTAAAATTAGTAGTGTCTTTGACCTACAACAGAAACTGGACATTTGGACTTATGTTAGGGCAGAATTTCTTTATTTGGGAGTTTCCCCGATAAAACCATTTTATGTACAAACAATTGCCTTCTCATTGAAATTTAGAAAATGGGCCTGAATTCTGCAAGAACCAGGGTACCCATCTTGCGGATTTAGCTATTTGTTTTTCATGTTCACCCCAAAATGCTGGATCTAATTATTTCAGTACTATTCTGGTTCCAGATCCAATTCTGAGGAGAGGCCTTAACCCTCTTACCCGTGCTAGAGTGTCACTGACATTTTGACCAGGGCTTGCTATTCATCAAGTAGTGAGGACAATCTCCATTCTACCTAATCCTTTGAACTGCACCCATTTTACAACTTAAAATTGGGTCTGTTTCTCTTGTGTATTGTCCTAAGAATGTAGGAAGATCATTCAGTAAAAACATAAAGAAAGTGGAATGTGAGATGACACTGACCTTTCACCTCCAGGGGAATCTGTGCCTCTTCCCTCTGTCAGGCACGATGTAGCATTGTGAAAGATTTAGTGCCAGTCCACCTTTGAACAAGTTGCCACAGCAACGCAAGAGGTTTCCTCCCTTCATTTGATAAAGTGGAAAGTGCCACTAACAAATGGCAGCTGATCGAAGACAGCCAAATGCTTATCTCCTTCAGAGCTCTGCAGGTCAGGCTGATAAGATGTGAGGCCAGCTGTGCCAACAGACCCGTGTTTGAAATGTCTCGTGGCTTCAGAGAGGTAAAACTCAGGTAATTCAGGCTCTGGATGTAAAAGCTCGCATCAGTCACGTTGACAATAGTGACCAAGAAATTACAGTTCAAAACCTAACTGGTGCACCAATGAATGTCGGAGACGGCAATCTTTCATCCTGTCTGTTGTAGATCAGACCCACAGTGGTGTGGTTGACTATTAACTAACTGTCTTCTCAATCAGACTAGGTAAACCACTCAGTTCAGGTGCAAGTTGAGTCGGGTGAGTATAAGCATCAGGAAGTTTATGTATAAGAGTCCAGATGTGATGATGCATGTTAATTGGACGTTGGTTAGGCCACATTTTAGTGTATTGCATCCAGTTCTGGTCAGTCCAATATGGAAAGGATGTGGAAGCTTTGGAAACGATGCAAAGGGGGTTTTCCAAAACGATGCTTGGATTAGAGGGCAATATCTACAAGTTGGGTTTGGATAGACTGAGATTGTTTTCTCTGGAATGCCGGAGGTTGAGTGGAGACCTGATAGGAATATATATAATCGTAATAGGCATAAGACAGTCAGAAGCTCTTTCCTAGGATGGAAATATAAAATACCAGAGGGCATAGCATTAAAGTGAGTGGGGCAAAGTTGAAAAGAGATGTGCAGAGCAAGTTTTTTACTCAAAGGGTGGTGAGTGCCTCGAACACACTTCCAGGTTTGGTGGTGGGGACGGATATGACAGTGGCATCTGATAGAGTCATAGAGTCATACAGCACTGAAGCAAGCCCTTTTGGCCCAACCTGCCCATGCCAACAAAGATGCCCCATCTACACTAGTCCCACCTGCCTGTGTTTGGCCCATATCTGTCTAAGCCTTTCTAATCCATGTACCTGTCCAAATGTATTTTGGATGGGCACATGAATATGCAGATAATGGAGGGAGATAAGTGTTGGTATTGCCATCCTGCTGGGCACAAATTTTTTAGTACTGACCTCCCCATCATCGAAGGGATTTACAAGAGTCGCTTACAAGAGCCTCAAAAAGGTAGCCAGCGTAATCAGAGACCCACACCATTAAAAATAGAATGAGAACAAAACTGAATGGCCCGATTTGCACCAACCTAAGAATCAGAATCAGATGATCCTCGATTATCCTAAAGTTCCTGATGGGCAATAATGTTTTATTTGTCACATATGCAACTGCACTGTGAAATTCATTTTGCATACACTACACATGTGGGTGCCGACATTATTGGCGCCATTATTCCAAATCCAAAGTCCAGTAGGCCCACGCGCTCAGAGTACTGGAACCGCTCCCGCGAACCAACGTCTCTCTCCACTCCTCGCCTGGCCACCGGGGGCACCTCCTGCAGCCTACCTGAAGGCACTGGCGGCATTACCTCGGTTCACCGGCCCTTGTTCCCCTTAGACGACCTCTCCAGCTCCCTCCCAGTTATGTCATCTGCTGTGCTTTGAGAGGGGTTCCCGATCCTGTCGACCAGCTCCTGACGAGTGGCACGCAGAAAAAGGTCAAAGGTTCATAAATTCATAATTCATAGGAGCAGAGCTCCTACTCTGCCATTCAACCGTGGCTGATCCCTCTCAACCCCATTCTCCTGCCTACTCCCCATAACCCTTGACACCCTTACCAATCAAATATCTGTCAATCTCCGCCTTAAAAATATTTGGCCTCCACAGGCGTCAGTGGCAATGATTCCGCAGAGTCGCTAATGTCTGACTAAAGAAATTCCTCCTCATCTCCATTCTAAAGGTGCATCCTTTTTATCTGCCGGGAACCTGACGGGAACTCTCCTGGCGTGGGAAGCAGCCAAGCCTTGCTCCTGCTTGCTCCTGAGGACCAGGAATCAGAGAGAGAGGATGGAGGGAGTCGGCCATGGCAACTGTCACTAGGGCGGCACGGTGGCGCAGCGGTAGAGTTGCTGCCTTACAGCGCTTGCAGTGTCGGAGACCCAGGTTCCATCCCGACCATGGGCGCTGTCTGTACGGAGTTTGTACGTTTTCCCTGTGACCACGTGGGTTTTCTCCAAGATCTTCCGTTTCCTCCCACACTCCAAAAACGTACAGGTATGTACAGTAGGTTAATTGGCTTGGTGTATGTGTAAATTGTCCCTAGTGTGTGTAGGATGATGTTAATGTGCGGGTTTCGCTGGTAGGTGCGGATTCGGTGGGCCAACGGGCCTGTTTCCGTGCTGTATCTCTAAATTAAACTAAACTAGAAGAAAGGGCCGGTAAAAAGAACCGGGGATCTTCTTCCTGAAAAGATTACTGAAATTCGGTATGTCAGAGAGGATTCTCTTCAGCATCTACAGGTGTACAGTCGAGAGCCTGGTTGCATCACAGCTTGATTTGGCAACTTGAATTCACAGGAGCAAAGAAGACTGCAAACAGTTGTGGACACTGCCCAGCCCATCACTGGTTCTGTCCTCCCCATCGTCTAAGAGATTTATTCAAAAGGCAGCCAGCACCACCCTGGCCACACACTCATTTCACCCCTGCCATCAGGAAGAAGGTACAGGAGCCTGAAAACTATAACATCCAGGTTCAGGAACAGCTTCTTTCCTACATCCATTAGGCTATTAAACACTACAACCTCAAATAAACTCTGAACTGCATAGGCTATTATTATTATTATTATTGCACTATTATTGTTTGCTTTTTATATGTACGTGTGTGCGTGTATATACACAGTATGATCAGTGTTTATATATACACACACTGAACCTTTTTTCGTGTTTATTATATTGTTTAAGGTGTACTGTGTTTACATATTCTGTTGTGCTGCTGCAAGTAAGAATGTAATTGTCTATCTGGAACATATGACAATAAAACACGCGTGACTCTTGACTCTTGACCTTCCGCACCTTAAAGGTCAGCTGCGGGACAAAGGCAGATGGTCGCCGGGCGAGGAGAGGGACATCGGTTCGGAGGCAACGTGCCTTTATGGCCAGCTGAAGCTAGGACTGAAAATGGCACCAAAACCTGGCGACTCTCGCGCATGGATTCAGTGAGCTGTTTCTGCGCATTCTATATTTAATTGGGGATTGTACTTATGTATGGTAATATTCTTACTGATCTAAATGCAAAAAAGGAATTTCACTGAACCTTGGTACATGTCTGGATCTGGATCTGGATGTAGTACGCTGAATAGCTCAAGGTAGAGCATCACTCAGCAATATGCCCACCGGCGACAATACTGGAATTTGGACAATTTTACATTTTGGAATGTGGGAGGAAACCGAAGATCTCGGAGAAAACTCACGCAGGTCATGGGGGGAACGTACAAACTCCGTACAGACAGCACCCTTAGTTGGGATCGAACCCGGGTCTCCAGTGCTGCATTTTTGCTGTAAGGCAGCAACTCTTCCGCTGCGCCACTGTGACTGCGGTAGAGTTTAATAAAGAACCATTGAACCTGTTGAGAGAGCTATCCCATAAACTAGCCAAGCAACAGGCGGACACAGACATACTCACAAAATCATCCCTTAGTGACAAAAAAATGGAAGCTGATATATGGTGTTGAAGAGAAAGGGAACAGGTTTGTAGAAGTCACAGAGAGATCATTGCAACACAACATTTGGCCATCCAAACCCTCCAACAAGACAACACAATGCTGTATCTAGTAGAATGGCTGCCTCCCAGCTCCAGCCAGGGGTTCAATCCCACCCTCAGGCTTAGTTTAGTTCAGTTTAGAGAGACAGTGCGGAAACAGGCCCTTCGGCCCACCGAGTCCACATCTACCAGCGGTCCCCGCACATCAACACTCTCTACACACACTAGGGACAATTTACATTTATACCAAAGCCAATTAACCTACAAACCTGTATGTCTTTGGAGTGTGGGAGGAAACCAAAAATCTCTGAGAAAACCCACGGCGGTCATGGGGAGAACGTACAAACTCCGTAAAGACAGCACCCGTAGTCAGGATGGAACCTGGATCTCTGGTGCTGTAAGGCAGCAACTCTACAGTAATGCCACCATGCCACCCTCTGGTGTTGTTTGTAGAGTTTCCACCTTCTCTCTGTGACTGAGGGGGTTTCCTCTGGGTGATCTGGCTTCATCCCATATCCAAAGGCATGGAGGTTGGTAGTTTAAGTAGCCACTGTAAATTGGCCCTGGTTTGCAGGATAATGGTAGAATCTGGTAGGAGCTGTTATCAATGTGCGGAGAATAAAATGGGATTGGTGTAGGCTTAATGCAAGTGTAAGCATTAACCTAGAAGACATGTTTCTGTTGGGCATGTTTGGACATGCAGGGCATGTTTCTGTGCGGAAAAACACTGAGGCAAAAAAGGTAAATGTCATGATTTTCCATCAGCGATTATTTGATTTCACTTTGTTGTACCTATCTTTCAGTTCACATGTTATGATCAAATGCATCCTCATTTAGACCACCCATCTTTCAGTGCACAGAGTGAAGTTGCAGAGGCTTTGGTGGTGTTGCTGCTGGCATTACCGCATTCTTGGTGACGCCTCACTTAAAAGGTTACTAATCTCATACTTTTCAGGTCAATTGCTTCAGGTCATTTGTTATTGCTGTTGGATGTGGGGTGGGGTGGGGGGGGATGCTTTAAAGGATTACAAAGGATTTGCTTCATAGCACTGCAGCACATGAGTGTGAAATAGGTACAACCGTTGCCAATAGCTGCCCACATCATTCAGGCCATGAATAGAGTCATAGTGGATACAGTGTGGAAACAGGCCCTTCGGCCCAACTTGCCCACACTGGCCAACATGCCCCAGCCACACTAGTCCCACCTGCCTGCGCTTGGTCCATATCCCTCCAAACCTGCCCTATCCATGTACCTGTCTAACTGTTTCATAAACAGTTAAGAATTAGTATCCAAACCTGATCTAAAGTCCATTCCTACCTCTGTACATCTTGGCCTGCTAATCAAACATGTATAAAGGTACTTTCCACAAGAGGGATTGCGGTGAAAGGTTGAAGAATACAAGCAAGGTTGCAGGGTGAAATTAAACATTTATCCTTGCTGCCTTTCTCTTGCAGCCTTGCTTAGGCCGAGGGTTTAAATCGACAGAAACGGGGAGAAATCGGTCTTCACAAGTGACATTCTTGCCCAAAAAATAAAATGTTTTGGGATTTTCCTTGGCCATGTTGGCTAGTAATATTTTATCCTCCTTCTTTGCCCCCCTCTAATATCAACATTTCATTTGGGTTTCCACTACATGCATTAATATCTTGACCGACACACCTTCACCTTGAAATTATTGCTGAGATGCTTTTGGATTGCATTGTGATGTGACATGGTTCAATCTCAGAACACTCATCTTTCACTCTTTTCCAGTTAATGGATGGTTAGGCAGACGTCAGTGACTCCAACTCTCCCGCTTTCGGCGGGAGATCTCCCGCCGAAAGGTCATTTTCGCAAAATCTCCCGCTCTCCCGCTTGAGATTTAATTTCTCCCGCCCTGGCTTTGTGTCTCCCGCTTAAGATGTATTTTCTCCCACTTGAAATGTTCTTTCTCCCACCCAATCACCTTTTTGAAAAGTGGAATTTAATTTTCATGCATTTCCACGGTGTATAAATCACCAAATGCGCACACGCGATACTACACATGTTTTAATGCATGTAGTGCATATATGTATACATGTATAATGTGCATGCTAGGCGCTCTACCCCCCCCCCCCCCCCCCCCGGACCCCAGCCGCAAGGGACTTCGCGCTTCGCGCTCGTGATGTGCGCTTCACGCACATGAGTTTGGAGTCTCCAGTTTCCTAGGGGATCCAGGCGGGAGAATCTCCAGATCAGAAGGTGCTTGGGGTTGGAGTCTCTGAGAAGTCCTCTTCCTGTAGAAAGCAAAAGCTCTGCTTAGGTTCTCCCCTCTCCCATCAGGCACGAGGTACAGAAGTGTGAAAACTCACACCTCCAGATTCAGCGTCAGTTTTGTTTCAGGCAACTGAACCATCCTATTAACAACCAGAGAGCAGTCCTGAGCTCTTATCTACCTCATTGAAGAACCTCGGACTATCTTTAATCGGACTTTACCGGACTTTATCTTGCACTAAACGTTATCCCTTTTATCCTGTATCTTTACTCTGTGGATGTCTTGATTATAATCATGAATAGTCTTTCCGCTGACTGGTTTGCACGCAACAAAAAGCTTTTCACTGTACCTCGGTACACGTGACAATAAACTAAACTGATTTAAGCCAAACTAAACTAAACTATACATACTGCCATTATTTCTGTGAGGTCAACTAATGGGAAGTGACCTAATGGGTGGTTATGAAATCAACTGAAATTACATGGATCCATTGTCTTGAAACATTCTGCGTAACCATCCAACCATGTGTATAACGTCTATCTGACCAATATCAGGGGAATATATACAGCAGATGGGCCGGGATTGGAGCCTACACAGAGACAACTCTTAGTAAAAAGTGTAAGTTTACACTATGCATTTCCGACACATAAGGTAAGATTAGCTAGCATTGGATTTTTGGACTGGTTTTCATGCCTAAGCCTATCTGGGCGAATAATCAAAGGAATTTATCGGCATGAGAAGTGAACTGTGGCCATTTATTGCATTGCAAAGAAAATAGTTATTGATAATTACATGATCTTGATTAGTGTTTGAACAACCACTCTCTATAAGCAATGATTTGTCCACATGTGGACATAGGTTTAAGGTGAAGGGGGGAAAATTTAATAAGAGTCTGAGGGGTTTTTGGCGGGTTGAGACGAGAGTTGATTTCCAAAATCGTTTTTATTAACAAAATGATGAAATCAACGGAGTAATACAAAACAGCCAATATAAAGGTCAAACCGCAATGGTGGTCGAGAACGACTGAAGGGGCATCGCCCAGAAAACGCGCGAACACAAACCCCTCCCCATAGTCACTCGACCAAAGCACCTGACTGCAGGGTTTGAATACTTGCGCTACAGGGCCCCCCCCAGAACCCGAGGTACGGACCGAGCAGGGACTCGGATGAGACGACCGGAACGCGTGGTTCACGAAAGCGGTGCGGGCGTAACATGAGGGGCCGGCAAAACAAGGCCGGGAGGACGCGAGAACCGCGAAAGTGGAACGGGCGTAACATGGGGGGCCGGTGAAACAAAACCGGGAGCGGGCGAAAATGCAACAGGCAACAGGTGGGTGGAAAAGGCGTACTCAGTACGGGCGAAATGGGTGGCGGAAGACCTCTATGTCACAGTGCAGCAACGACCACCGGGCTGTCCACATCCACGTGGGCGGGCTTAAGACAGCCGACAGAGATGAACTCTCAGCACCTGGAAAGGCCCTTCACAGACCCTCTGCAATGGCAAGCGATGAGCGATGAGCGTCCCTGCGGATGAAAAGCGAGGCACACTGTTGTAAAACCACGGGCACATGCATCGCGGACGAACCATGCCTGGAAGTGGGGACAGGGGCCAACGTGCGCCCCCAGCCAGCAACGCCGGGGCTGATGTGACTTGCCCGCGGGTGGAGGGCAGGAAATCCCCGGGTAACTGCAAGGCTGAGCCACACACGAGCTCGGCCGAAGAAGCGACCAAATCCTCTATAGGCGTAGTGCGGATGTCAAGGAGGACCCAGGGCAGTTGGTCCACCTAGTCCGGACCCATAAGCCAAGCCTTCAGTGCTGACTTAAGGTGTCGATGAAACCTTTCGACCATCCCATTAGCCTGCGGGTGGTACATGGTCGTATGGAGGAACTGGGCGCCGTAGAGCTGGGCCAGGGACGACCACAAGGAAGAGGTGAACTGGGCACCTCGGTCTGTGGAGATGTCGGAGGGCACCCCGAACCTGGCGATCCAGGGGGCCGCCATAGCCCGAGCACAGGCCGCGGCGGAGGTATCCGAAAGTGGGATCGCCTCCGGCCACCGCGTGAAACAGTCCACGATGGTGAGCAGGTGAGTTGCGCCACGGGATTGTGGCAAGGGACCTTCAAGGTCCACATGGACGTGCAGGAACCTTCCCTCGGGGACCGCGAACTCCTGTACTGGAGGTCTGACACAGGATACAGACGCAGGCCCCGGCAGCTACCTGCTTGCAGAGCCTGTGCCAGACGATCTTAGCTGCCAACAGGGTGGTCGTCACACCTATGGATGGGTGGGCCAGGCCATAAATAGCATCGAAAACCCGCCGTCCCCAACTAACAGGGATGACCGGCCGGGGGTGCAACGTGGAGATGTCGCACAGGACCATGTTACCGGCCGTACCGCGAGGCACTTCTGCTAGCCGAAGGCCAGTGCTGGCGGTATGTTAGGCTGCCATACCGCTATCCGCCCACTGCGCTGCTGCCAGCTCACAGTAGTCAACGCCGTGGTCGAGGGCTGAAACGGAGGGAATGGAGGGGCGGGACAAGGTGTCGGAGTTTCCCGGCTACGTGTCGGATATCAATTGTAAATTCCGAGACGTAGGCAATGTGTCTCTGCTGCCGGACGGACCATGGGTCAGCGATCTTAGCTGGGGCGAAAGTAAGGGGCTTGTGGTCCGTGAACGCAGTGAACGCACGGCCCTCGAGGAAATACCTGAAATGCCTGATGGCCAGGTAGACCGGCAGAAGCTCGCAGTCGAAAGCGCTGTAGTTGCATTCTGGAGCCCGCAGCTGTCGGCTAAAGAACGGCAACGGCTGCCAGCGGATGTCAACAAACTGCTCTAGAACCGTACCAACAGCAGCATCCGAGGCGTCGACGGTGAGCGCAGTGGGGGTGGACGCATACGGTGGCACCAGCATGGTGGCGTTAGCCAAAGCCGCCTTAGCACCCTTGAACACTGCGTCCGTCTCTGTGGACCACACGAGGTCACGTGACTTACCCGCCAGGCACCGGAACAGGGAGCGAATGATGGCAGCAGCTGCCAGCACGAAACGGTGATAGAAATTCACCATGCCGACGAACTCCTGCAGCCCCTTCACGGTGAGTGGCCGGGAACCTGCCAGAAGGCCACAACCTTCGCAGGGACCGGGTTACCCGGTGCCCCAATAAGGAGATGGAATGAAGGCCAAACTGGCACTTCGCGGGGTTAATGACCAGGCCGTGTTCACGGAGGCGCTGGAACAAAAGATGGAGATGGGTGACGTGCTCCGCCTGAGAGGTGCTGGCGACCAGAATGTCATCCAAATAAATGAAAACAAAAGACAGGCCCCATCCGACCTGGTCCATGAGCCGCTGGAATGCCTGCGCAGGATTCTTTAAGGGAGAAAGGCATCTGAAGCCATTCGAACAGGCCGAACGGGGTGATCGGGGCGGTTTTCGTAACATCATCATGGTGAACGGGGATTTGGTTGTAACCCCGGACGAGGTCAACCTTAGAGAAGAACTGCGCCCTCGAAATGTGCGGAGAAGTCCTGGATGTGAGGCACCGGATAACGGTCTGTCGTGGTTACCGTGTTCAGACGCCGGTAATCACTGCACGGTATTCACCCCCCAGATGCTTTGGGGGACCATGTGCAGCGGGGAGGCCCACGGGCTGTCGGACCACTGGACAATGCCCATGTCCATCAGTTGGAATTCATCCCAGGCGATGCGCAGTTTGTCCGGCGGGTGGCGGCGTGCTCGGGCATGCACTGGGAGGCCCTCGGTAGGGATGTGATGCACGACTCCCCGCTGAAACGGGGCATAAGGAGCTCAGGAAAATCGGAGAGTAAGGCAGTGTACAGGCCCTCAACCTCAGCAACGGCGCTGGGCTGCGGGACGTGCAACCGCCCCGCAGATCGACGAGGAGAGAGAAAGCGCGGAGAAAATCGGGTAATCGGCTGGGCAACGTTTGCGATGATAAATGGCCAGGTCGGGGGAAGGGTACAGGCGGGAGTCGAACGTGAGCGTAAGGGTCCGCGTACCATACGTTCGGATGTCACTCCCGTTCACGGCAGAAAGAACAGGGCCCCGCTTACCAGCACGAGTGTCACGTGCGGTCGGGGGATGCTGATCCCCATAGTCACGCGACCGAAGCACCTGGCCGCAGGGTTCGAATACTTGCGGGCACCAGCAGGTGCTGCTACAGGGTAACATTTTTTACAAATTGGGTGGTGGGTGTATGGAACAAGCTGCCAGAGGGGGTAGTTGAGGCAGGGACTATTGAAACATTGAAGAAACAATTAGACAGGTACATGAATAGGACAGGGTTAGAGGGATATGGGCCAAACACAGGCAGGTGGGACTAGTGTAGGATGGACATGTTGGTCAGTGTGGGCAAGTTGGGCCGAAGGGCCTGTTTCCACACTGTACCACTCTATCACTATGTGTAGTATCACAATCCATTCATTATTGAGTGTGAAGCATCATTGGTGGTTGCAAAGTACCACTTACAGAGATTGCTACCCTCTCGAATACCCACTTAATACCAAATGCCTCTTTAACAGAATAGTTCCCTGTCGGCCATGATGCCAATTAAAGTAAATTATCAGACAAGCGGATCTATTTGAACAGCAATGTATGGGGGTGGTTACATGGCTTATATAAATCAAATGCCAAATAGAAGCGATTGCCTCCCACTCATTTACACCAACTCCAGCACATCATACGTTCACAAAATCAGTCTCTAAATAGCAATATGCTGTAACACCAAAGTAGAGGGCATGATTACAGTTGGCTCTAATGGTCTGGTTAATGATTGTTATCCTTTACTGTTCATACAAATACTTGAATTCCCAAAATAGCAAACCTGTGGATACCAGGGAGCAATTCTTCCTACCAATGCATCTTTAATGATAAGCCTTTCCGTAATCACACCCATACTTTATTTCCCGAAACACTCTGTTTATCATGCCAGATTGTCCAGTAATTAAAGGAAGAGATTTATGACAATGTCGTCAGGACTAGAGGGTGTGAGCGAAAGGGAGAGGTTGAGTAGGATGGGTCTCAATTCCTCAGAGTTCAGGAGGATGAGGGGTGATCTTATTGAGGTGAATATAATCATGAGAGGAATAAATTGGGTAGATGCACAGAGTCTCTTGCCCAGAGTAGGGGAATCGAGGACCAGAGGACATAGGTTGAGGGTGAAGGGGAAGAGATTTAATAGTAATCTGAGGGGTAACTTTTTCACACAAAGGGTGGTGAGTGTATGGAACAAGCTGCCAGAGGTAGTTGAGGCTGGGATTATACAACGTTTAAGAAACAGTTAGACAGATACATGGATAGGACAAGTTTGGAGGGATATGGAACAAGCACATGCAGGTGGGACTATTGTAGCTGGTACATGTTGGCCAATGTGGGCAAGTTAGGCCAAAGGGCCTGTTCCCATACTGTATCATTATGACTCTATGACTCTAAATGCATCGACCCCATCTTCTGACACCCAAGATAGATCTCATAATAAATGTATAGGCTCAGAGTAGGATTAATATACACTGCCTCATTCAGGATTCTTGAATAGCATCTCCATCTGTCGATGAGAAATATAGGACTATGCGGCACAGTGCTGCCTTACAGTACAAGAGACCCGGGTTCGATCCTGACTACAGGTGCTGTCTGTACGGAGTTTGTAGGAAACCTGCATGGGTTTTCCCTGGGAACTCCGATTTCTTCCCACACTCCAAAGATGTAAAGGTTTGTAAGTTAATTGGCTTGGTAAAATTATAAATTGTCTTGATCATGTGTAGGAGAGTGTTAGTGTATCCTACACTCACTAGGTACAATTTATAATTTGTGCAGCGTTTGCTGGTTAGCATGGACTTGGAGGGCCGAAGGGCCTGTTTCCACGCTGTATCTCTAAACTTAACTAAACTTTATATAATTGTCCTGGCAGCCAAAGGGGGTGAGTCACTTCCTAAGTTCATAAGTTCTAAACCATTGGGCCCATCAAGTCTACTCCGCCATTCAATTATGGCTAATCTATCTTTCCCTCTCAACCCCATTCTCCTGTCTTCTCCCCATAACCCCTGACACCCTTACTAATCAGGAATCTGTCCATCTCCCCCTTAAAAATATCAATTAGCTTGGCCTCCACAGCTGTCTGTGGCAATGAGCTCCGCTTCATGTGTTGCCAATTGCAATTCTAAAAGGATAGAGTGTTCTCACCCCCTCCACCTATCCCTTCTCCTTCTCACCTTGTTGGATCATGCTGATGAGTTCCAGGGACTGATTTTCATCAATTTTCAGGCTGTTCTGTTTTGGCTGTGAGGTCTCTGCCCCCAGACTGTTCTAGATTAAAAATGCCCCTTGACTGAATATATCAGAAGCACCTCTAAAAGACCGAGAGCAATTTCCAATCTTTGTTTTGTTGTTTCCACATTCAGCAATGTTTTCTCAACAGAAGGCAACCTAATTGAAATGCAAAAGTAATTCCAAAATATGTGAGATTGTTTTAAAGAAATCCTAACAATTTAGTTTGGAGATACAGCATGGAAATAGGTTCACCAGGTCTACACCAGCCATCGATCACTCGTTCACATTAGTTCAATGTTATCCCACTTTCATATCCATTCCCGGCACATTTGGGGCAATTTTACAGAGGCCAATTAACCTATAAACCCGCACGCCTTTGGAATGTGGGAGGAAACTGGAGCACCAGGAGGAAATCCACACGGATACAGTGAGTACGTGCAAACTCCACACCGACGGCACCCGAGGTCAGGATTGCACCAGGGTCTCTAGCGTTGTGAGGTTAAACTTGAAAGATACATCATTGTAAATTAATTAATTATTATTAATATCATTATTAGGTCATTGCACAGTGACACAGTTGTCGAGCTGCTACCTCACAGTTGACATCCAATGGTATCTGTATGGATGTTTCCCCATTCTCCCTGAAACTGCCTTGGTTTCCTTTGGATCCTCCAGTTTCCTCTCACATCCCAAAGATGTGTAGGTTGGCACATTAAATGATCACTGTAAAATAGCCAGTGTAAGTAAATGGTAGAATTGGGGTAGAGTTGAGAGATATGTGGGAAGAGTAAAATAGGATTGTATAAATGAGTTGATATGGACTTGATAGGCTGAAAGGCCTGTTTCTGTGCTGGAACACTCTATGGCGTGCATGCTATCTTCCTTTAAGTGAAAGAAAGCCCAGAGATCTGGCCTGCTTGCAATGCTTTCCAATATTTTGGTTGGTTTGGTATTACAGGACCCACTCCATATATAAAAAGGATAATTATCATAGTTGGAATGCAAGCCATGTGTTTTAATGTACTAAAAAGGTTAATTGAAATTAATCACCCTTCATTTGGAAAGTTGACTGTACATTATCAACTTTTACAGCAATTTTAGAGACCTTAATTCATCGCACATGAACTGAATGTAAGCATGTAAGAAGATACATCCTTTTCTGAAAAACCCATATTAAGGTCATAGAGTGAAAGAGTCATACAGTGTGGAAACAAGCCTTTCGGCCAGACTTGACCACATCGAACAACATGTCCCATCGACCTGCTTGCGTTTGGCCCATATTTCCCTAAACCTGTCCTACCCATGTACCTGTCAAACATTGCGATATTGCCTGCCTCAACTACCTCCTCCAGAAGCTTGTCCCAATTTACCCACCGCCCATTTTGTGAAAAAGTTACACCTCAGGTTCCTATTAAATCTTTCGCCCTTCACCTTAAACAAATACAGGTATCATCTGGTTCTCAATTCCTCTACTCTGGGCAAGAGGCTCTGTGCATCCACCCGATCTATTCCTCTCAATGATTCTGTCCACCTAAAATTACCCTCATCCTCCTGCGCTCCAAAAAATAGAGTGCTGGCCTGCTCAACCTGTCCCTATAGCTCGGGCCTCCGAGATGTGGCAACATCCTCGTAAATCTTCTCTGGTATTGGGGTTTTATACTTCAGCTGGTTCAGGTTACTTCCTTTTTATAAGACCTTCACTCTGAAGAAGTGTCCCTTCTTACATTAAAAAAAACATTTGTGTTGGTGATTCCTTCTGTGGCTGTGTGTGAAGATTTGCTACAGTATTGGGTGGCATGGTGGAGCAGAGGTAAAGTTGCTGACTTGCAGCGCTTGCAGTGCTGGAGACCCTGGTTTGATCTTGGCTACGGGTGCTGTCTATACAGTGTTTGTACGCTCTCCCCGTGACCTGCGTGGGATATCTCTGAGATCTTCGCTTTCCTCCCACACTCCAAAGACATACAGGTTTAAGTTCATAAGGTCATAAGGATAGGAGTAGAATTAGGCCATTTGGCCCATCAAGTCTACTCCGCCATTCAATCATGGTTGATCTATCTCTCCCTCCTGTCCCCATTCTCCTGCCTTCCCCCCCATAACCCCACTAATCAAGAAGGTTGTAGGTTGATTCTTCTTCTTGACGTGTTGCTACACTTTCCCAAGCCGCTGCATGACGCAGGCTCTGGCACATGGGTTGAAGACCTTGAGATGTTCTGGTTTGCAGGGCTCTGGGAGGAGGGGGCAGATAAGTAGGTGCTCCATAGTTTGGGTTGCCTCCCTGCAGTCACATTTGGTTCGTCCATCGTTGTTGTGCCCTTCCTCCTGCATGAGGGTGTTCCACCGTCCGACCCGTGTTCTGAGGCGGTTGAGGGAGAGCCAGACTGGCCATGTCTCTTTTGCTCCCAATGGAAGGGACTCCTCAGGGTATAGTGTCAGTGTGTGGGGTTTTGATTGTAGGTGTGTCACCCAAGCATCTGTCCTCTATCTATCGTTACACGGCGTCTAACGGCAGCGGCTCGACTGCAGTCCGTCTGTCTTTTTTTTAAATTTTGTCTCGTTAAATGTGTGTGTTGATTCTAGTTTTTATTTATTTTTAGCTGTGGGTGGGGGAAACTGGTTAATCTCTTCCCTGTACGGGGACCCAATTTTTTCCCTGTCGGATCTCCGGTGTCATTGGGCCTAACATCGTGGAGCCGGTGGCAGCCTCTGGCCGGAACCAGCCTGAGGGCTCCAGTCATGGAGTCTGCGGACCTGCCATCGCGGAGCTGGCCGACTTCGGAGCGGTGAGAACTGTGGTGGCGCGCGGCTGCGATCCGACTTCGGAGCGTCGGAGGCTCCGGCCGCAGGCCTGGTGGACAGGAACATCGCGATCTCGCAGGTCCCTGGTGGGAGAGCGCTTTTCGGAGCTCCCACAATGGCAACTTTTCCCGCTGGAATCGTGGAGTTTAAATGACTAGGAGTGGGGCCTAACATCGCCCCGCGTGGCTTAACGGCCACAGGACTTACCATCGCCCGCCATGGGGTTTAACATCGGGAGCTCCAGTCGCCTCGACGTTGCAGTTGGACTGCTGCACCGCGGGAGAAGAACAAAGGGAAGAGATAAGATTTTTGCCTTCCATCACAGAGGTGTTGGAGATTCATTGTGATGGATGTTTGTGTAAAGTGTGTTAAGAGTGGGTCTTGTTTTTTTTTTGTAAAGTTAAGACTGTAGAAATGCAATTCTGTTCAAATCAAGCTGTTTGAATGACAATAAAAGGTATTCTATTTTACTTCGGAGTCACGTGAGTGACTTCGTGAAGACCCCGCCAGCACGCATGCGCGACATATCGTCGCTCGCAGTTGCAGTCGACAGCTGGAGGGGGGAGTGCGCTTCCCCAACGGCACCTTCAAAAGAGGCTTCAAGGTAAGTTTTAACCAACCTTGAGCTGGTTGTCCCTGTGAGGAAATTATCTACTTACAGGTACGATGGAGTCGAAGAAAGGGAAGGCGAAAGCCTCCAAGGGCCGCGGGACTTCGGAGGGAAGTCAGCGGCCGTTATCCTCGGAGCTGCCCGCAACACCGGCAGCACCCGCTTCGTGGGCCGGGAAAAAGTCGCGGAAGTTGGAGAGCCCTGTGCAGTTGACAAGGCCCGACTCTCCACCACAGCAGGCTAAAGAGCTGCATGTTGGTCGGTGCACCGTGCGGGAGCAGGGTAGGGTAGACCCTGACTCCCTGCCACTATCGCCCAAACAGCAAAGAGCTAGTGACAAACAGGTGCGTAATACCGTGCCACGGTCAACGGCACGTTCTGTTTCCCCTGTGTTACAGGTCTCCAGAGGGCGGGCCAGGGGGGAAAGCCGCATCCAGGCCGAGCCCCGCTGCAGCGGCCGGCATCGACATGCCACTGGAGAAGTCTGCCAGATTGCGGACCAGTGATGGACCTGCTGGGAAGTCGGGGAGCCCCGCAGGAGCGGGAGGTACCGGCTCACCACCGGGACAGGCTGCCAGAGTGCAGGCTGGTGGCAGTGTATTTCGGTCGTGTGGCCCCGCTGAGGCGGCAGGCAGAGACCATGCGCCGTCTCAACCCCGTACAACCGGGACTGCCGGTAAGATCGCGCGGATGTCGGGGAGCCCCGCTGCGGCGGCCGGCACTGACTCGTCTCCGCTTCTGTCATACCAGACAGTCCAGAATACAGCGGACTAGCGGCATGTCCGCACGGGAGTCATGTAGCCCCACAGGAGCGGCAGGCAGCGACTACCTGCCAACGTACCCTAGACATCACCTCGACGAGGTGCGGTCCGTTGGCAGAAGCCCAGTAGTTCTGGAGAACCTGGGGAAGTCGGCTTGCTGTCTGCAGATAGCGGCGGCGGTTGCATGACCCGGATGGAGCGTATGATGGAGCAGCTGCTCGAGCGGTACCTGGAACATCAAGAACGGGGGTCCCTGCGATCTAGGAGCCATACTGCGGGTCCACCGAGTATTTCTCCCTCACCCGAGGGGTTTGCGCAGGAACCAGCAGAAATCCCGGAGGAAGAACTACTGGAGGTAGTGTCCAAATTTGCCCAAACGGTCAACACGCCCATCTGGGGGAACATTAGTCCCGGGATCAGGGCCCAGGAGCTGAAAATTCAGAAGATCCTCAAGCTGTTGACATCAGGCATTACGGCATTTGCCAGAACCCTGGACGGGACAGAAATGACAGAGGAGCAACAAGATGCTCTAGCTGTATTGTGTAATACACAATATGAGATCAACTGTTTCAGGAAAAGCTCCAACCGGCCCACAATTTGCATGGTTGTGCAAAGCCTCTGCTACTCCGTTGCCAAGGCAGTTGTTCGGGGAGGACCTGCCTAAACAGGTCAGAGAATTGGATGAGGAGCCAAAGCAGTTGGATTAATGAAACCTCCGTCATCAGCCAGGCCACAGGTGTATCGGAGGCACCATCCATACGCAAATACCAGGCCTCGGGGACAACCCAACATGGCACCGAGAGCATATCCACTGGCCGCACCCTATCAGCAGAAGCCTTTTTTAGGGCAGGGCCAACAGAGGCCAGCATGGAAGATGCGCCAACCCCCCACCCCAGCAACACAACGTCCACCAATAGCCCAGAACATCAGGCCCCGCCGGTAACCATAGAGGTAAGGGGGTCTGGTTCTCTTGTGAGTGCTGCATGCATAACCTCACAAGTAGGAGGGAGGCTGCGTGCATTCTGGGATGCATGGGGTGCTATAACTTTGGATACCTTTATTTTACAAAGTATTCAGGGTTATGAGATTGAATTCATAAATGGGCATCTTCCCCCAACTCAACATGTACCTGACCGGAAATTTGCACTCTCTCAAAAAGAGAAAGAGGAAGGACATGTAGAAATATTAAGGCTTTATGCCAAGGGGGTAATAGAAAACAATGACACGTGAACCCCTTGAGTTTGTGTCTAACATCTTTATGAAAACCAAAAAAGATGGTGGATGTCGAATTATCATTGATCTAACCCATTTGAATACCTTTGTACAATATACCCATTTCAAAATGGAGACATTTGAAACGGCTAAACAGCTGATTTCCCGAGGGTACTTTATGGCTGCATCGATTTAAAAGATGCATACTATTCAGTACCTATAAAGGAACATCATGGGAAATTCTTAAAATTTGTCTGGATGGGGCAACTGTGGCAATACAAAGCCCTACCCTACCACAGCCCCTAGGTTATTTACAAAAATCTTAAAACCAATATTGGCATCCCTTAGACAACAAAATCACATAGTCATGGCATATTTAGATGATATCTTAATTGTGGGGAAAACTCTTGAACTAGCTGAACTAGCAGTAACAGCTACCAAAACGTTATTTCAGAAACTAGGGTTTGTTATCCATCCAGACAAATCCATCAAGTTCAACCCATCTGTGGTTATGGACTATCTGGGATTCACGATTAACACCAATCATATGATTGTCACTATCCCAGCCAGCAAAGCAATAGATATAATAGAGGCATGTAACAGCCTTGCTTGCGCCAGGGTACTGACTATCAGACACGCTGCTAAGGTAATTGGGAAACTTGGAGCTACATTTCCAGCTGCGCAATTTGGCCCATTACATTATCAAAACTTGCAAAGAGCAAAATTCTCAGCATTGAAAGCAAATGCTGGACATTTTGACAGACCAATGTAGCTGCTGATCAAGGCAAAAATTGAGCTACATCATTATATCCAACCCATCAGTCGTGTTACAAACCGACACAAGCGCCCAAGGCTGGGGAGCTACCGACACCACTTCTAGTTGTGGCAGCAGATGGGATTCGCACAAATCTACCCTTCTTCAGTCACAAGGGATAAACTATTTGGAAATGCTGGGAGCATTTCATGGGCTGCGGGCTTACTGCACAAACTTACATCATACGCATGTCCGTCTTCAAATCGATAATACCACTGTGGTGGCATATTTAAACCATATGGGTGGTATCAAGTCAATATCTTGTGATGAATTGGCAAATACAATTTGGCTCTGGTGTATTGAAATAAATATTTGGATATCAGCTACTTACCTTCCAGGTAAGCTCAATACAGTGGCAGACACCAGGTCACGAGTATTCAATGACAACATCGAGTGGATGTTGAACCCCCAAATATTTGTTAAAATTATAGCTAAATTTGGAACACCAGATATTGACCTTTTTGCGTCCAGGTTGAACCATCAGATACCAACATATGTATCTTGGGAACGAGATCCTGGGGCAGTGGTAATGGATGCATTCTTGCTCCATTGGGGGAAATGGTTTTTCTATGCATTTCCCCCATTCTGCCTCATCATTCGGGTATTGCAGAAAATTCAACTGGATTCTGCAACAGGCATTCTGATAATACCTGACCGGCCTACACAACCATGGTACCCGGTGGTCCTCAATATGCTAAAAGTCCCATGGGCACAAATTACCAAATGCCCAAATTTGGGCACCAACCCCATCACTGGGGAGTGTCATCCATGCCATGGTCATCTGAACCTGTTGGCTTGCAGGTTCTGAAGAGGCCACTGCTGGAGTTTGGACTGTCATCCAGGGCCATGGACATCATAACGGCATCGTGCAGAGAATCCACTAGGAAGCAGTACGTAACCCACATCAGGAAATGGGAAGCCTACTGCAGTCGGACGAAGACAACCTACAACTCTGCCACGATCCCTAACATGTTGGAATTCCTCGCGGGCCTTCATTTTGATGAGGGACTCAGCTACAGTGCCATAAATAGTGCCAGGAGTACACTATCGTCCTACCTCAATATAGGAGTGGGATCTCACCAGCTGGTGTCAAACTATGAGGGGTATCTTCAATACAAACCCTCCTCGACCCAGATACAACATTACCTGGGATGTAGGGGTGGTGTTGACCCTGCTCAGGAGCTGGTCGCCCATGATGGGGTTACCGCTGGACAGACTCACCTACAAAGTGGTGATGTTGATGGCACTGACCACTGCACAACGGGTCCAGACTTTGCAGAAACTGAGATTGGTCAGTATGGTCTCGACCCCTGAGAAAGTAACCTTCTTTATAGAGGAGTTGCTTAAGCAGCACAGACCGGGATCTACAGGGCTGCAACTGGAATTCCGAGCATACCACGCTGATGCTACACTGTGCATAGCCACCCACCTTCGGTACTGTATCAAAGTCACACGCACCATCAGGAAGATGGAGCAGGGACTGTTCATCAGCCACAAGAACCCTCAACACCGGGTGATGGTGCAGACTATCTCCAGGTGGCTCAGGGTGGTGTTGGGTGCAGCAGGTATCGATACTAACGTTTTTAAATCTCATTCTACCAAGGCTGCATCCACATCAGCGGCGAGGACCATGGAGGTTCCCACGGACCATGTCCTTGCTACCGCGGGCTAGGCCAGTGAGACAACCTTTCAACGGTTTTATATCAAGCCGGTGGCCGCTCCCGCAACGTTTGCGGAATCAGTATTAAGTACCGTCCAATAAAACGTTTATCCCCGAGTTAGGGGTTTATTGTTTGTATTTAATAAATACTTTATTATTTTTCAGCTTGTTCAAGTCTGAAATACATTAACATACTTCTCCATCAGTAATTGCGGCAGTGCGAGAGCATGGACGTGGTCCAGGGCATGGAATCACAGAGCTTTGAAATCTTCACGAAGTCACTCACGTGACTCCGAAGTAAAATAGTAAGATTAAACGAGAACTTACCAGTTTGAAGTTTGATCCTTATTTTATGAGGAGTTACGTGCCCTCCGCTCCCAACTCTCTATCATAAGGCCAACTGGTACATTAGTGTCTCTTAATCTTACTATCTTCAGTCATTGTTGTTATCTGTGATTCCACACCGCTGCTTTGAAGAATGTCGCGCATGCGTGCTGGCGGGGTCTTCACAAAATCCCTCATCGTAACTCCTCATAAAATAAGGATCAAACTTCAAACTGGTAAGCTCTCGTTTAATCTTACTATTCTATTCTATTCTATTCTATTCCACTGGTGCGGGGGTTATCATCCAGGGGTTGAACTGCATGTAGGAAGCTATTTCTGGATTTTAACCACTTTCATGCCTGGTTGTGTTGGAAGAATGGGGGACGAGGGTCATCCTCCTGCTTGGTGTGTTCCACTTTTGAGGATACTGCTCTTCTGATTGGAGGGGGTGCAATACCACACAGCAGGCACAGGTCATCAACCTATGTGTATTTGAGGCAACGGGAGATGGTTCTGCATGCTGCGTTAGGACCGGGTCCAACTTCTTGGCGTGTGAAGAACGTCCCCAGACTGGGCAGGCTGCTGAATAGCATAGTGCAAGGGCAGTACTCTGGATGGTCCCTGGACCTGATCCCCATTTAGAGTTGGCCAGCTTTCTCAGGATGTTGTTTCTGGCTCCTATCTTTGCTTTTGTCCTGATAACATGGTCTTTGTAGCTTAGGGTGCGGTCCAGAGTAACTCCTAGGTATATGGGATTGGCTGAGTAGGCTAGACTCTTCTCATACCAGTGAACAGTTAATTTGCGGGTTTGCATCACGGTTCTTGAGGAGGAAGGCGCTAAATTGTGTTTTGCCTGGGTTTACCCATAAACAATTTCAGGCATAGTAGTTGGTAAGGCCAAAGAAGGAGCGTTCACGTTGCGGTCCCTGTCAGATTTTACACGTGCGAATCCTTCTACCACGCTACACTAACTAACCAACAGTAGGATTATTGACTCAGTAAATGTGTAAATTATCCCTTGTGTGTGTGTAGGATAGTGTTAATGTGCAGGGGGTCGCTGGTCGGTGTGGACTTGTTGGGCCGAATGGCCTGTTTCCGCGCAGTATCTCTAAACCAAACAATGTTGACGCCGTCAGCAACTTACCATCACACACTGGAGGCTAAGTCTGACAGCTCCAGAGATGGACCTGGTTTGTGATGAAAATGCACAATGATTCCATACCCATTCTGTGGACTGCATGCAGCGTGTTAGTCTGGTGATGCCTGCTCATTCATTGATTGCAGGTTCCATCCAGGCTAATTGCACTCATCAGCAGGAACCCAGTAATGTACTGTAAGTGATTGGCTCCATGTCCCACAGACTTGGACCCCCTGTAGAACTAGTATGTTGGACCAAGTGTTTGGACCAAGTGCCGGCAGGGTTCCTACACTCATCTCTCATCCCCAAGCCCCTCATTTAACCATCCCCCCCCCCCCTTTACCCTTCTCCCTTTTCCCTTCCTCTTTGTATTTCGGTCCTTCTCTTCTCTTACACCCCTTTGTCTCCTTTTCACCTTGGCCTTTATCTAGGTATGTTACAAAACTTACCTTCAGCGGCGCTGCAGTTCTGTCACTGGCTGTGTGCGCGACTTTGGCACTTTGAGAGGGGGGCGGGTTTAAAATGCTGTTTTTCTTCAGACTATTCAAATCGATTTTGAACAGGCTGTTTAGTTGCTGAAGAAAAATCGCTTGGACTGCCATTTTATTAAGTTCATTAAAATTAGCGCTGGATAATTAAATTAAAATTAAATAATTAAAATTAAAATAATCTTCTAATGCCATCAACGGTGACAATGGGACAGATCTCACGAAGGGGACAAGGCAAGGTACATCGTTTATTATTTCATATAAACTTAGGATGTCTTTAATCAAAATTTCACTTCGCGAAAAGGTGACTTAGGACCCATACGAACCAGCAGTATTTTCCCTGCCGATATGGGGTTTAAATTCACCGCAACCGCAACGTTCTAAACGATCGCGTTCCACAAAAACCCACTCGCAAGATGATTTAAATGGCCATTAATTTACGGGAATTAAACACTAAATTCCTTCCATTTGGCCTATAAATTCATGACAATGAGATTTTAAAATCATGTTATTTCGTGAATTCTTGTGTGAATGTTATTTGGACACTTAGGCTTTTTAAAAATGTTAACCTTTTCTTAAGAAATGGATAGATGTTTAGATCTAGTAATTGAATTTTGTAATTAGCTACAATTAGGTAACTAACTAATTATATGCTTTAATTTCAGCTCATCCAAGTAAGATTGTTTCATATTTGTTTCAGAATGCTTCAATCTATAATAACTGAAAATTTCATTCAGTTCTCTTAATTTTTAAGAAAGTTATGGGCCTTTGACTGTCCTTGATCACAGCTTTTGAGTTAAGTCAATGGAAAAGCAATAGGCAACAAGATGGTAATTTCCGAGTATGAAAATGGCCATAACATTTTTAATACTGAAGATATAAAAGTGAATTAGGTGTCAAATTAAACTTCTTTTTATGCTTTATCAGATGGGATAAATTGCAGATTTGATTTTTTTAATCTCAAATTTTGTAACATTGCTACTTTATCACTTACTCTATCTTCCAATCAAATGCCCTTCGCCTGTCCACCTATCACTCGCCAGGCTTTGTCCGGCCCCCCACTTCACTCTTCCAGCCTCTCTTCAACCCCTCCAATCAATCAGATGATGGGTTCAGACCAGAAACATCGCCTGTCTATTCCCTCCCCAGATGCTGCCTGACATGTTGAGTTCCTCCAGCACTTTGAGTTTTATTTTAGTTTAGTTTAGTGATACAATGCGGAAACAGGCCCTTGGGCCCACCGAGTCTGCACAGACCAGCGATCCCCACACACTAACACTATCCTACACATACTAGGTATTATTTACATTTGTAGAAAGCCAATTAACCTACTAACCTGTACATCTTTGGATTGTGGGAGGAAATCGAAGATCTCGGAGAAAACCAACACGGTCAGGGGTAGAACGTACAAACTCCGTACAGACAGCACCCGTAGTCAGTATTGAATCCAGGTCTCCAGCGCTGAAGATGGTGTAAGGCAGCAACTCTACCGCTGCGCCACCATGAAACAATGGATGTAGTTGCATTACCAAGGAGAGTGAAGGCATGAAGATGTACATTCATTCATACATTCTCAAAGCGTCTAGAGCGTTCTGGCACCATCTTGAAATAAGGATTAGACTTTAGACTTTACACTTTAGAGAGACACAGCATGGAACCCACAAGATTCAAGCCGACCAGAGAGCATCCCCGTACATTAACACTATACTGCATGTTAGGGACAATTTCCAATGTTTATCCAAGTCCATTAACCTACAAACCTGCAGGTGAGTGGAAACTGAAGCACCCAGAGGAAACCCATGCAGGTCACAGGGAGAACGTTCAAACTCCATACAGACAGCACCTGTAGTCAGAATCAAACCTGGGTCTCCGGCACAGTAAGGCAGCAACTCTACTGCTGAGCCATTGTGCAGTTAGTGTTGAACTCAGATCTATTCTTTACCACTTGCATGTGGTGACCAACAATGTTGCAGCATCTGATCACTACCATCATAGCTTTATTACAGTACAAGCTCCCATCACCCATGGCTTGGGTGCTGCATTGGAAATACAGACTGCTGCTGAGCAGGATTAGCTTGCTGGCATATTGGCAGTTGATTAGGGAGTGCAAAGGGGTGCCAAAACCACTTGGTCTCAGCATCAGGACAAGGGTGTACAGTAGGAGACACAAGGGATTGCAGGTGCTGGAATCTAGAGCAAAACACAAAGTACTGGAGGAACTCGGTGGATCGGGCAACATCTGTGGAGTGTGGGAGGAAATCGAAGATCTCTGAGAAAGCCCACGCGGTCACGGGTAGAAGGTACAAACTCCGTACAGACAGAATGGTGGCCACTTGGGCGCCGCATGATGGCAGCCTCTGCCTACAGTCTGTCTGTTTTTCCATCTTTTTTTAATCTTTAGTCTGTTTAAAAAGAATGTTGTGGAGGTTTCTTAGTATTTTTATGTGGGGGAGGTGGGTAGGGTAAGGGGGAAACCGTTTCCCAGTCACTTCCTGGCGAGGATGCGACTATTCTCCGAGTCGCGTCTTCGCACCCCCCCCCGCCAAACCCCCCGCTTCCACCCTCCCCCCCCCCCCGGGGAATGGCGAGGGCCTTTCCATCCGGGGACCGGCCAAAGCTACAGCAGCGGAGCAGCACTGGATTCATCGCAGAGCAGGTGATGCCTTACCTGGGATCGCTGTTTGAAGCTCCTTTGGGCCTTCCTTCACAGTAGTAAACTTTGATTCCGCTGTGTGGATGCTTGTGTAAAAGATTATCATGTTCTGTTTTTCTCTTTTTATTCGTATGGCTGTATGGTGACCTCAAATTTCACTGTACCAATTGGTGCATGTGACCATAAATGTCTCGCTTGTCTCTTGTCTTGAAAGGACAGGTTCGGGACCCTTCTTCAATTTGGGCCCTACTTTGACGAGATTTCAAAATGCAGGTTCAATGATTCAAAGATACTTTATTGTCATATGTACCCAGGTACAGTGAAATTCTTTGTTTTTGCACACAATCCGATAAAATCATACAGCAGATCTCACCTGAGCTTCACCTACTTTACTGTAGTGTACAGTAAACAAAAACACACAAGGTGATAAGAACACAAAGTGCTGGAGTAACACGATTTCGGCCTCCGCAGTTCCCTGTGTCTCCATTTTACGGCTACACAAGATGATAAGTCGCCTTGATTTGAATTATCTTCTTGTTCAACTTTTGGGATTTTAGTTTAATTGTGCTTGAGAAAATGACAGAGAATCTTTTTTCCATATTGTTACAGTTCTTAGTTTAGTTTAGAGATACAGAGCGGAAACAGGTCCTTCGGCTCACTGAGTTCCCGCCAACCACCGATCGCCACACATTAACACTGGGGACAATTTACACATTCACCAAACGTCTTTGGAGTGTGGGAAGAAACTGAAGATCTCTGAGAAACCCCATGCGGTCACGGGGAGAACGCACAAACTACGTACAAACAGCGCCCATAGTCGGGAACGAACCCGTGTGTAAGGCAGCAACTCCACCCCTCCGCCACCGTGCCGACTTGATGATATTTCTTCTGTTGAAACATTTCAAGAATGCTGTTAGGTAGGGACTTCCAAGATTCAGTCGCAGTCATGTCGGAGGATTATCATTATATTTGCGAGTCCGGGGTCTCTGTGCCTTGAAAGGGAACTTGTCGAACTTCAAGTAACCCTTGCTTTCCCTGTCCCTCAATCCCTCCCCCTTCCCAGTTCTCTGACTTGTCCTCCTGGTTAAATTTTACTGATAGTAAAAGCCTCGCTGTCAGCTTCCCCTCAGCCAACAATGATTAATTCTACATTTTCCTTGAGCTTCGTCCCCTTTGATCTCTCGTTTTCACACCTAAGTTTCAGTTTAGTTTATTGCCACGTGTACCGAGGTACAGTGAAAAGCTTTTGTTGCGTGCTAACCATTTCTTACCCTTCCATATCTCTGTCTCCTTCTCCCCTAACTCTTAGTATGAAGAAGGGTCTCGACCCGAACCGTCTCCCATTCCTTCTATCCAGAGGTGCTGCCTGTCCAGCATTTTGAGTTTCTGCGGTGTAAACCAGCATCTGCAGTCCATTCGTACACAACCTGTCTAACCACCTGCTTATTGGCGGCATATCTGCCGGGATCTTTGCTACAATCATGGCATTATGATTTTGTCAAATTATGAAGGATTATTTTAAATGTGGAACCCATCACTGGCCTCCATAAGACAAAGGAGAAAGTAAATATATATATTGCAGGCGGCCCTCTGCGCACTGGCCGTCAAATAGTCTTGAGAGTTAGCCGGCTTTCAACTACGACGACATTACTGGAGATTGCCGGCCGGAAAAGGCCCAAGATTTTCCTATGAGAATGGTGCCAAGATTACACGGATATAATTTTGCCAATATAATTCCTTAAAAACTCAAACCGGCAGCCCGCAAGAAGGTTAAAGCCAGCTGTTACGAGATTTTCACCTTTCTGACAAGGGAGAGGGAAGTCGGGAAGCTTGAAATTATATGAAAATAATAAAGCTGAGAGTGTGACGCTGGGAGAAGCAGCAGCTGGTGCATTGTATGCGACTAAACACTATTACCGCAGTGACAACATAATCATCTGGGCAGCAGTTTGCTGCGGGTGTGAATGGAACAAAGTACAAAAACGAGATGGATGTCACAGCGATATCATCATTTCTGATTATGAGACTGAATGAATATTGATAGGCCTGGCGTCTAAGCAGCTCGGAGATCCTTTCAATTCGAGCCGCAGTACAAATGTGCACCGCATTGAACAAACGAAATTCGAAGCAGTTAATCCAATCAGGGATAACACAATGCAATAAAAAAGGGCTAATTTGTGATATGAAACCCTGCACCGCATACGGAATAAATGGATACCTTGGAGGGAGACCTGCAGCTTTAACACAATCAGGAGGTCCAGGTGATGTCATGCATTGTGAGAACAGGGCCCGAGTCATTGAGAAGCTCCAGTAACAGGGGGTTTTAATGCCCATTTCACAGCATGAAGGAAACGGCACACCAGGCTCTCAGATCAATTCTAAAACGCTGACACAGTTTTCATTTGCTTTCTTTTTACACTCATTCTGCAAAAAAAGACCAATCATTGGCACATTTTCAGAGAGTCAGGAGCACGTTGAACTGTAGATTGTAAGTGTGATGCATCCATTGTTATCCTGACCGAGCAATAGTGGCATTAAATCCAACAGAACATTAAAATCTCAGTGCCATTGCCAAATAATATTATAGTCACAGACTATAATAATAGTCACAGAGATGCAGAGTCGTACAGCGTGGAAACAGGCCCTTCAGCCCAACTTTCCCATGCCGATTAAGAGCTAGTCCTACTTCTCCATGTATGGCCCATATCCCTCTACAGTGACGCAGCGGTAGAGTTGTCAGATCCCGGGTTCGATCCTGACCACAGGTGATGTCTGTAAGAGATTGTGCGTTCTCCTCTTGACCATGTGGTTAGGTTTCCTCCCACACTGCAAAGACACACAGCTTTGTAGGTTATTTGGCTTCGGTAAAAATTGTAAATTGTCCCTAGAATATATGGTAGTGCTAGTATGTGGGGATCGTTGGTCGGCATGGAGTCGGTGGTCCGAAGGGTCTGTTTCTGCGCTATATCACTAAACTAAACTAAACTATACCATGTACCTGACCAAATGTTGTTATTATACCTGCCTCAACTACTTCCCTTGGCAGCTTGTTCCATATACTTACTGTCCTCTAAGTTAAAAGGTTGCCCTCAGGTTCCTATTGAATCTTTGAAACTATGCCCAATATACAAATTGCCTGACACCATAATGGGAAGATCGGTCACTCTGGAGTTAATATGTCGGAAGATACGCCTCATAATGCAAACATAGTGAACTGGCCAACAGACACCACACCAAAGGGATGGCATGGAGGCACCACAGTAGAGTGCTGCCTTACAGCGCCAGAGAGCCGGGTTCGATCCTGACTACGGGTGCTTCGGGTTGAGACTCGGGTCGGGTCGAGACCCTTCTTCAGACTGAGTCAGGGGAGAGAGAAACGAGAGACTTGGAAGGGTAAGGTGTGAAAAGGAGAGATCACAGGGGAAGAAGGTTAAGGAAAATGTAGAATAGATCATTGTTAGCGAGGGGACGGTGACAACGAGGCGTGTAATGTAAAACTTAATCAGTCAGAGTGATCAGAGAACTTGGATGGGAGAGGGATGGAGAGAGAAAGAGAGAAAGCAAAGGCAGCATGAAGTTAGAAAAGTCAATATTCATACCGCTGGGTTGTAAGCTGCCCAAACAAAATATGAGGTGCTGCTGCTCCAATTTGCATTGGGCCGCACTCTGACAGTGGAGGAGGCCTGTCTGCCTAGACCTACATGATCTCACAGTTGCCAAATACTTTAACTCCCCCTCCTATTTCCACACTGACCTTTCTGTCCTGGGCCTCCTCCACTGTCAGAGTGCGGCACAACGCAAATTGGAGGAACAGCACCTCATAATTCGCTAAAATAAACTAAACTAGCAAGGATGTTAGCAAGGTAAGTAACCACATATAGATGGCAATTAGAGTCACAGAGTCATAGAGTAAAAGAGTGATACAGCGTGGAAACAGACCCTTTGGCCCAACTTGCCCACACCGGCTAACATATCCCAGCTACACTAGTCCCACCTACCTGCGTTTGGTCCATATCCCTCCAAACCCGTCCTATCCATGTACCTGTCTAACTGTTTCTTAAATGTTGGGACAGTCCCAGCCTTAACTACCTCCTATGGCAGCTTGTTTCATACACCCACCACCTTTGTGTGAAGAAGTTACACATCAGATTTTTATTAAATCTTTTCCCCTTCACCTTGAACCTATGTCCTCTGGTCCTTAATTCCCCTACTCTGGGCAAGAGATTCTATGCATCTACCCGATCTATTCCTCTCATGATTTGATACACTATAAGATCACTCCTCATCCTCCTGCGCTACCCAGCCTACTCAACCTCTCCCTATAGCTCAGACCCTGTAGTCCTGGCAACATTTTCGTAAATCTACCAAATGATCTACATCGTAAATTAACCTAAAAAAAAGATTAAAGGCTATGAGGCCTTAGGCAGAGTAACAAATTAGATTAAAACTTGACCCAGTGATAGAACATCAAGGGTAATAACAACATGAGTTTGGGAATTAAGTTATGAAAGTGACATAAGACATGCAAAGGAATATAAATAGATTGGCAGGTTGGCTAGGTTCTAGAAATAGGTCATAATGTGGGAAAATATGAAATTGTCTACTTTGACAGGAAATTAAAAACGGAGTATAAACAATGGCCAAGAAAGCACACCATGCCTCTACTTCCTTAGAAGACTTTGGATGCTTGGCATGTACCCAACAACTTTCTCCAACTTTTACAGATGTGCCGCAGAAAGCACTTTATCAGGATGCATCACAACATGGTTTGGGAACAGCTCCATCCAAGACCGCAAGAAATTGCAGAGAATTGTGGACGCATCCCAAACCATCACACAAACCAACCTCCGTTCCATTGACTCCGTCTACACTTCATGTAGCCTCAGCTAGGCCAGCTGCATAATCAAGGACCAGTCTCACCCCGGTCACTCCCTCTTCCCCATCTCCCATCAGGTAAAAGTTATAGAAGTGTGAAAACGCATACCTCCAAATTCAGTGACAGTTTCCTCCAAACTGTTATCAGGCAATTGAACCATCCTATCACCAACTAGAGAATGGGGTGAGTTACCATCTACCCTACTGGAAACCCTCGGACAATCTTTAATCAGACTTTGCTGGACTAAATGTTATTCCTTTTATCCTGCGACTGTACACTGTGAAACATCTTAATTGTAATCATGTATATGTCCTGCAGATGCTGGTTATGCACTGAAGATAGACGCAAAATGCTGGAGTAATTCAGCAGGACAGGCAGTATCTCTGGAAAGAAGGAATGGGTGACGTTTCGGGTCACCCATTCTTGATTTCCAGAGATGCTGGCTGTCCCGCTGAGTTCCTGCAGCATTTTGTGTCTATCTTTGTAACCATGTATGGTCTTTCTGCTGACAGGTAAGCACGCTACAAAAAGCTTTTCACTGTACCTTGGTACACGTGACATTAAACTAAAGTAAACAAATAAAATGGTGAGAGATTTCAGAGTGCAAACATGCAGAGGAATCTGGGTATCGTCGTGCATTATTCACCAAAGCCTAGGTATTACCCGGGAGAATGTTGTAGAGCAGAGTACAGGATGAGTGCTGCAATAGTATGTGACTTAACTACCTACTCTGGTAGCTCATTCCACCAACAATAGCGCAGTGCTTTGCTTTCCAAACAGAATTGTATGTACAGTTGTCAACTGATGGTGCCCATTCTAATGCTGAGTTAGAGGCTGGCGGGAGCTGCCGCTAAAGCCCTGTGTTTAGTGCATTGGGAGGTTTGCAATCCACTTGACCAGCCAGAAGGCTTTGTTTGGAGCAGTCACAATATCAAGGTGTAGTCAAGCAGTTAACCTCTGGTTTGCTTGCTCCACCTAACCTACTTTGACCTCAGCCCTCACATTTAGGGAACACCCTTGTTCCCACTGTAGTAGTCAATATTTAGCATTTTTGAGATAGACAGATGGACCTGTTTAATGATAAGATGTAGCTGAGTTAACATTAGCACCTTGATTCATTACCTGGGTCTATCTCTGGGGTATCGGTTCCAAGAGTGAGCCAATAAGACTGGAGATACAAGGTAACTTTTAATTGCTGCTCTCCCTGCCCTGTTCTCATCTATTACTTGTGCAATAGTATTTTGTCTCAGCTCATTGTTAGCTCGGAATGCAACTCAACATGTATTTTGAGCCTGACCTTAATCAGATTGGGTCAACATGATGATTACCAAATCGTTGGTCTTGGGCTAATTGAGCCCAGAGTTTAGACCTCCGACATGCTACAGGGCTTGGGTTACTCCGTGCCTGTTAGTTTCTCTGAAGCTTTGTGTGGGATAAGATCACCACAAAGAGGAAATGGTCTTGCAGAAAATGGGATCTGAGCCAGATTCTCTTCAGCCAAAGTCTGGTGGAAAAAAGGACAATGGGAGATGGAACAATCTTTGGAGATAGATTTGACAGAAAACACATGGAATTCCAGGTTTCCAAGGTGCTTTTCTTTTAGTTAACACTCCTGTGGTGCAGAGGGGGGAGAAACTGGGAATATTTTGGGGTGTTTCTCCCGAATTAGGAAGGATCTGAACCAAATCACAGGTGGAGCAGAAGATTTGTCAAGCAATTTTAATTAGCCCTGAGCCCAGGACAGTAGTGGAGCCGCTCTGGATAGGCTCGCCGATCCTTTTGCTGAACACCTCCACTCAGTCCAGCCACAACTACCTGATCTCCCGGATGCTAAACCCTTTCGCCCCCCCTCCCATTCCCACATTGACCTTTCTGTCCTGGGCCTTCTCCATTGTCAGAGTAAGGCCCAGTGCAAATTGGAGGAACAGCAAGTTATATTTTGCTTAAGCAGCTTACATCCCAGCGGTATGAATATTGACTTCTCCAACGTCAAGTAACCCTTGCTTCCCCTCTCTCTCCGTCCCCGCCCCTTTCCCAGTTCTCTAACCAGTCTGATTGTCCCCCGGATTACAGTTTGCTTTGTTGTCACCTTCTCCGAGCTAACAATGATCAATTCTACATTTTCCATGATCTCATGTTTTTTGATCACTTACACTTTCTTATTTCTGTGACTCCCTCTTACCTGACCCATTTCTCTATCTTCGGTGTAAATCAGCATCTGCAATTCCTTCCTACACGAGCCAACAGCCATGATTTCCCAACAATGAGTAGAAAGGAACTGCAGATGCTGGTTTAAACCAGAGATAGACACAAAATGCTGGAGAAATAGAAACGTAGAAACATAGAAAATAGGTGCCGGAGTAGGCCATTCGGCCCTTCGAGCCTGCACCGCCATTCAATATGATCATGGCTGATCATCCAACTCAGTATCCCGTACCTGCCTTCTCTCCATACCCCCTGATCCCTTTAGCCACAAGGGCCACATCTAACTCCCTCTTAAATATAGCCAATGAACTGGCCTCAACTACCTTCTGTGGCAGAGAATTCCAGAGATTCACCACTCTCTGTGTGAAAAATGTTTTTCTCATTTCGGTCCTAAAAGACTTCCCCCTTATCCTTAAACTGTGACCCCTTGTTCTGGACTTCCCCAACATCGGGAACAATCTTCCTGCATCTAGCCTGTCCAACCCCTTAAGAATGCAGCGGTTCAGGCAGTATCTCTAGAGAGAGGGAATGGTGACATTGAGGATCGAGACCTTTCTTCAGTCAGTCTGAAGAAGGGTCTCAACCCGAAACGTCACCCTTTCCGTCCTTCCAGAGATGCTGCCAGTCCCGCTGAGTTACTCCTGCATTTTGTGTCTATCTTTCCCAACAATGAGATTGGTTGTATTTTCTTGGTCAAAATTGGAGGAAATTTGCGACATGCATGCAACACATTTCAACCTATGTTGAAAGGTTTTACAAGATTGTAGAGACTGGCTAACAAAGTAAAATTACATAGATTGTAAAAGGATCATGTTTAAGAAGGAACTGCAGATGCTGGAAAATCCGTTGCTGCACCCGCTGAGTTTCTCCAGCACTTCTGTCTACCCTTGTAAAAGGATCAGTTCTGGTGGGGCGAAGGGTGTGTAACCAGCGCACACCATATTTCATTACTGTATGGGGCATTCTTTATGGACTACTTTGGTTCTTGCCCTTCATTTTTCGGCAGAGGCACGGTCGCACTGTGGCTATGTTACCAGCCTAGTGCTAATGTCCCTGTGGCAGCAGTTCAACTTCCAATACAACAGCAAAGACATCACATTCAGTTAGTTACTGAACTTAGATGGTGTCACACAAAGCTACCACCATTACTGAATGACTGCTGGAATGACTCATGGGAACAATTTGGTTCACTCTTGCCATCTGCCACTTGTGCACAGTCTGATGCCATCTCACAAATCATGCAGTTCAAGGTATGAGCAAGGAAGATGCCAAACGCATCCAAGTTTGTTCATAGAACGTAAAACATCGAACAATATGGCACAATAATAGGCTTTTCCACATTACTTAAGAAAACCTTTCTGGACATATATAGCATATTCTGCCCCAGTTACTCCCTAATTTGGGTAGTTTTATCCCTATAGCTATCAGCGATCTCCCAACACATTACTTCCTCTAATTCCTGTGACCTTTTTGGGGGTCCATCAGAGGCATAGAATCATCGAGCTACGCGGCAGAGAAACCAGCTCTTCGGACCAATTCATCCATGCCAAACAAGTTGCCTAACTGAGCCTGTGCATAATCCCTCTAAATCTTTCCTTTTCATGTGCCTGTCCAAGTGTTATTTCAACTTTGTACTTGTCTCTGCCACTTCCTCTGGCAGTTTATTCTCCTCTGTATTTACCGAGGAGAAAGACAGTAGGATGGAGGAACTTGGGGCAGTCAATAGAAGTGTCTTGAGAGCAGTCAGTGTTACCGTCGAAGAAGTACTGAAAGTACTATCGTGTATGAATGTAGACAAATCTCCAGTGCCTGGTCAGATATATCCGAGGACATTGCGGGAAACTAGAGAGGAAATTGCAGGAGACCTGGTTGAAATTTACGAGTCGTCCTAAATACAGGAGAGATGCAGGAAGACTGCAGGGTGTTAAATGTTGTGCCTCTATTCAAGAAAGGGCTGCAGGGAAAATGTTGGGAACTATAGGCTGGTGAGCTTAACATATGTAGTTGGAAAGTTACTAGAGAGTATTCTGTAAGATTATACAGGCATTTGGATGGGGCAAGGGCTGATTAGGGATAGCCAGCATGGTTTTGTACGTGGGAGGTCGTGTCTCACAAATCTGATCGAGTTTTTTGAAGACGTGACCAAAAAGGTCAATGAGGACAGAGCTGTAGATGTTGTGTACATGGATTTCATTAAGGCATTCGACAAGGTTCCGCATGGTAGGCTGCTCTGGAAGGTTACATCGCATGGGATCCAAGGAAAGATAGCTGAATGTGTAGCAAATAAGCTTCATGGAAGGAAGCAGAGGGTGATGGTGGAAGGTTGCATCTTGGACTGGAGGCCTGTGACTATTGTTGTGCCTCAGGGTTCGGTGCTGGGCCCGTTACTGTTTGTCATCTACATCAATGGTTTGAATGAGAACACACTGGATAGACTCGGTTTATACTCTCTGGAATTTAGGAGATTGAGAGGGGATCTTATAGAAACTTACAAAATTCTTAAGGGGTTGGACAGGCTAGATGCAGGAAGATTGTTCCCGATGTTGGGGAAGTCCAGGACAAGGGGTCACAGCTTAAGGATAAGGGGGAAATCCTTTAAGACCGAGATGAGAAAGACTTTTTTCACACAGAGAGTGGTGAGTCTCTGGAACTCTCTGCCAGATTCATTGGCTATATTTAAGAGTGAGATGTGGCCCTTGTGGCTAAGGGGATCAGAGGGTATGCAGGTACGGGATACTGAGTTGGATGATCAGATCGAATGGCCAGGAGGGCTGAGGAATGGTTGATTAAATTGAATACAGAGAAATGTGAGGTGTTGCATTTTGGGAAGTCTAACGAGGGCTGGACCTAGACAGTGAAGGGTAGGCCTCTGGAAAGTGTTGTAGAGCAGAGGGATCTAGGAGTACAGGTGCATGGTTTCTTGAAGGTCGAGTCGCAGGTAGATAAGGTGGTCAAAAAGGCGTTTGGCACATTGACCTTCATATTGAGTAGAGAAGTTGGGAATGTGTAAGAAGGAACTGCAGGTGCTGGTTTAAACCAAAGATAGACACAAAAAGCTGGAGTAACTCAGCGGGACAGGCAGCATCTCTGGAGAGAAGGAATGGGCGACGTTTCGGGTCGAGACCCTTCATCAGACTGATGTCAGGGGAATGGGCGGGACAAAGAAAGAATGTAGTCAGAGACAGTAAGACTAGTGGGAGAACTGGGAAAGGGGAGGGGATGGAGAGAGAGTGTAAGCAAGGGCTATTTGAAGTTAGAGAAGTCAATGTTCAAACCGCTGGGGTATAAGCTGCCCAAGCGAAATATGAGGTGCTGTTCCTCCAATTTGTGCAGGGACAATGGAGGAGGCCTAGGACAGAAAGGTCAGATTGGAAATGGGAGGGGGAGTTAAAGTGCTGATCAACCGGGAGATCAGGTAGGTTAGTGCGGACTGAGCGGAAATGTTCAGCGAAACTCATTCCTTCTCTCTAGAGATGCTGCCTGTCCCACTGAGTTACTTCAACATTTTGTGTCTAAATTCGATTTAAACCAGCATCTGCAGTTCTTTCCTTCACACTTGATCTTTTATACAATCCCTTCAAAGTGATCATACCCCTTCTAAGTCTCCCCATGTAGTCTCATTGGACTTTGCCCCAGGAATCTCCTCCCAAAATACAGCCATGATGTTCTCCCTAATCAAAAATACAACTTGGTTATTGTACCAAGTTGTACTCTTTTCTTACCTCCACATTCATCACGCCTGTAGCATCTGTACCTCTAAACACTGCCAGATCTGCACATCCCTCAGTCAATGCAAAGCACAACACACAGAGATGAAGAACAGCAAAGGCCAGTCAGCCCACAATGTCTGTGCCAATGATGCCAACATGATGCCAAGACGATAACTTATCAACCTGCACATCACCCATATCCCTCCTTAGACAGGGAGGTGAATATGTTGAATTCATTGCCATAGATGGCTGTGAAGGACAAGACATTGGGTAGTTTTCAAGTGGGAATTGATACGTTCTTCATTAGTACGGGTGTCAAAGATTATGGGGAGAAGGCAGGAGAATGGGATTAAGAGGGAAAAGTAGATCAGCTATGACTGGCGGGGTAGACTCATTGGGCCGAATGGCCTAATTCTGCTCCTGTGTCTTATGATCTTATGGTCTGTCTATCCTATTTATGCTTCTCATAATTTTATATATTTCTATCAGATCTTCCCAAATTTCCAGCATTTCAGAGAATACAATCCAAGTCTGTCCAATCTTTGCCTTTAGCTAACATCCCCCAATACAGGCATCATTCTGGTAAACATCCTCCGCTCCTTTTCCAAGGCCTGCAACTTCTTCTTGTAATGGGGAGGCCAGTGTGTGCTATCCATGTCCTGAGCTTATCTGCCTTATCTGTCTGGCCTCTCGATTTGAAATGAAGACACTATAGCCTATCAGACCGTGCTCACTCCCTGTCCTACCCCTGCTGCCATTCCTAACGGACTTGTTCGCTTTAATATTTGCCTTAAGTTTCTCATCTTCACCTACATCATTGGGTGCTACCTTCCTGCCATTCCCAAGTAGGTTCAGCAAACCTCACTGCCAGAATAGTGGTCCCTCTCTTTTTCAGGTGATACAGGGAAGGTTCCAAATTGGTTTCTGTTTTGTCTGGACCAGATAGATTGACACACTCTGGATTTATAAGAATGAGTTCATAAGTGATAGGAGCAGAGTTAGGCCATTCAACCCATCAAGTCCACTCCACCATTCAATCATGGCAGATCTACCTCTCCCTCTCAACCCCATTCTCCTGCTTTCTCCCCATAACCCCTGACCCAATGAGAGGTGGTCTCATTGAAGCATATTACACTCCCAAGAGGCTTAACAGGGTTGAAGCTGTGAAGATATATTCCCTTGTGGTAGTCTTGGACTGGGGGCACTGACACTGAACATCATGTCAACCACTTCAAATGCATTGAAGATCTCTCTCTCTGAGGGAAGTCTACATTTTTGGAATTCTGCTCACCAGAGAGCTGCAGATGCCAAGTCATTGAGTATATCCAAGGCGAAGGGAGACAGCTTGTTGGACTGTAGGGGAATCAGGGTCATGGGAAAAGGGCAGGAGAGTGAAGCTGAGGTCAGAGTTCAGATCGTCAATGATCCTTTTACTGGCAGCTCAAGCTGAAGGAGTCAAAAGGCCTACCACTGTTTTTATTTATTGCATTTGTTATGTTGCCAGCAATTAAATGTCATCCCTTTTAACTCTCAGGTGGATGGAACAATAGTTAAAGAAGCAAGGAAAGTTGTTTTGGTCAACATTTAATATTATGATGAAATCACGAAGATTATCCCACGTTGTCGTGTTGTGGTTGTTGAAGAATCCCGAGCGCAATTGGGACAACAGCCCTTCTCCACATTACAGCAACAATCTCACATCAGAGAATGGGATTAATGTAAGATTAGTGTAAATGGGCGATTGATAGTTGGTGTGGACTCAGTGGGCCAAAGGATCAGTTTCCGCGTGGTATCTTTCTGTGACTAAAACTCTCTTCAACTCTGTAAAAAAAGATTCATTGAGTGCGCCGTGCTTTTGAGCGCCGTACATTTGAGAAAGCTCCAACCGAGATGGAGGGTCTTTCTCTACCAACTTCTTTTCTTTCTATTATCAAATGCAAATGTTAGATTATCCTCCCATGGGACACCGAGAGGCTTTGAGTTAGAGGGTTGTAGATTCATGTTCCATTTCAGGCATTACTGAGCAAAAGACGCCTTCTTTTTAGATGAGATGTTAAACTGTGGGACTCTCATATTGATATAAAAGATCCTGAGGGACAATGGTCGTTGAACTATTAGTGTTCTCAAAGTATTCTTCATCTGCCAAATGCTCTGGCACAGGGCCCAGTAGAAAATTAATCCATTTATCATGAAGCAGAGCATAAATTTGCCAGCTATCAAGCAGTTTCTTAGTTAGGAACATTTGGCAAGTAAACTCCTATTTAATGAGGAGAAATGAAAGTGCAGATTTCAAGGCAAGTTTAAAGCAGTGAAATTGGAAGTTGTTGGCTTTAACAATTTAACAGCAGTTATTGGAGCAAATAATATTCAGACATCAATCAATGTCATTCTCCTATGCTGATAACATTTCTGCAGGGAGCTACCTACTATGTGAGCTTGCTGATCAATTCCTGTCAATATTTTACCACCGAAGTATATAATTAACAGGCTGGGAATAAATGTGCAGAGTTTGGCATTAAGAAGATCAGAGTAGGTTCCAGTAGTTCCAACACATGGTCAGTCCAAGGAGTACGTGTAAGAGGTTGTATTGTACATGAATCTTTCCTAATCCTACACTTAACCCTGCCAATATAATTAAACCTATAATAGTTGCAAAATGCTGGAGTACCTCAGTGGGTCAGGTAACATCTCTGGAGAAAAGGAATGGGTGACATTTCGGATCGAGACCCTTCTTCAGACTAAAGAAGTGTCTGACGAAGGATCTCGACCCAAAAAATATCATCATTCTTTCTCTCCAGAGATGCAGAGGGGAGAGATAAATGAGAGGTATGAAAAGGTACAGAACAAATCAGATGACCAAAGACTAGGCTTGTATTCACTGGAGTTTAGAAGGATGAGGGGATATCTTATAGAAACATATAAAATTACAAAAGGATTGGACAAGCTAGATGCAGGAAAAATGTTCCCAATGTTGAGCGAGTCCGGAACCAGGGGCCACAGTCTTGGAATAAAGGGGAGGCCATTTAAGACTGAGGTGAGAAAAAACCTTTTCACCCAGAGAGTTGTGAATTTATGGAATTGCCTGCCACAGAGGGCAGTGGAGGCCAAATCACTGGATGGATTTAAGAGAGAGTTAGATAGAGCTCTAGGGGCTAGTGGAATCAAGGGATATGGGGAGAAGGCAGTTCGGGTTATTGATTGGGGACGATCAGCCATGATCACAATGAATGACGGTGCTGGCTCAAAGGCCTCCTATTGTACCCATTTTCTATGCTTCTATCTAAAGATGGAACCCACAATGGAGCATTGTTTGCTGTGGAAGATGTGATAATGAAGCGATACAAATAGTGAAACTGGCAAGACAACCAATGTGGGGGAAAAAGAGATTATGCAAGTGTTACATGAAATGAGACAAATCAACATTCAAAACGCTGGGTTGTAAGGTGCCAAAGTGAAATATGAGGTGCTGTTCCTCCAATTTGCGTTTGGCCTCATTCTAGCAGTCACTCCTATATTCTCTTGAACCTCACACATTCATCCAGGTTCTCCTTGTTGGTCACCTCATCAACCCGAGTAGAAATACAGGAACATGAGACAATAAGATCAGAAGTAGGTCATTTGGTTCCCCAGGGCCTGCCCCACTTGTCGATATATTCATGGCTGATCTATGCTGGCCTCAACTCCTCTTCTGTTATATAGTATAGTTTCAGTTATATAGTATAGTTTAGTTTATTATTGTCATGTGCACTGAGGTACAGTGCAAAGCTTTTGTTTGCATGATATCCAGTCAAGAAAAAGACTATACATCAAGATGTCCACAGTGCACAGGTGAAGGATAAAGGGCACAACATTTAGCGCAAAATATAACGTTTTCTATTTCCCCTTAAATATAGAGTCATAGTCATAGAGTTATATAGTGTTGAAACAGGCCCCTCAGCCCAATTCTCCCACACCGACCAACATGTCCCATCTACTTTAGTCCCACTGGCCTGCATTTGGCCCATATCCCACTAAACCTATCCTATCCATGTACCTGTCCAAATATTTCATAAACCATATACATAAACCATAAAGTTGAACAGATAGTACCTGCCTCAACTAGCATCTCCAGCAGTTTGTTCCATAAACTCACCATTCTTTGTGCAAAAATGTTACCCCTCAGGTTCCTATTAAATTCTCCCTCCCCCCCCCCCCCCCCCCCCCCCCCCCACCTCACCATAACTTTATGTCCTGTGGTTCTCGATTCCCCTACTCTGGGCAAAAGACTCTGCATTCCCCGATCTACAGTATTCCTCTCATGATTTTATAAACTCTATCAGATCACTCTTCAACCTCCTGCTCTCCAAGGAGTAGATTCCCAGCCAAATCCTCTCCCAATAAATCAGGCCCTCGTAAATCATCTCTGCACCCTCTCCAGCTTGACATGCATAATGATCCCTCTCCACCAGCCGAAGGTTTGGAGAGTTCCTGGGATTCACAACCTCGTGAAAAAGGAATTGCCATGCGCGCCGATAACCAGACCCTCCTTCTAAAGCTGTATGTCTCCTTGTCCATGAATTTGTCACCAGCAGCAACATCTCAACAGCGGTACTGTCACTCCCCTTTACATTCTTGGATGTTTTAATAAGTTCACCACACATTCTTCTGAAGGGTGGCACGGTGGTGCAGCAATAGAGTTGCTGCAGAGTTGTCCAGAACCAGGGGTCACAGTTTGAGAGTAAGGGGTAGGCCATTTAGGATTGAGATGAGGAAAAACCTTTTCACCCAGAGAGTTGTGAATCTGTGGAATTCTCTGCCACAGAAGGCAGTACAGGTCAATTCACTGGATGTATTCAAGAGAGAGTTAGATTTAGCTCTCAGGGCTAACGGAATCCAGGGATATGGGGGAAAGCAGGAATGGGGTACTGATTCTGGATGATTAGCCACGATCATATTGAATCGTGTTGCTGGTTTGAAGCGCTGAATGGCCTACTCCTGTACCTAATTTCTATGTTTCTATGGTGTCTTACAGAGCCAGAGATTCGGGTGCGATCATGGGAGCTGTCTGTATGGAGATTGTACGTTCTCCCCGTGACCTACGTGGGTTTTCTCTGGGATATCTGGCTTCCTTCCACACTTCAAAGACGTACAGGTTTGCAGGCTTATTGGCTTGGCATATTTGCAAATTGTCCCTAGTGTGTGTAGGATAGCGTTAGTGTGTGGGGATCGCTGGCCGGCACAGAGGGCCTGTTTCTGTATCTCGAAACTGAACTAACTCCAAAGAAGAGTCTCGACCTGAAACATCACCCATTCCTACTTTCCAGAGATGCTGCATGTTCCGCTGAGTTGCTCCAACATTTGGTGTTTGCCTTTGGTGTAAACAAGCATCTGCAGTTTCTTCCTACACATAGATTTATGCATTGTTTAGTTTAGTTTCGAGATATAGCGCGGAAACAGGCCCTTTGGCTCACCGAGTCCACACTGACTTTACAATTCTTACCAAAGTCATTCAATCAACAAACCTGTATGAGCTTGGGAGGAAATTGGACCACACGGTCATGGGAAGAATGTACAAAACTCCACTCAGACAGCATCCGTGGTTGGGATTGAACCCAGAACTCTGGCACAGTAAAGGGACTGTCCCATTTACGTGTCCTTGGCACGCAAATTACGCGATCTCGTGGTCACATTGAGGCGCACGGGCATCCCACTGAGAAGCGTGGAGGGGTATGTAGTTGTACGCGACATCACACGGGGCTCTGAAATTTTTGTAGCGAACGAAATCTTCGCGCGCCAACAGCCTGTGGCAGAACTGACGGCCAAAGTGGGACAGGCCCTGGCGCGACGCAACGTCTCACTTCAAACAGCAGCAGAAGCAGGCAAACGATCGCCGAGCTCAGCCTGGGGCTCACGGCCGTTGCAGTCTGGATTCGCCCCCACTTCTACTCACACCGTTGCAGTCTGGATTCGCCCCCACTTTGTGCAACACTCTCCACCTGGGGTGGAGAGTGTTGCACAAAGGCATGGCCTGTAACAGGTACTTGAGCCGGTTCACGGACTCGTCCGCCACCTGTCACTTTTGCGGCGAGGAAGAGACCGTGTTCCATGTCTACATGGAGTGTGAGAGGTTGCAGCCCTTGTTCGAGTATCTGAAGGGGCTGCTCCTCAAGTTTTGGCTCCACTTTAGTCCGACGCTATTGATTTTTGGGCACCTGGTACAGAGGGGGGAGGGTCGGGAAAGAGGAGGGGGACTCCCTGTCGGTCTGCTCCTGGGCCTGGCCAAGATGGCCATTCGCGGGTCCAGGCAGCGGGCAGTCGATGGCCGCACAGCAGTCGGCTGCCTGCCCCTCTTCCGGGGTTACGTCCGTGCCCGCGCGTCCCTAGAGAGGGAACACGCGGTGTCCACGGGGACTGTGGAGGCTTTCCGTGAACGCTGGTCACCGCAGGAGGTCGAATGTATTATTGATAAAAATTATAATATTTTAATTTGAGAACTTTCTTTGTAAAATGCCAATATAGGCATTCTCTGATCGTGTTACTGTTTTGTATTTGTTGGTTTGAATAAAAGCATTTGTTAAAAAAAAATAAAAAAATGATGGTGATGTTTCGGGTCAAGAGCCTTCTTTCAGACTGAAGAAGGGTCTCGACCCGAAACATCACCCATTGCTTCTCTCCAGAGATGCTGCCTGTCCCGCTGAGTTACTCCGGCATTTTGCGTCTATCTTCAAATGGCGTCACGCGCTCCAGACGGCTGTGCGTACGCATGAAATCGCGCGCGACCTTCACGGGACTGTCGCGGCTCAACGCGACCACGAGGTTGCGTAATTTGCGGGCCAAGGACACATAAGTGGGACAGGCCCTTAAGGCAGCAACTCTACCGCTGTGCCACTATAGAGGGATATGGGCCAAACATGGGTATGCTAGCTCTTAGTCAGCATGGACGTTGGGCTGAAGGGCCTGATTCATGCTGAATGACTCCGTATCTCTATGACTAATATTTAGGCATAATATCTCACTGTCTAACTCCAAGGCATACAAGCTCAACCTGTCTAGCATGATTTGTTCTGTCGATTAGGAGGCTTCTCCAGAACTCCTTATTAGATTATACATAGATTGGCATACAGTATTTATGGCCTTTCATCATGTGGGTGGAAACATTTCTCTGTCTAGTGCTTTCAGAATATTAAAGACCTCTATTGGCTCAGCGCTCAGCCTGTGTTTTCTGGGAGAAAGAATTCAACCTTTCGCAACAGACAGAACCCCTCAGTTCTGGTCTCAGCCTAATGAATCTTTCATGTGAACATCAGAACAACACAGGCACATCAGGATGAAATGATCCAAATTTCTTACAAATCCAGCATAACTTCTCGACAGACTCAAGGAACTGCAGATTCTGGTTTACCAGAAAATGACACAAAGTGCTGCAGCAACTCAGCAGGTCAGGTAGCTTCCCTGGAGAACGAGGGCAGGCGACATTTCGGATCGTGACTCATCTTCACCGTGTACTCCAGAGATGCCGCCTGACCCACTGAGTTACTCCAACGCTTTATAACTGCTTAGCATTTCAATTACATTGTTGTAGAAATGAAAACTGGTATATTGTGAATCTATGTTGAAAAACCTCATTGTTGATGGGGTGTTTAATAATCATAGAAACATAGCAACGTAGAAATAGGTGCAGGAGTAGGCCATCAGCCTTTCGAGCCAGCACCGCCATTCAATATGATCATGACTGATCATCTAAAATCAGTACCCCATTCCTGCTTTTTCCCCATATCCCTTGATTCCTTCAGGCCTGAGAGCTCTATCTAACTCTCCCTTGAAAACATCCAGTGAATTGGCCTCCACTGCCTTGTGTGGCAGAGAATTCCACAGATTCACAACTCCCCGGGTGAAATAGTCTTTCCTCATCTCAGTCCTTAATGGCCTACCCCTTATTCTTAAACTGTGACCCCTGGTTCTGGACTCCGCCAACATCGGAAACATATTTCCTGCATCTAGCCTGTCCAATCCCTTAGGAATTTTATATGTTTCTATAAGATCCCCTCTCATCCTTCTAAATTACAGTGAATATAAGCCCAGTCCACCCATACTGTAATCAAATGTTTGTCCCGCCATCCCAGGAATTAATCGGGTGAGCCTATCTCTGCTTGGAAGTTCCCCTCCAACTCATCATCCGGATTTGTACCTCTCTCCATATTTCCCCAGTGCCAGTGTGTCTAATTCCTGCAATTTCTTCCCCAACACAATCTTTTGAAGGACTGCACTGGTTCGAGAAGGCAGTGAAAGGAACGGAATAAAATGGCTAGAACCGTGAGTATAAATAACTTAATCCTTTCGTTTAGTTCAGTTCATAAGATAAGGAATAGGAGTAGAATTAGGCCATTCAGCCCATCAAGTACATGCCGTCATAGCTGATCTATCTCTTCCTCCTAACCCAATTCTCCTGCCTTCTCACCATAACCTCTGACGCCCATATTAATCACAAATCAAGTTTAGTTTAATTTAGTTCAGTTTAGTTTAGTTTAGCTTAGAGATACAGCATGGAAACAGGCCCTTTGGCCCACGAGTCCGCCCCAACCAGCGATCCCCGCACACTAACACTGTCAATACTAGGGACAATTTTACAGAAGCCAATTAACCTACACACATGTACGTTTTTGGAGTGTGGGAGGAAAGTCCACGTGGTCACGGGGAGAACGTACAAACTCCGTACAGACAGCACCCGTAATGATCGAACCCGGGTCTCTCGCATTGTAAGGCAGCAACTGTGCTGTGGGGCGGCTCCTTGCCTTCTGGCTGAACTTCACACCCACCATACTCATCTTTGGGCGCCGTGTGCGTAGGGGAGAGAGTAGGGCTGAAGATGTCCTGGTTGGGTTGCTCCAAGGCCTGCCCCTTTTTCACGGTTACATCTGCGCCCGGTCAGTAATAGAAAGGGACTACACGCTGTCCATAGGCGTCCTGGGGGATTTCCGGGACTGCTGGGCACAGTGGGGGGTGGAATGTATCCTCAATAAGGATTGCGAAATCTATCTATATTACTTAAAATCTTCTCTTGTTTGTGTGTGTGTGATCTGGGCACAATCTGGTTAATTACTATTTTGTCCAAACATAAATAGGCCACAGCCTTCCCATTTTCACACATTCTACTCACATTTTTTCCCATTGGTGATAAACCTCTTCCTGCCACATTCCCATCTATATTTCCAAACCTTTTAATCGTTTAAAAAAAAAAAAAAAATTTAAACAACCCGAAAACTCACCAATTTCAGGGAAGGAAAACCCGAGCGACGTCACTCGCAAGGCAGGACGGGACACTCCGGGAGGGAGGGTCACTCCAGCGCTCACGTGGCGGCCGGTGCCCGAGGCTCGACGCCCGACGGGGAGGGTGATGCTAGAGGGCTTGGGATGGGGCCATGACCGGGGCCAAAAAAGAAGCCTCCGCTGGAACCAAGGACGAGTCTGGGTCCGGGGTCAGGGAGGAGCCCGCAGATGATGTCGGGGCCTGGACTGGAGCCCTCGCGGCGGCCGAGCTGACGGCTGGCGTCTACAGCCAGGGCCGGGCCGTGTACGAGAACCAGGCCGAGTTCCAGGCCCTGGCGTTGCTCTACGACCTGGGTAGGTCATGGGACATGGAATAGGAGTAAGGGGAGGAGGATGAGGGAAATGAGGAGGAGGGAGATGGGGTGGGGAGTGGGATGGTAGAGGGAGATGGCAGGGGGTGGAGGAGGGAGATGCCCCCTCCATATCTACCCTCACTCCCACCCTCTCTACCCCCCTCCCTCTCAACACCCCTCCCTCTCAACCCCCCTCCCTCCACCTCCCCTTCCTCTCCCTCTCTACCCCACCCCCTCACCCTCCCTCTCTACCCACTCACACTCTACCCCCTCCCTCTCCCTCTCTACCTCCCTCTCTACTCCTCTCCCTCTCTACCCCCTCCCTCTCTACCCTCCCTCCCTCCAACTCTACCCATCCCTCTCCCTCTACCCCCTCCCTCTCTCTCTCTCTCTCTCATCCCTCGCTGCCCTCTCCCTCTCTACCCCCTCCCCTCCCTCTCCCCTCCTCTCCCTCTCTACCTCCTCCCCTCCCTCTCTGCCACCCTCCGTCACCCTATCTACCTCCCTCCCTCTCTCTACACCACCCCCCTCCCCCTCCCTCTCTACCACCCTCCCTCTCTAACCCCCCTCACTCTCTACCCCCTTCCCTCTCTATCACTCCTCCCTCTCTACCCCCCAACCCCTCTCTAGGGATTGAAGAGGGAGGGTGAAGAGGAAGAGGAGGGAGTGCTGGGGGATGAGGGGAAATGTGTCACGCCTGCGCAGTTGGGGGCTATGCTTGAGTGGTGCTATATTGCGTTGGGGGAACGGCTTGCGTTGAGGGAATGGGTGAGTGGTGGAATCTTGCGTTGGGGAGCAGACCAAGCGGGTCTGCACTTGGCCTAGTAGTTATTTAATGTTTAAGAATATTTGTTTATTTTGTATTATGGTGGTGGGTTTGTTTGATTTTTTGTGTGTATTTTTGTAAATAGTTGATTTAAATTATTTTTGGTTAAAAAATAAAAATTAAAAATATAAACAATAAAAACTCTACTGCTGCGACCTCTACCGATGACATTCATTTAACTCCTCTTAGAAGGAAGGATGGTAACTAGTGTGCACACATTTCATTATTGATTTAACCAAAGGATCAGGTTGAAGAGAACGTTTTCACCCAGATATGGTGGTGTTTCAACACTTGGAGATTTTAAAGGTTATTGGATGAACTGCTGATATACAAGGCTATAGTCTAAGCCTTGGAAGGTGGGTATTGCATATATACAGTTCCTTCGTGGTAAAGGCTCAGGCTTGCAAATGACTTCCATCAATTGCGACGATTCCTCTGTGATAATTCCATGACCGGATACTTCACCTTGCTTTTAGTTTTAAACATTCCCTTGTTTGCGTCCATGTATCCTTAAAACTTTCCCATTGATTTCACACTTCTAAGTTACACAGCTATTGACTCCTCAGTTCCAAACTGCTTCCTTGAACCTTGGAACCAATCAACAATGTTTGACAATTTGTTTGCTTAACAACCGTTCACTATTGGAGCGAAGCAACAGGCTCCTCCTCCTCATCAGGTGAAAATCAATACATACACTGCGGATACATGAAATCTGAAATAAAAGCAGAAAATGCCGGAAAGACTTGGCAGGTCAGACTGCTCACCGATGGAATTTTCATCTATCTCTCTTGCCTTGTTTACCCTCCATTGTGACTCCTTACTTCTCTTCTTTGATATGGTTTCACCAAAAACTTCTTCCACACCACATTTCTTCTCTTACCATAGAAACATAGAAACATAGAAAATAGGTGCAGGAGTAGGCCACTCGGCCCTTCGAGCCTGCACCGCCATTCAATATGATCATGGCTGATCATCCAACTCAGTATCCCGTACCTGCCTTCTCTCCATACCCCCTGATCCCTTTAGCCACAAGGGCCACATCTAACTCCCTCTTAAATATAGCCAATGAACTGGCCTCAATTACCTTCTGTGGCAGAGAATTCCAGAGATTCACCACTCTCTGTGTGAAAAATGTTTTTCTCATCTTGGTCCTAAAAGATTTCCCTCTTATCCTGAAACTGCGACCCCTTGTCCTGGACTTCCCCAACATCAGGAACAATCTTCTTGCATCTAGCCTGTCCAACCCCTTACCAAATATTTCTGTTTCCTACTCATGTCACTGAAGTTCTGGTCTGAAAACCCACCCAGGGTATCAGGTACATACAAGTTATCTAACGTCTCTCAGATGACTATACACTTCATGCCTTCAGATCCACAATCAATACTGTGTATTGGCACACGTGCGCTCTCAAACTCTCTCTGCATCAACACTGACTCACTCCATCTAAAATGGTCCACAGTTTCATTTTATGCTGCATTTATCTCTGCATTCATAAGTTCATAAGTTATAGGAGCAGAATAAGGTCATTTAGCCCATCAAGTCTACTCTGCTATTCAATCAGCGGAGTAGACTGATTGAAAAGTCTCTATCTCTCCCTCCTAATCCCATTCTCCTGCCTTCTCCACATAACCTTTGACACCCATTCTAATCAATAATCTATATATCTCTGCCTGAAAAATATCAATTGACCGCCTCAACAACCTTTCGTGGCATCTGACCACTCTCTGACTAAAGAAATTCCTCCTCATCTCCTCCCTAAAGCAACGTCCTTTAATTCTGAGGCTATGGTCTCGTGTCCTAGACTCTCCACATCCACTCTATCCAACCCTATCACTATTCAAGTCTGCATTCAGTCTGCAACAGGGACAGTTCCTTCTCGGCTGTTACCAAGCAACTGAACCATCCTATCTACAACTAAGAGCGGTCCTGACCTACATTGAAGACCCTCAGATTATCTTTAATCAAGCGTCTCTAAACATGATCTTGCACTAAATATTATCCTGTATCTGTACACTGTGGACACCTCGATTGTAATCACGTCCTTCCCCTGTCTGGATGGCACAAAACAAAACGGCGTTTCACTGTACCTCAGTACAGGTGACAATAAACTAAACTAAACTAAAGAGAGGCCTTTTCTCCTTTCTTTCAGATGTCAAAGATTGTTTTACTGCAGGTTTGAAAATCAGAAACGTAACCCTGGTACCCCCTCTCCCCCTCCCCAACCAACACAGCCAGACCCCAGTCTACAAAGAATGGACCCTGCACCCTCTCCTTCCCATTCACCACTTCACACCTACTTAAGGCAAGACTCCAGTATGAAAAGGCTGGACCATTTCCCATCCCAACCAACACTTCACACCCACTCACAGCCAGACCTCAGTCTGCAAAGACTGTGCCCTTCTACACCCACCCCCCTTCAATCACCACTGACACCCAATCATCCACACCCTCTGTGCTGCACAACATCACTTATCCAATATCAACTATAAAAATAGAGGTGGAGAGGCTTTTCAGAGGACAAAAGAGCCGGAAATCTCCAGGACCAGACAATGTTTCCCCCTCTACTCTTCAGCTCTGTGCCAACAGCTGGCACCCGGTCTATACACACATTTTTAACCAGTCCCTGCAAACATGCACTGTCCCTGCCTGCTTTAAAGTCTCTACTATTGTCCCTGTACCCAAAAAGGCAAGGATTACTTGTCTTAATGACTACAGGATTACTTGTCTTAATGACTTAATGACTACTGATTGGCCTCACCAGCGACAACGATGAGTCGGCCTACAGGGAAGAGGTTCAGCTCCTAACAGCATGGTGTGCCGACAATAACCTGGCCCTCAACTCCAAGAAGACCAAGGAGCTCATTGTGTGACTTCAGGAGATCGAGAGGCTGCACGCACAACCCCATCCATATCAACGGGACGGAGGTGGAACGTGTCTCCAGCTTCAGGTTCCTGGGGGTCAACACCTCCGATGACCTCTCCTGGACCCACAACACATCCTCGCTGATCAAGAAGGCACACCAGCATCTCTTCTTCCTGAGGAGACTTAAGAAGGTCCACCTGTCTCCCCAGATTCCGGTGAACTTCTACCGCTGCACCATCATATAACCATATAACAATTACAGCATGGAAACAGGCCTTCTCGGCCCTTCCAGTCCGTGCCGACCATTTATTTTCCCCTAGTCCCATCTACCTGCACTCAGACCATACCCCTCCATTCCCTTCCCATCCATATACCTATCCACTTTACTTTTAAATGTTAAAATCGATCCTGCCTCCACCACTTCTGCTGGAAGCTCATTCCACACAGCCACCACTCTCTGAGTAAAGAAGTTCCCCCTCATGTTACCCCTAAACTTCTGTCCCTTAATTCTCATGTCATGCCCTCTTGTTTGAATCTTCCCTACCCTCAATGGGAAAAGCTTATCCACGTCAACTCTGTCTATCCCTTTCATCATTTTAAAGACCTCAATCAAGTCCCCCCTTAACCTTCTGCGCTCCAAAGAATAAAGACCAAACTTGTTCAACCTTTCTCTGTAACTTAGTTGCTGGAACCCAGGGAACATTCTAGTAAATCTCCTCTGTTCCTACTCTATTTTGTTGACATCCTTCCTATAATTAGGCGACCAAAATTGTACACCATACTCCAGAATTGGTCTTACCAATGCCTTGTACAATTTTAACATTACTTCCCTACTCCTATATTCAATGCTCTGATTTATAAAGGCCAGCACACCAAAAGCTTTTTTTACCACCCTATCTACATGCGATTCCACCTTCTGGGAGCTATGCACAGTTATTCCTAGATCTCTCTGTTCCACAGCATTCCTCAATTCCCTACCATTTACCATGTACGTCCTATTTTGATTTGTCCTGCCAAGATGTAGCACTTCACACTTATCAGCATTAAACTCCATCTGCCATCTTTCAGCCCACATTTCCAAATGGCCCAAATCTCTCTGTGGGCTTTGAAAATCTACTTCATTATCCACAACACCACCTATCTTAGTATCATCTGCATACTTACTTATCCAATTTTCCACCCCATCACCCAGATCATTGATGTACATGACAAACAACAGTGGACCCAACACAGATCCTTGAGGCACCCCACTGGTCACCGGCTTCCAACCTGACAAACAGCCATCCACCATTACTCTCTGACATCTCCCATTCAGCCACTGTTGAATCCATCTTGCTACTCCACCATTAACACCCAAAGATTGAACCTTCTTAACCAACCTTCCATGGGGAACCTTGTCAAAGGCCTTACTGAAATCCATATAGACAACATCCACTGCTTTACCCTCATCAATTTCCCTAGTAACCGCTTCAAAAAATTCAAGTTTGTCAAACATGACCTTCCAGGCACAAATCCATGTTGACTGTTCCTGATCAGACCCTGTTTATCCAGATGCGTATATATATTATCTCTAAGTATCCTTTCCATTAATTTACCCACCACTGACGTCAAAACTAACAGGTCTATAATTGCTAGGTTTATTCTTTGAACCCTTTTTAAACAATGGAACAACATGCACAGTACCAATCCTCCGGCACTATTCCCGTTTCTAATGATATTTGAAATATTTCTGTAATAGCTCCTGCTATTTCTACACTAACTTCCCTCAATGTCCTAGGGAATATCCTGTCAGGACCTGGAGACTTATCCAGTTTTATATTTTTCAAAAGTGTCAGTACTTCCTCCTCTTTGAATCTCATAGTTTCCATAGCTACTCTACTTTTTTACCTTACCTCACAGAGTTCAATATCCTTGTCCTTGGTGAATACCGAAGAAAAGAAATTGTTCAATATCTCCCCCATCTCTTTTGGCTCTGCAGATAGCTGTCCATTCTGGTTCTCTAATGGTCCAATTTTATCCCTCGTTATCCTTTTGCTATTAATATAGCTGTAGAAACCCTTTGGATTTCGAGAGCATCTTTACTAACTGCATCACAGTATGGTATGGTAACTGCTCTGTCGCCAAACCGGAAAGCTCTGCAGAGGGTAGTGAAGATCGCCCAACGCATCACAGGCTCCTGTGGAGTCTTCTAAGTTCCTGGGAACCATCATCTCCAAGGACCTTAAGTGGGGGCCTCAACTCCACAGTCAAAAAGGCACAACAGAGGATGTACTTCCTACGGCAGCTGAGAAGCACAATCTGCCACAGGCAACGATGGTCCAATTCTACACGGCCATCGTAGAGTCTGTTCTCACCTTCTTCATCGTGGTCTGGTTTGGCTCAGCCACCAAGCACGACATCCGGAGGCTGCAGCGAATCGTCCGATCAGCTGAGAAAGTTATTGGCTGCATCCTTCCCTCCATTGATGAACTGTGCACTGCAAGGGCCAGGAAGCGAGTGGGCAAGATCATCTCTGACCCCTCTCACCCTGGCCACAAACTCTTTGAATCACTTCCCTCTGGAAGGCGACTTCGGACTGTCAAAGCTGCCACAGCCAGACATATAAACAGTTTTTATCCATGAGTAGTTGCTCTACTCAACAGTCAAACATGTGTAGCCTCCCTTTGATCTGGTATTTTGTTGGTTCACATGTTTGATCAATGGTGTTTCATCATTAATGTTTTATTATTATTAATGTTTTGTATTTTCTCAGTCATTTGTAACTGTCACTGTATGTCATGTTTCTTGTGGGCAGAGCACCAAGGCAAATTCCTTGTATGTGAATTCTTGGCCAATAAACTTGCTTACGTACTTACTTAAACTCCAACAGCTCTTACATTCCAAAATAAAGATAAAAAGAGTCTTCAGCCTGAAATATCAGCTCTGTCTCTCATTCTGTGGATGCAGCCTGACCCGCTGAGTGTTTCCAGTATTCTCTGTTTATATTCCTCATTTGTTGAGTTCAGTTTTGCTATAACGCAGCAAGATAAAAATCCTCATCAATACCAAACCTTGGTGATTTTGGAGTGGGTTCAGAAAGGATTTACCAAAAATATATCTGAATTAAGGATATCTCTATACTTATAAAACTCTGATCTTGGATGTGTGTGTGTGTGTATTTATTTGTGTATTTGTGTGTCTGTGATTCACATCTCCTCGAAAACACGATGTGCTAACGGCAAAAAAATTACATATCCCGATAGAGATTTACGCCATGATGTCAAAAATCGCCTCATCTGAAAAATGGATGCATTATTTCCCAAGTTATTTATGAAAATGTTCAAAAAATTCAAATAACTTGGTAAATAAACGAGATGTTCTCGCTGATGACGTCACAATGGGTCAGCCGGCCTGCCTCTACTCTCGCTGCGAGTGACATCAACCCTGTTCTGTCTTCTGTACTTCTTAGCTTCTTAACTTTCACTTATTTAAATTTGTCACTTAGGGTTTTTAAACTGCTGCTCAGATCATGCTGCGTGCTCCGCTGGGCTCCTTGAAGTTCTAGAACATTGCGGCGGCTGCCATTATCTCTGCGCGGGCGCGGGTGAGCGTGCGGGACAATGCGATGGGAAGTTGATTGTGGCAGACATTACTCCCCCTGGGAGAGGCTGTCTATGGAGACCTGCGATTCCTCCATCGATCGCAGGGACTTGGGGCATCGTGACGCTTTTTCCTCGCAGGTGATCCCTATCACAGCTGGCCGTCACAGGGGACGACCTGATCGTCTATCACGTGGGTGGGTGGGCTTCCCCTTGCGGAAGCCATGATCTGCCGGCCCTCCGCTGCTTTTGACCGTCCTCGGATTGCTTCAGGCCTCGCTCGGGCCCAAGCCGGCCACAGCCTCGCTCGGGCCCAGCGCCTGGTGGGGAGTCTGATGCTCTATGACCTGGGTAGCTGCTCTAGCCCCTCCCCCTCCCTCTCTACCCCCTCCCCGAGGTAGAGAAAGAGAGAGAGATAGGGAGGGGGAGAGATGGGGGGTGGAGGGAAGGGGGGTGGGGGGGGGGGGGAGAGGGGGTGGAGGGGGGCTGGAGAGGGGGGAGAATGGGAGAGGGGGGGAGAGGAGAGGGGGAGCAAAGGGGGGGAGTGGGACCTCATTTGGGTACACGCCCACCCGCAGTCGTGCGTTGAGGGGACAATAGACAATAGGTGCAGGAGTAGGGCATTTGGCCCTTCGAGCTAGCACCGCCATTCAATGTGATCATGGCTAATCATCCTCAATCAGTTCCCCGTTCCTACCTTCTCCCCATATCCCCTGACTCCACTATTTTCAAGAGCCCTATCTAGCTCTCTCTTGAAAGCATCCAGAGAACCTGCCTCCACCGCCCTCTGAGGCAGAGAATTCCACAGACTCACCACTCTGTGAGAAAAAGATTTTCCCCATTTCTAAATAGCTTACTCCTTATTCTTAAACGGCGGCCCCTGGTTCTGGACACCCCCAACATTGGGAACATGTTTCCTGCCTCTAGCGTGTCCAAACCCTTAACAATCTTCTATGTTTAAATGAGATATCCTCTCATCCTTCTAAACTCCAGAATGTAAAAGCCCAGTTGCTCCATTCTCTCAACATATGACAGTCCCGCCATCCCGGGAATTAACCTTGTAAACCTACGCTGCACTCCCTCAATAGCAAGAATGTCCTTCCTCAAATTAGGGGACCAAAACTGCACACAATACTCCAGGTGTGGTCTCACTAGGGCTCTGTACAGCTGCAGAAGGACCTTTTTGCTCCTATATTTGATTCCTCTTGTTATAAAGGCCAACATGCCATTCACTTTCTTCACTGCCTGCTGTACCTGCATGCTTACTTTCATAGACTGATGTACAAGGACCCCCAGAACGTGTTGTACTTCCCCTTTTCCCAACTTGACGCCATTTAGATAGCAATCTGCCTTCCTCTTTTTGCTACCAAAGTGGATAACCTCACATTTATCCGCATTAAACTTCATCTGCCATGCATCCGCCCACTCCCCCAACCTGTCCAAGTCACCCTGCATTCTCATAGCCTCCTCTTCACAGTTCACACTGCCACCCAGCTTTGTGTTATCTGCAAATTTGCTAATGTAACTTTGAATCCCTTCATCCAAATCATTGATGTATATTGTAAATAGCTGCGGTCCGAGCACCGAGCCTTGCGGTACCCCACTAGTCACTGCCTGCCATTCTGAAAGGGTCCCGTTAATCACTACTCTTTGTTTCCTGTCAGAGACCCAGGTCCTGACTACGGGTGCTGTCTATATGGAGTTTGTACGTTCTCCCTCTGACCACATGGGTTTTCTACGGGTGCTCCTATTTCCTCCCACTTTCCAAAGACGTGCAGTCTGTAAATTAGTCGGATTCAGTTAAAAAAAATTGTAAATTGTCCCTAGTGTGTAGGATAGTGCGAGTCTAAGGGGTGATCGCTGGTCGGCGCGGACTTGATGGACCAAAGGGCCTGTTTCTGTACTGTGTCTCTCAATAGAAACAAAAATTCACGGCCACCCGCCAGTGCAAACTGGCAGGAGATACAAGAAACTGCTAGTTCAGAAAAAAGATACAAAGTTGAGGAAGCAACAATTGCTCTCAGAAACAAAAAGGAAGAACAGTAAAGATATTATGCAAATAAAATCATCTCAATTTGGATAGATTGACCTCAATTACGATCTTGTTTGTCTTTGTATCAGTTTCTGTGTTGGGTGCCTCTCATGATATTGAATATTTGCTCTATGTCTTAAAAGTAAAGTGGATAGGTATATGGACGGGAAGGGAATGGAGGGGTATCGTCTGAGTGCAGGTAGATGGGACTAGGGGAAAATAAATGGTCGGCACGGACTGGAAGGGCCGAGAGGGCCTGTTTCCGTGCTGTAATTGTTATATGGTTATATGGTTATACGGTTATGTTAGTTACATAAATGGATATTGTTTTTATAACAGATTTTCCCAGTGCCTTCCCCAAAACCTGTTGCTGTTACAATGGAAAAAAGGTGGAAACAACCAACAAGCTCTCTCCAGAGATGCTGCCTGCCCTGCTGAGTTACTCCAGCATTTTTTTGTCTATCTTCGGTGTAAACCAGCATCTGCAGTTTCTTCCGACACAAGATTTCGTTAGTAAATCCATTTGATAGCCACAATTTTGAAGCCAATGGTTGGTCAGAATCATTTGAATTAGCTGAGGTGTTAACTTCGTTTTGCTGAGCACCATCGCTCAGTCTGCCCTGGTCGACGTGACCTCCCACTTGCCAAACATTTTAACTCCCCTTCCCGTTCACCTACTGACCTTTCTGTCCAGGGCCTCCTCAACTGTCAGAGTGAGGCCACATGCAAATTGGAGGAGCAGCACCTCATATTCCGCTTGGGCAGCTTACACCCAGTGGTATGAACGTTGATTTCACTAATTTCATGCAACCCCTGCGTTCCCACTTCCCCCCTCCCCTCCCCCACCCTAGTTGACGTATTAGTTCCACTGTTCGCATCTTAAGGGGTTGGATAGGCTAGATGCAGGAAGATTGTTCCCGATGTTGGGGAAGTCCAGAACAAGGGGTCACAGTCTAAGGATAAGGGGGAATTCCTTTAGGACCGAGATGAGGAAAACATTTTTCACACAGAGAGTGGTGAGTCTCTGGAATTCTCTGCCACAGAAGGTAGTTGAGGCCAGTTCATAGGCTATATTTAAGAAGGAGTTAGATGTGGCCCTTGTGGCTAAAGGGATCAGGGGGTATGGAGAGAAGGCAGGTACGGGATACTGAGTTGGATGATCAGCCATGATCATATTGAATGGCGGTGCAGGTTCGAACGGCCGAATGGCCTAATCCTGCACCTATTTTCTATGTTTCTATGTTTCTATGTTATGTATACCTTTGTTATCATCTCTTCCCCAGCCAACAATGGGCCATTATGGGCTCCAATTCCTTAGTCATTTGTTGCCAGCCCTGATTTGTTCTGACCTTTTCTACCTCCAGTCCCCCTCTTCTACTTTTAAAATGAAGAAGGGTTCTGACCCAAAATGTCATCCATCCTGACCCGCTGAGATACTCCAGCACTTTGTGTCTATCTTAAGAAACTGGGGCACCTGGTGAAAGCCCACGCAGTCACAGGAAGAACATACAAACTCCATTCAGGCAGCACCCATTGTCAGTATTGAACCCAGGTCTCTGGCGCTGTACAGCAGCGGCTTTATCGCTGCCTCACTGTGCTGCCCTGAGCAAGATGAGAACGTTTTTATAGGGGCTTGAGGGGGAAAAGTTTGCAAAGAGGGTGGTGCATACACAGAGGTGCTGCCAGAAGAAGTGGAAGAGGAGGGTACAATTATAATTTTTAAAAGACAATTGAGCAGGTAAACATAGAAAACATAGAAAACAGAAAATAGGTGCAGCAGGAGGCCAATCGGCCCTTTGAGCAAGCACCGCCATTCATTGTGGTCATGGCTGATCGTCCCCAATCAACAACCCGTGCCTGCCTTCTCCCCCTATCCCTTGATTCCACTTAGCCCCTAGAGCTCTATCTAACTCTTTCTTAAATCCATCCAGTGACTTGGCCTCCATTGCCCTCTGTGGCAGGGAATTCCATAAATTCACAACTCTCTGGGCGAAAAAGTTTTTTCTCACTTCAGTCTTAAATGGCCTCATCTTTATTCTAAGACTGTAGCCTCTGGTTCTGGACTCGCCCAACATTGGGAACATTTTTCCTGCATCTAGCTTGTCCAGTCCTTTTATAATGTTATACGTTTCTATAAGACTTCCCCTCATCCTTCTAAACTCCAGTGAGTACAAGCCTAGTCTTTTCAATCTTTCCTCATATGACAGTCCCGCCATCTCAGGGATCAATCTCGTGAACCTACGCTGCACTGCCTCAATCACAAGGATGTCCTTCCTCAAATTAGGAGACCTGCAATGCTCCAGATGTGGTCTTATCTGAGCCCTATGCAACTGCAGAAGAACCTCTCTACTCCCATTGAAATCCTCTTGTTATGAAGGCCAACATTCCATTAGATTTCTTCACTGCCTGCTGTACCTGCACGCCAACTTTCAGTGACCGGTGTACAAGGACACCCAGGTCTCGCTACACCTCCCCCTTACCTAACCTAACCCCATTAAGATAATAATCTGCCCCCTTGTTTTTGCCACCAAAGTGGATAACCTCACATTTATCTATATTATATTGCATCTGCCACGCATCTGCCCACTCACTCAAACTGTTCAGGTCACCCTGAAACCTCCTAATATCCTCTTCACAGTTCACACTGCCACCCAGCTTCGTGTCATCCGCAAACTTGCTAGTATTGCTCCTAATTCCCTCTTCTAAATCATTAATATATCTGGTAAACAGTTGCGGCCCCAACACCGAGACTTGCGGCACTCCACTTGCCACTGCCTGCCATTCCGAAAGGACCCGTCACTCCTACTCTTTGCTTCCTGTCTGCCAACCAATTTTCTATCCACGTCAACACCCTACCCCCAATACCATGTGCTCTAATTTTAGTCACCAGTCTCCCGTGCGGGACCTTATCAAAGCTTTCTGAATGTCTAGATACACTACATCCACTAGCACCACTTCATCCATTTTACTTGTCACATCATCAAAAAATTCCAGATTAGTCAAGCATGATTTCCCTTTCATAAATCCATGTTGACTTGGACTAATCCTTTTACTGCTATCCAAATTCCCCATTATTACCTCTTTAATAATTGACCCCAGCATCTTTCCCACCACCGAAGTCAGGCTAACTGGTCTGTTATTCCCCATTTTCTCTCTCGCTCCTTCCTTGAAAAATGGGATAACATTAGCAATCCTCCAATTCACAGGAACTGATCCCGAATCTATTGAACATGATCACCAATATGTCCACTATTTCTAGAGCCACCTCCGTGAGGACCCAGGGATGCAGTCGATCAGACCCCGGGAATTTATCATCCTTCAGTCCCATTAGCCTACCCAATACTATTTCTCACCTAATGAACATTTATTTCAGTTCCTCTACCCCCTTAGATCCTCTGTCCTCCAGTACTTCTGGGAGATTGTTTGTGTCTTCCTTAGTGAAGACAGATCCGAAGTACCTGTTCAACTCTTCTGCCATTTCCTTGTTTCCCATAATAATTTCACCCGTGTCTGCCTTCAAGGGACCCACATTTGACTTTGCTATTCTTTTTCCCTTAACATATCTAAAGAAGCTTTTTCTGTCCTTCTTTACATTCCTAGCCAGCTTCTCCTCATACTTCATCTTTTCAGCCCATATCGCTTGTTTTGTTTCCTTCTGTTTTGTCCTATGAAAGTTTTCCAATCCTCTGGCTTCCGGCGACTCTTTGCTGAGTTTTTATTTTAGTTTTATTTTAGTTTTATTCTATCCCCAACTTCTCTTGTTAGCCACGGTTGCTTCCTAATCCCCTTAGAATCTTTCTTCCTTTTTGGAATGAATTGATCCTGCGTCTTCCGGATTATGCCCAGAAATTCCTGCCATTGCTGTTCCACCGTCATTCCTGCTAGTATCCCTTTCCAGTCTACCTTGGCCAGCTCCTCTCTCATGCCTTCATAATCCCCTTTGTTCAACTGCATCATGAGGTACATGGATAGGCGAGGTTTGGAGGCATATGGGTCAGGCACAAGTAAGGCAGTTGTCCCATCGTGTTTCAAGACTGCCACCATCATACCAGTGCCAAAACAATTAGCAATAACATGTCTCAACGATTACCGCTCCGTAGCACTCACTCCCATAATGATGAAGTGCTTTGAGAGGCTGGTCAGGGACCATATTATCTCCAGACTCCCCTTCCACACTTGACCCGTTCCAGTTCGCTTACAGGCCAAACCGCTCCACAGAGGACGATATATCCTCCGTACTCCACCTGAGCCTGGCACATCTAGAGGAGAAGAACACACATGTGCGAATGCTGTTCGTGGACTTTCGTTCAGCATTCAATACAATCATCCCTCAGCACTTGGTAAGCAAACTGGGTTCATTGGGCCTCAGCACCCCCTTGTGTAACTGGCACCTCCCCCTTGTGGAAACAACACCTCCAACATGATCTCTCTGAGCACCGGTTCCCCTCAGGGCTGTTCACCCTGATGACCCACGGCTGTTGTGCCAGGTTTAGTACAAACCACATCATGAAGTACGCAGATGACACAACAGTGGTGGGCCTTATCCGGGCCGATAATGAACTGGCTTACAGGGAGGAGGTGAAACAACTGGTGGACTGGTGCAACACGAACAATCTGATCCTGAATGTTGACAAAACAAAGGAGGTCATCGTTAACTTCAGGAGAAACCGGCACAGTCACACAGCACTACACATTAATGACATCGATGTGGAGTTGGTCAGTAACACTAACTTCCTGGGGGTGCAGATCACGAACAGTCTGACCTAGTCACAAAACATCGCATCACTAGTTAAAGGAGCGCAACAGCATTTGCACTTTCTGCGCCGGATGAGAAGAGCTCACCTCCCCCATCCCGTCCTCACCACTTTCTACAGGGGCACCATAGAGAGCATTTTGACCAGCTGCATCTCTGTGTGGTTTGGGGACTGCAAAGCCTCCGACTGGAAGTCCGCGCAGAGAGTGGTGAGGACGGCTGAAAAAATCATCGGGACTTCTCTTCCTTCAATCCGGGACATTGCGTGCAAACATTGCTTGTCCAAGGCCAACAGCATTATAAAAGACCCCACACATCTCCATCATGGACTGTTCACGCTGCTGCCCTCGGGCAAAAGGTATCGCAGTATAAGGAGCAGATCGGCCAGGTTTTGCAACAACTTCTTCCCCCGAGCCATCAGACTCTTGAATTCCATATAATATGCCGCCACTATTATTTATTTTATCTTATTACCTATTTTATCTTTTTATCCATTTTATCCTTTTGTTGTTTTATGTTGCATGGTGAGCCAGATACAACAAAATTTCGTTCAGACTTGCATTTGTTGGTGTATTTTTGAATGACAATAAAGTGATTGATTGAGATTACCTCAGTTTGGCATCTTGGTCGGCATAGATGAATATAGCTAAAAGCATCCATGCTATATAACTCTGTGACTCTGCAGGGGAATCAAGAACCAGAGGACATCGTTTTAACATGAGGGGGGAAAAGATTTATATAAACCTGAGAAGTAACTTTTTCACACAAAAGGTGGCATGTGTATTGGGAACAAGTTGCCAGAGGAGGTAGTAGAGGCAAGGACATTTGCTAAAAATTTATGAAACATTTAGACAGGAACATGGATAGCACAGGTTTAGAGGGATAGGACCAAACGCAAGCAGGTGGGACCAGTGTAGATGGGACATGTTGGCTGGTGTGGGCAAGTTGGGCCAAAGGGCCTGTTTCCACCCTGTATCACTCTGTGATTCTATGACTGCAGTGAATTCTCCTGAACAGTGCCATATGCATCGACAAATGTCATTACTGAACCAAAGGCTTTTGGAAGCTGCGTATTGCGCACTGTGTGAGAAAGTTCTTTCCTTCCCCCACATCTACGATCTCATAGAGCCTGCCGAAGAGTATAAACATCTGTTCTCCTTTAGCAATCATTGCTAAAGTTAAAATCACAGGCTGAGATCTTATGTTTCCTGGCCATTTAGCCATTCATAGATGTGGATTGTGTCCAACTTCAAGATTCTTTATGATTGCAGTGAGATCTTGTCTAATTCCGAAATAACTTAAAGTTTCGGAGGTCCCAGGCCTTGTGGAGTCTCTGACTGGGTGTTCTTGTAGAATATAGAACAATACAGCACTGTGACAGGCACTTCAGCCCACAATGTGTGTGCCGAACATGATGCCTAGTTAAACTGATCTCATCTGCCTGTACGTGATTCATATCCCTTCTATCTGCCTATCTAAAAACCTCTTAAGTGCCACAATTGTATCTGCCTCCACCACTACCCTTGGCAATGCTTTCCAGGCCCCACCAATCTCCATGTGGCCGCAGTGGCACAGCGGTAGGGTTGCTGCCTTACAGCTCCAGAGCCCCAGGTTGTTGTCTGTATGCAGTTTGTACATTCTCCCCGTGACCTGCATAGGTTTTCAGTGGGATCTGCAACATGAGTTTAGGGAATTAGGTGAAAGGCTGAAAAGCAGGACCTCCGGGATAGTTATCTCTGGTTTGCTTCCAGTACCTCATGCTAGTGAGGGTAAGAACAGTAAGAAAGGGGAGATGAATGTGTGGCCGAGGAGTTGGTGCAGGGGGCAGGGATTTAGATTTCTGGATCATTGGGATTTCTTCTGGGGCAGGGGTGACCTGTATAAAAGGGACAGATTATACCTTAACTGGAGGGCAACCATCCTGGCTGGTAGGTTTACTAATGCTATACGGGTGGGGTTAATCTAGACTAACAGGAGGGTGGGATCTCAAACAGGTAAGAGGTTAGAGGTTAGAAGTTGGTATGGAGGCTGTTTAGAGAAAGGCTAGAGGACAGAATAGGCAGGAGAAAGGCAGAGAGTGAGGAAGGAAGGTTGGTTTAAAATGCATGCATTTTAATGTAAGGGGCCTGACGGGAAAGGCAGATGAGCTTAGGGCATGGATAGGTACGATCGACTGGGACGTTGTAACCTTTACTGAAACCTGGTTAAGAGAGGGGTAGGACTGGCAGCTCAATGTTCTAGGGTACTGATGCAACAGGAGAGAAAAGGGTGAGGGAAGAAGAGGAGGGGGGTTGCGTTATTGATTAAGGAGGATGTTACGGCAGTGGCGAGAGGAGACATGATGGATGAATCGTCTAGTGAGGCTATATGGGTGGAGCTGTGGAACAAGTAATGGATGATCACCGTGTTGGGGGTGTACTACAGACTGCCAAATAGTCAACGGGAATTAGAACAAATAGGCCAGGAGATTGCAGACAGCTGCAAGTCAAATAAGGATTTTAACTTTCTCAATATTGATTGAAAATCAAGTGTGAAAAGTTTAGATGGGGTGCAATTTCACAAAGGTGTTCAGGAGAGTTTTCTACGGCAAAGAGGGCAACACTTGATCTACTCTTGGGGAATTGGGATGGGCAAGTGAATGAAGTGTTCGTGGAGGCGCCTTTTGGGACCAGTGATCACTGTCCAATTAGAGGCAATTTTACAGAGGCTAATTAACTCACAAACCCACACGTCTTTGGGATGTAGAAGGAAACCACAGCACCCGGGGGAAACCCACATGGTTACGGGAGAACGTACAAACTCCACACAGAAAAAACCCGAGATCGGGATTGAACGGGCTCAAGCACTATCAGCTGCACCACTGTGCCGCCCGAAACAGAAACAGAGTCCGTATAATGTTTATCTTGCAGCCAACAACCCTGTTGCAAATCATCCTCTGTTCTCGAACCAGCCCCCACCGCTGAATCCACACTAAGATAGGATACGGACTTAACTGATCAGTCGTCTGCCAAGTAAAGCACACCAGAATAGATTTTGTTTTTAAATTTCATTTCAAATGCAGAAAAAACATGCAGCCCCTTGCGACAGAATACCAAGCACTCTGAGAGAAAAAAGACGCTGCTTGACATTTGATTTATTGATCATCAGACCAGGCAGATGAGCCAAAGAGCAGAGTAAAGGTTCACGTGCTCAGAGAATGCTGCTCCCAGTAAATGTGAAAAACAGACTTGGTTCCTGAAGGCCTCATTAATCCATTTCATTTTAGTTCCTCCAACTTGTTTTCTTTTGCTCCGAGTAAAACAGTAACAGGAGCTTGAAAGCCTCTGAGCGGATGTTAAGCATGCATCCCAAAAAGTAAAATAACCATTACCCAAACAAATCCCTGCAGTGAAAATTGTTTTAAAACAACCATTGCCAGATCTAATGAGTTAAGTTATCTACAGGCTGATTCTGGAAACCATAGGGAAGTGTCCAGCAAGGAAATTGTCCCTCAGAGTTAGCTGTAACTTCAGGAAAACAGATGTTTGTCGGTCTTACTGTCGTGGCTTTGTTCTACACTTGAAGTTCGTCCAGCAATCAGCCCGCTCAAGTGAAGCACATATCAAAGGGTCAATGCAACTAAAAGACCAAACAGTGCAAGGCCAGAAATTGCAATGCATGTAGTAGAAATTCACCTAAGGTCATGGTGCTATTGGGAAGATGTTGTTAAGAGTCATAGCTATTAGGCAACTGAACCATCCTACCACAACCAGAGAGCAGTGCTGAACTACTATCTACTTCATTGGTGACCCTTGGACTATCCTTGATCAGACTTTGCTTGCTTTACCTTGCACTAAATGTTATTCCCTTATCAAAGGGGTCGGCAACCTTGTTCTGCATAGGGACCGGGACGCATGTCTGTGAGCGGATGGCGGGCCACATCTAACACGAGTACACATGGATCCCGCCCCGGATGGCAGGCATCAAATCACATGTTCACAGAAGGTAGACAAAAATCCTGGAGAAACTCAGCGGGTGAGGCAGCCCCATGCAATCCTTGCATGTCTCACTCGCTGACATTCGCCAGCATATTTGTCTACCTTCGATTTCTCCAGCATGTGCAGTTCTTTCTTAAACGTGTTCACAGAAGGTGCGCGGCCGTGCCGGCGGTTTTGCGCAACATGCGGTACAGCCAGAGCTCGGCGCTCGGCCACGCTAGGAGCGCCAGATGATTACAGGGAAAACTATCCGCCTGCGGGCTGGATGATTTCGGGTTACGGGCCGCATTCGGCCCAGGGGCCGTAGATTGCTGACCGCTGCCTTATCATGTATCATCTAATCATTGTAAATGGCTCAATAGTAATCATGTATTGTCTTTCTGCTGACTGGTTAACATGCAATAAAAGCTTTTACTGTACTTCTGAACACGTGACAATAAACTAAGCTGATCTAAGCTAGAGTCATAAAGTCATAGAACATGGAAGCAGGCCCTTCAGCCCAATTTGCCCGCCTACAATTTACCTCATCTACACTAATCCCACCTGCCTGCGTTTGGCCTATATCCCTCTAAACCTATCGATGTACCTGTCCAAATGTTTTTTAAACTTTGTGATAGTGCCTGCAACAACTACCTCTCTGGCAGGTCATTCCATATACCTACCACGATTTGTGTAAAAATGTTGCCCCTCAGGTTTTAATTAAATCTTTCCCCCCTAACCTATGTTCTCTGGTTCTTGATTCGCCTACTGTGGGTAGAAGACTCTGCATCTACCCGCTCTATTCCTCACCTGATTTCATACACCTCGATAGGATCACCCCTCATCCTCTCAAACCAACCAGCACTCCAACCAATAAAGTCCTGGCCCACTCAACCTCTCCCTATAATTCAGGCCTTCGAGTCCTGGCAACATCCTCGTAAATCTTCTCTGCACTCTGTCCAGATTGACAACATTGTTCCTATAACATGATGATCACAACTGAAACGATACCCAAAATGTGGCCTCAGCAATGTCTTGTGCAAACTTTTCACTGTACCTTGTTACACGTGACAATAAACTGAACTAAACTAAACTTAAACTAAACTAAACCTGTCCAGTCCAACATCGTCCAACATTTTTCAAGCTGTCCTCGCACCATCCCCTCTTCCTTCATAGCTGAGCCCTCACTAGGGTCTCCTTGATATATCCTGCAGCTTTGCTCTTGCTCCCCCTCCCCCCATCATAACAGAGAGTCCCCCTAGTCCTCACCTTCCACCCTACCAGTTGTCGCATACAGCACATAATCCTCCAACATTTTCGCCATTTCCAACAGGATCCCACCACTAACATAGAAACATAGAAACACAGAAAATTGGTGCAGGAGTAGGCCATTCGGCGCTCCGAACCAGCACCGCCATTCAATGTGATCATGGCTGATCATCCAAAATCAGTACCCTTTCCCTGCCTTCTCCCCGTATCCCTTGAATCCGTTAGCTCTAAGATTTAAATCTAACTCGCTCTTGAATACATCCAGTAAATCATTCTTGTAAACCTCCTCTGGACCGCATCTGCAGTTCATTCCTACACGTGAACTCCACCCGGCTGTAGGCTGGCGGGCCGCATAACCACATCTTCCCATCTCCACCCCTTTCCGCATTTCGCAGACCGTTCTCTCCGCAACTCCCTGGTCAACTCATCCCTTCCCACCCAAACCACCCCCTCCCCAGGTATTTTCCCCTGCAACTGCAGGAGATGCAGCGATCGGTGGTCGGTGCGGACTCGATGGGCTGAAGGGCCTGTTTCCACGTTGTATCTATAAACTAAATTAAACTAAAATAAAGTAAATAAACTGCAAGTCATTGAGTTTAGACCATTGCTACAAATGTCCTCAAAGCATCCCTCCTTTGGGCATATAAAGGGAATTTAGGCAACGTACAAGATGCTGGCAAAAAACTCCGAAAAATGTAGAGCTAAAGTACGAGCTAAATTGCAGTGTTGAATCAGAACGCGTGAAATTACTGCTGGAGTACTTTCCATATGAATTCGTAACTGAAGTTTATTTAAATAGTACACTCACGCTTTCATTCCTCTGGTATTCTGATGAGTTTGGTGAAGACCTATACATAGAAAATCGAATATAGAATAGTACAGGGACAGGCTCTTCGGCCCACAATGTCTTTGCCGAACATCATGGCAAGGCAAACTAACGTCCTCTACTTGCAAGTGATCCACATCCCTCTAATTCCTATAGACTCACAAGCCTATCTAAATGTCCATTAGACATCAGCATTGTATCTGCCTCCACCAACACTCTAGACGATGTTCCAGAAAGTATACACCACCTTCTGTACAAAACACTTGCCCTGCACAGTTCCATTAAACGTTGCCACTTTCACCTTAAATCTATGCCCTCTAGTCTAACATTTCCAGCCTGTTCCACAATGATTCTGAATATCTACTCTGTCTGTGCCTTGTATAATTTCACATGCATTAATAATAGTGGGCCTGTACTCGCTGGACTTTAGAGGAATGAGGGTGGACCTCATTGAAAGATACTGAATAGAGAAAGGCTTAGATACAGTGGATGTGGAGAGGATGTTTCCACTAGTGAGAGAGTCCAGGACCAGAGGTCATTGCCTCAGAATTAAAGGACGTTCTTGAAGAGAAAACAATCCAAATTCTGTTCAACCTCTCCTTGTAGCCAATACCTTTTAATCCAGGCATCATTCTGATAAACCTCCTCTGCATCCATTCCAAAGCCTCCACATCCTTTCTGTATTGGGATGACCAGAACTGCATGAAATACTCCAAATGTGGATAAACGAAGGTCCTATGGTAAATAGCTCGAAGCTTCCCCCCAGCCTAGTTTTGGTCATAAATCACTAAGTCATGCACGAGCATCTAAACTTTATTTTGACAAAGCACAATTACAGTTCAACTACTAAACCTAATCGGGTTCGATCCTCGTTTCTGCCTGATCAAGCCCTCTAGGCCTCACTCAAAGACACTCCAGAAGGTCACGCAGTCCCAAGCGCTCTCCCAGAAGATCGACGCAGGCCCTCGTGGCAGCGGACTTTTATAGGTCCCTGGATCTCGTGGGGCCGAACCACATGGGGATAGTCTCTTTACAATCCAATTACAGGTATCGATTAAACATGACGGACATTTCCCTAACCCAATAATACTGTGGTTAATACATTGTATTCAAACAGTGTTTCTCGGAGGAAACAAACATCGCAACATTTGCCCTGATATGCAAGAAAACCAGACAAGGCTCAATACTTAATCCAATAAACATTCAGCAAAGTAAAGCTTTGCAACATTATTTACAATTATTTACAAAGTGTATGTCTGGTTTGCATTCATCCAATCAATTCTATGCATTTTGCACCTAATTGTCAGGGTCTGCAGATGTTCCCATTCTCGTCCTGCAGCTCTGATCCAGGCTCTAGACAAACTGGCACCATTCTGCAGCTAGTCCCATTTTGACAGAAAGCACTTTTAAATTGACCAAATGGCCTAGCAGCCCTGAAGCCTTTATTCAATTTTAGGGTCCTGGCCTCCCCAATTTGACCAGGAATAACATTCCTTTAATTTTATCAGTGGGCAGATGCATGGCAGATGACGTTTAATGCAGATAAATGTGAGGTTATCCACTTTGGTAGCAAAAACAGAAGGTAGATTACTATCTAAATGGCGTCAAGTTGGGAAAAGGGGAAGTACAACGGGATGTGGGGGGTCCTTGTACATCAGTCTATGAAAGTAAGCATGCAGGTACACAGGCAGTGAAGAAAGCGAATGGCATGTTGGCCTTTATAACAAGAGGAATCGAATATAAGAGCAAAGAGGTCCTTCTGCAGTTGCACAGAGCCCTAATGAGACCACACCTGGAGTATTGTGTGCAATCTTGGTCCCCTAATTTGAGGAAGGACATTCCTGCTATTTAGGGAGTGCAGCTTAGGTTTACAAGGTTAATTCCCAGGATGGCGGGACTGTCATATGCTGAGAGAGTGGAGCAGCTAAGCTTGTACACTCTGGAGTTTAGAAGGATGAGAGGGTATCTCATTGAAACATATAAGATTGTTAAGGGCTTGGACACGCTAGAGGCAGGAAACATGTTCCCGATGTTGGGGGAGTCCAGAACCAGGGTCCACAGTTTAAGAATAAGGAGTAAGCCATTTAGAACAGAGACGAGGAAACACTTTTTCTCACAGAGAGTAGGTGAGTCTGTGGAATTCTCTGCTTCAGAGGGCGGTGAAGGCAGGTTCTCTGGATGCTTTCAAGAGAGAGCTAGATAGGGCTCTTAAAAATAGCAGAGTCAGGGGATATGGGAGAAGGCAGGAATGGGGTACTGAATTGGGGATGATCAGCCATGATCACATTGAATGGCAGTGCTGGCTCGAAGGGCTGCATGGCCTACTCCTGCACCTATTGTCTATTGTCTATTTATGATAACCAAAAAGTCAAATAATCAGCTAAACAGATATACATATGTGTGTCTATTACATTTCCCATCTATCAGCAAGATGATGATATTTCTTCCGAGAATCTTATGGAGCTTCCCACGTTTTCATGGGTGTAGCTTCACAATATCCGTCTGATGAGTCTTCACCTCCCATCGTTTTCGTGGGCGTGAATTCCCTCCATCCATGTTGTTGCCCATTCTTCCATTCCTTTCCATAGTCGAACCTATAACCTATAGTTCCTGAAAAACATGGGACAAAGCAAGTTACCATTCATGCACCAAAGCTTTCCCATACATTCACTGTAATTCTGCAATACTATCCCTTATCCATTTCAGTATTCTGCTCTATCATATTCTACTTGATTACTGTATTCCTATTACTGTTCTGTTCTATAATACTGTCCTCGGATCAACACTAATCAGCCCTCTCCATATTCACACAATGTTATAATATGTATATCTGATGATGGTTTCTCATATACCTTTCAGCTGGGTTCAGTTCAGATTTCCCTAGAGGCATGACTAATTTAATGCAACCCATGAGAAATGTTTCAATTCAACCAAATTCAGTCTCAGCCTTCAATTTACGATTGTAAATTTCAGTGTCCATCTCATCCTTCCTATTCCACAGCATTGTGGCTGATAACACAATTTTACTTCGGAGTCACATGAGTGATTCCGTGAAGAACCCTACCAGTCCGCATGCGCGTCATTATGTCTGACGCATGGTTGGGACTGGTTGGGACGACCACCACTCCTCCAGCGGTAAGTTTTAAAAAGCCTCAGGTAAGTGTTAAACTTAGTCGGAGGTCGTTTTCTGCGCTTGATAATTTCTTGTTTCAGGAGCAGGTTCAAGTATGGAGAAAATGTCACGGGTGAAGTCGAGGCGAGCCGCCGGGAAAGTACTCATGGAATCCCGCGAAAGTGCGGGTAGCGGGCGGCTGCCTAGCTCACCTACAGTCACTAGTGGTATGACCAGCGACTGCAGACTTGGTGCCTGGAAACACCGTGGCTGTTCCATTAGGACGCAAAGCCACCAAAACGTCTGCACGGCCCATGGACTCTGATGAGTCGGGTCAGGAGGGTTCCCCTCCGGGAAGGGATAACGTCTTGGGACGGTTATCCAGAATGGAAATCCTAATGAAGGGCACGAGTCAGAGGTACCATCCCTGGCAGCAAGATTTGCCATCCCAACAGACTCAGGAGAGCCACTGGGTGAAGAGTTGGCTGCAAGTATTAACTACTTGACTTCACACCAACTTCAAGAGCTCATTATCGATGAAACAGCCAGAAAATATGAGACACCATCAAATTGTGTCCTACTCAAAGTGCCGGCTGTGAACCACGCCATATGGGGTCATGTGAGCATAGGCATAAGAGCTCAGGAAATTAGGCTTCAGAGGGTGCTAAAGCTCCTCACCTCAAGCATTACAGCATTCGCCAGGTCGGTGGATGGAGGGTACCTGTCTGATGTACAGCAGGATGCCCTGGCCCTCATGTATAATACGCACTTCGAGATAAACTGTCTGAGGAAAAGTGCCATCCGCCCCACCATCAACCAGAGGTTCGGCGCTCTTTGCAAACCGAGTAATATTCAGCCACCAAATCTGCTGTTTGGTGAAGACCTTGCAAAAAGAGTCAAAGAACTGGACGACGAGGCAAAGGCGGTCGGACTTATTAAAGTACCGTTGAGTGCCAGAGCACTGCAGCGGCAGTATCCCTTTAAATGGGTTGCTGAAACTGGGTCAGGTCAAGGACCAAGTCGGTCATTCACCAATGTGCACAACTGGTGCATGCCTGAGCGGCACGGGCGAACATGCCTTTTCCCAGAAACAGAGGGCAGAAAAACCCACAGGTAACCATGGAGGTAGGTGGGTCTGGTTCTTGTAGGGACATATTAAGTGGGAATCACTTACACGTTGGAGGAAGATTACACTTGTTTCCGAAGGAATGGTATGGGATAACATCAGATTTGTTTATACTGCATAGTATACAAAGGCATCGGATTGAATTCCTTCCTGGTTTGTGTCCTCCCATACAGCATACCCCAAGTCGGACACTCATTTTCTCACAAAAAGAGAATTTGGAGGTACAAGCTGAAATTAAACAATTATATAAAAAAGAGGTAATTGAGAAGACACATTATCAATCTCAACAATTCGTGTCTAATATTTTTCCTAGGCCAAAAAAGGATGGGGGATGTCGAATCATACTTGACTTGACTTGAGTCTTAACCCTTATGTGCAGTATAAACATTTCAAAATGGAAACATTTGTTACTTCCAAACAACTGATTTCCAGAGGATGTTACATGGCATGTATAGATCTTAAAGATGCATATTACTCCGTGCCTGTTCATAGGGATCATCAGAGATATTTGAAATTTAGCTGAATGAGGCAATTATGGCAATTGAAAGTGCCTAATGGGTTAACCTCGGCACCTAGATTGTTTACAAAACTGTTAAAACCAGTATTGGGGCTACTCCGGGCTCAGGGCCATATTGTAATGGCTTATTTGGATGATACCTTGATAATAGGAAAGACCCGGGAACAGCTGAATTATCAGTCTCAGTTGTTAAACTCTTGTTTGAGAGATTGGGGTTCCTCATTCATCCACTTAAATCCAAATTGATACCAGTTAATAGTGAATCCCAAATAATTAATCATTTTAACTCAACTCACATGGTATTGACCTTGCCCAGGGGCAAGAGATTACATTTAATTGAAGGCTGTAACAAGCTCATAGAGGAGCAACAACCTTCAATTAGACAATTGGCAAATTAGTGGCTGCCTTTCATGCTGCACAATATGGACCTTTGCATTACCAAAATTTACAACGTGCAAAGGAACAGGCACTCAGAATACATGCAGGTCATTTCAACAGGCTCATGCAATTACCAGCAGAAGCCATTGCTGAATTGCACTGGTGGATAATGAATGTCTCAAATTGCTCTAGCAAAATTCTGGTTGAGGAACCCTCAGTTGTTTAACAGACTGATAGTGCCTTAGGTTGGGGTGCTACGGATACCATCTCTATGTGTGGAGGCAGATGGAATATGCATGAGGCATTTATTCTTCAATCACATGGAATTAATTATTTAGAGCTATTGGGAGCGTTTTATGGGCTTAAAGCTTATTGTACAACCATGAGTTACTTACATGTTCAACTTCAGATTGACAACACTACGGCAATAGCGTATGTTAATCACATGGGTGGAATCAAGTCACAATCTTGTGATAGATTGGCTAATCTTATTTGGCACTGGTGTATTACAAGAAATATTTCGGTTTCAGCTATCTACCTACCGGGTAGATCCAACATGGTGGCAGACATCAGGTCACGCAAATTCAATGACAACACAGAATGGATGTTGGATCATGAAGTATTTAAAGATATTGTTGTTTGGTTATGGGATGCCAGATATTGATTTGTTTGCATCCAGACTCAATCACCAGTTACCTAAATATGTTTCATCGGAACCAGACCCTGGGGCAGTAGCGGTAGATGCATTCTCGCTACATTGGGGTGGAATGTTTTTATATGCATTTCCTCCATTTTGCCTCATCAGTCGGTGCTTGCTCAAGATCAAGCAGGACTCTGCTTCAGGCGTTTTGGTGGTACCCGACTGGCCTACTCAGCCATGGTTTCCTCTCGTTTTGGAGATAACAACACAGCCAATTATGGGCGTTCCGAACGCAGTGACCTACTGGTGCACCCTGTAACTGGGGATTTACATCCATTACATGATAGTAATTGGTCTGTTAATTTGCAGATTCTGAGGAGGCCATACCTGGGGCTTGGACTATCCGATTGTACCGTGGATGTGATTGCTGCGGCCTGGAGGGATAGTACCAAAAAACAGTATAGCTCTCATGTCAGGAAATGGGAGATGTTCTGTTCACGGGGGAACATTGCATATCACATGGCAGGCATCTCAGATGTGCTAGCATTTCTGTCAACATTATATTTTGATGAAGGTTTGAGCTATTGTGCCATCAATAGTGCCAGGAATGCCCTGTCATCATACTTATGATTGGGGACGGAACAACATTCAGTTGGATCTCACCCTTTAATATCCTGGTTTATGAGGGGTATTTTAAATTCCAAACCCCCCAGACCCAGATACTCAGAAATCTGGGATGTGAGCGTGGTATTCGCACTGCTTCGCCAGTGGGGTCCAGCCACATCCCTGTCTTTGACCAAAATCACCCTTATGGTGGATCATGCTCATGGCGCTGGTTTCAGCACAGCAGGTCCAGACATTGCAGAAGCTGCGACTGAACAGGATGGTATCATCTGGTAATAACATTTTACATTTATGATTTAATTAAACAGAGCAGACCGGGGGTGTCGGGGTTCAAGGTTATATTTTCGGCATACCCCACGGATTTAAGACTGTACGTAGTGTCGCACTTGCTATCTTATATTAAGGTCACCAAGAGCCTCAGAGGTTCGGAATTAGCATTACTTATTAGCCACAAAAAAACGCATGTGAAAGTGTCGGTTCAGACCATCTCAAGGTGGCTGAAACAGATTCTCGTGAGTGCAGGAGCGGACACTGACCATTTAAAATCTCACTCCACCAGGGCGGCATCAACATCAGTAGCAAGGGCAATGGACGTCCCTCTAGATCATATCCTCGCGGCCGCAGGATGGTCAAATGAACTGACTTTTCAAATGTTCTATGACAAGCCGCTTACCGAACCAATCCATTTGCCCAGTCCATTTTAAGTTCTGTTTTATAGTTTCCCCCTGGGAGAGAGGGGTTGATATTGTTTCTTTGTTAAATAAACCGTTAACATAGAAAATATGTGCAGGAGTAGGCCATTCGGCCCTTCGAGCCTGTACCGCCATTCAATATGATCATGGCTGATCATTCCAACTCAGTATCCCTTACCTGCCTTCTCTCCGTACCCCCTGATCCCTTTAGCCACAAGGGCCACATCTAACTCTCTCTTAAATATAGCCAATGAACTGGCCTCAACTACTTTCTGTGGCAGAGAATTCCACAGATTCACCACTCTCTGTGTGAAATTTTTTTTTCTCATCTCGGTCCTATAAGATTTCCCACTTATCCTTAAACTGTGACCCCTTGTCCTGGACTTCCCCAACATCGGGAACAATCTTCCTGCATCTAGCCCGTCGAACCCCTAAAGAATTTTGTAAGTTCTATAAGATCCCCCCCTCAATCATCTAAATTCTAGCGAGTACAAGCCAAGTCTATCCAGTTTTCTTCATATGAAAGTCCTGACTTCCCAGGAATCAGTCTGGTGAACCTTCTCTGTACTCCCTCTATGGCAAGAATGTCTTTCCTCAGATTTGGAGACCAAAACTGCACGCAATACTCCAGTTGTGGTCTCACCAAGACCCTGTACAACTGCAGTAGAACCTCCCTGCTCCTATACTCAAATCGTTTTGCTATGAATGTTAACATACCATTCGCTTTCTTCACTGCCTGCTGCACCTGCATGCCTATTTTCAAGACTGGTGTACCATGACACCCAGGTCTCATTGCATCCTCCCCTTTTCCTTATCGACCACCATTCAAATAATAGTCTACTTTCCTGTTTTTGCCACCAAAGTGGATAACCTCACATTTTTTCCACATATACTTCATCTGCCATGCATTTGACCACCCATCGAGCCTACCCAAGTCACATTGCAGCCTCCTAGCATCCTCCTCACAGCTAACAGTGCCCTGCAGCTTCGTGTCATCCGCAAACTTGGAGATGTTGCATTCAATTCCCTCGTCCAAATCATTAATATATACTGTAAATAACTGGGGTACCTGCACTGAGCCTTGCGATACCCCACTAGTCACTGCCTGCCATCCTGAAATGAACCCGTTCACTCTTACTCTTTGCTTCCTGTCTGCCAGCTACTTCTCTATCCATGTCAGCATACTACCCCCAATACCATAGCGCCCTAATTTTGCCCACTAATCTATGTGGGACCTTATAAAATGCTTTCTGAAAGTCCAGGTACACTACATCCACTGGCTCTCCATTGTCCATTTTCCTAGATCAATACTGAACCGCCAATACCGTGTGCTTTAAGTTTGTATACTAATCTCTTTGTGGGACCTTGTCGAAAGCCTTCTGAAAGTCCAGATATAATACATCCACTGGTCCTCCCTTATCCATTCTACTAGTTACATCCTCAAAAAAGTCAATAAGATTCGTCAGACATGATTTACCTTTTGTAAATCCATGCTGAATTTGTCCAATGATTTCACCATTTTCCAAATGTGCTAATAAGCCATCTTTAATAACTGACCCTAGCAGTTTCCCCACTACCGATGTTAGACTAACTGGTCTGTAATTCCACGTTTTCTCTCTCCCTCCCTTTTTAAAAAGTTGAGTTACATTAGCTATCCTCCAATCCTCAGGAACTACTCCAGAATCTAAAGAGGTTTTGAAAAATTATCACTAGTGCATCCACTATTTCTGGGACTACTTCCTTAAGTACCGATACAGCCTATATGGCCCTGGGGATTTATCGGCCTTTAATCCATTCAATTTACCCAACACCACTTCCCGGCTAACCTGGATTTTACTCAGTTCCTCCATCTCCTTTGACCCGCGATCCCCTGCTATTTCCGGCAGATTATTTATGTCTTCCTTAGTGAAGACAGAACCAAAGTAGTTATACAATTGGTCTGCCATGTCCTTGTTCCCCATGATCAATTCACCTGTTTCTGACTGCAAGGGACCTACATTTGTTTTAACTAATCTTTTTCTCTTCGCATATCTATAAAAACGTTTGCAGTCAGTTTTTTATGTTCCCTGCCAGTCTTCTTTCATAATCCATTTTCCCCTTCCTAATTAAGCCCATTGTCCTCCTCTGTTGGACTGAATTTCTCCCAGTCGGTTGCATTCTCTGGCTAATTTGTACGCTTCATCTTTTGTTTTGATACCATCCCTGATTTCCCTTGTTATCCACGGATGCACTGCCTTCCCTGATTTATTATTTTTCCATACTAGGATGAACAATTGTTGTAGTTCATTCATGCAGTCTTTAAATGCCTTCCATTGCACATCCACCGTCAACCCTTCAAGAATCAATTGCCAGTCTATCTTGGCCAATTCACGTCTCATACCCTCAAAGTTGCCTTTCTTTAAGTTTAGGACACATAAAGAAAAGTTAACGTTTCAAATCAATGTCATGATTGAATGCATTGTTTTATTAACTCATCCTGAGTCAATTGCTGCAGTGAGACGCCTGGATTCGTATCTACGGCATGAAATCACAGCGCTTTGAAATCTTCAAGGAATCACTCACGTGACCGAAGTAAAGTAATAAGATTAAATGAGAACCTACTAATTTGAAGTTTGATCTTTATTTTATGAGGAGTTACGATGAGCGATTACGTGCCCACCGCTCCCAACCCTCATATTGCAAAGGTCATCTGCTGTAGTTCTAGGTTTATAATCTTACTATAATACTTCAATTACTGTTATTCTGTGATTTCGCACATGCGGACTGGTGGGGTTCTTCACGCAATCGCTCATCGAACTCCTCATTAAATAAAGATCAAACTTCAAAACTGGTAAGTTCTCATTTGATCTTACTATTCTATTCCAATTCCTGTGGAATTCCCAACTGTTCAAATTTAAGCAATCATTTTTTATATTTGTCAATGTCATCATAAATCCAATTAAGAATGCCAATTCCAGGGACAATTTATTTCTACCTTGAAGCTGCTTTACCATCAAGGGTTATGGCCCTGTCTCACTGTGCGAGTTGACCCACGAGGTACCCCGAGTGACAGACTCGTGGCTGTGCACGAGACTGCAAGTTTATGATCAAGTGTGTAATACGAGTTCCCACGGGTATGTCATTGCTGCGATGTTCCTAGTTCCTCTCCCGAGTTAGCAAGTTCCTCTCCCGTTACTCTTGAGCCAACCGTGAATGAAGGTATGTTTTAATAAAGCAACAATGTTAAAATACATCTCCATCCTGTGGTTTTTGAGTTATTTCAGCGCGGCCGCATCGCATCCTCCAGTAACCAAGCATTTCTAATGGATCTCTATTTTAAATAATTTTAAAAAAGGAAGCAGCGGGTGACTGAGTCGGGACCCGACAGCAGACACACACACACACACACACACACACACACACACACACACACACACACACACACACACACACACACACATACACACATACACACACACACACACACATACACATACACATACACACACACACACACACACACACACACACACAGAGATACACACACACACACAGAGATTGGCCACCACTTCAGAGCAATCAAGCAGCTCGGGTGACTTTGAGCGGCCACCGGGACCCGACAGCAGACACACACACAGATACACACAGATAGACAGAGAGGGAGAGAGAGAGACACACACACACACACACACACACACACACACACACATACATAGAGAGAGCTTTCCAAGCAGCTCAGTCTGAGAGTGTTCTCAAGCAAAGCGGCCACCGGGACAGCAACACCCACACAGATAGACATAGACACACACACACACACACACATACACACACACACACATTTTCAGAGGAATGAAGCAGCTCGGTGACTTTGACGGCCACCGGGACCCGACAGCAGACACACACACAGATACAAACAGATAGACAGAGAGTCAGCGGACCAGGCAGCATAGAGAAGGAATAGAGTCGAGACCCTTCTTCAGACTTACCCGAAATGCCCCCATTCCTTCGCTCCAGAGATGCTGCCTGTCCCTCGGAGTTACTCCAGCCTTGTGTGTGTCTATCTCCGGTGTGAACCAGCATCTGCAGTTCCTTCCAATCCCACACTCTCGGCTCCCGGGGGGGTGGATGGAGCATCACACGTGGACACATCCCACCCACACACACCCAGACTTGCCCCTTCGGCAGGTCTTTAAGCCGTTCATTGAGACAGAGTGAAGCCACGGGGCAGGCGCCTCAGTAATAAAGGACAAGTGGCAGAAAGGCCGAAGATAGACACAAAATGCTGAGTAACTCGGCAGGACAGGCTGCATCTCTGGATGGGTGGCATTTCGGGTAAGTCTGAAGAAGGGTCTCGACTCTAGCTGCTGGTCCGCTGAGTTACTCCAGCATTTTGTGTCTATCTTTGGTTCAGTCTTTACTCGAGCAAAAGAACAGATTATTAAAGTTCCCACGGTAGACTCACGAGACACTTAAACGCACGGGCCACTACGTTATTACAACGAGTTTAAATGTTTCCATTTTTAACTTGAACAGTTAATTTGACTCGTGGAAAAAATCAAACATGTTTGATTTTTTTCACGAGTTAACAAGTTTCCCGAGTACCTGCCGTAAGCGCAACGAGTCGATAAGTTGCTCGTGCGAGTTCCGACGTTCCCGCTACGTGATCACCACGAGTGAAAACTCGGGGTCACTCGTGGGCCAACTCGCACAGTGAGACAGGGGTTTTAAACAATTTAGATCCATCGGTTGAATATCCATCAGCTCTGCTATTCCTACACCCATTCATGTTTCTCCTAATTCAATAGACTTCACCTCCAGTACTTCTTCCTTTCTATGTTGGCTCCACTCTCAGTCTAGGTGTTCTCGCTTATACCAGTTTTTTAACTACTACTGAGTAATTTCCGAGTCCGATCTCTTAAAGGGAGGTCCTGCTGGTCACAGTTCCTCGTTCAGCCATTTCCAATCCCAACTCCAATTTTAATTCCAATTTTAATTCCAACTTTAATTCCGATTTTAACTCCAACTCTCATATTCCCCAAATAATTTCCATGTTACCAGATCTTCCCAGGTTCCATCCTTCCTGATGTTCTCTGAACAATCCTTCCCATCTCTGACTGCTTGTCGGAGGATGAGACAATAACAATATCAATTAATAATCAAACTCCAAATATTCCTAAGCCAAATTTCACAAGTCTGGTCCAAATTATCTCCAAGTCCCTCTAATTTATCACAATTTCGAGACTGAATCCAAAATTTTATAAATTTATTTCTAATAATCATAATTTAGACGCAAAATAGATGGTTTACCCCAAACCACAGAGGAATGATTTTTCAAATTCAGTTCTTGAAAGAGGAGCTTGTCCCAATTGTCGTCATATGTTGTCGGTGGTGTTTCCTTATGGAAGATTAGAAAGCGTCCTTTACTTTCCTTCCTTTCTGTCCTCAAAAGCTAGATGATGTTAAAGTTGGGCACTAGGGTAGGTTTTCTTCTTCTTCTTCTTCTCTGATGTTGGTTTCAAGGGAGTAGGGATACTGAGGAGCTCTTTCTGTTGGCCTTCCCAGATTTGTCTTAAAGGGACAGGACAGTATTGTTTCCTCCTGCTTGTTGGTTCCTGTTTCTGGGGAGCTACATTACCTTTGCTGGCTTCTGCTCGTTCTCAAGGTGTCTGTATATTCTTTACCTCACTCTCCAGATATTATGTTGTCGAGTCTACTGTCCTGCAGGCATAAACTCAGTAACACGTTAGTATAATAATTTCTTTCCACTCTCCCGTACCTCCTGCACAATCAGTCCTAATGGCCCTGTCCCACAATATGCGTTCATTCCAAGAGTTCTTCTGAGTTTGCCCTAATTTAAACTCGGAGATTTACGGTAATGGCCGCTCGACGGCACTCGGGGCTCTCCTGGACATTTTTCAACATGTTGAAAAATTTTCACGAGTCTTCCCGAGCTTACCTGCCATTAGCGAGTCTTCCCGAGTACCTGCCGTTAGCGTTACGAGCCGCTAAGAGACGTCCCCAAGCTCCGACGTACCCGCTACGTTTATTCTCCGTGCTTACCACAAGTTTGATTTTTTTTAAACTCGGGAGAGCTCTTGGAATGAACTCATACCGTGGGCAGAGCCATTAAACCCCTGTCTCATGGTGCGAGTCGACCCACGAGTGACCCCAAGTTTAAAACAAATTAAACTCGTGGTAATCACGTACAATTAATGCAGCAGGAACGTCGGAACTCGTGGACACAACTTAGCGACTCGTGGCGCTAACGGCAAGTACACGTGAAACTCTTGAAAAAATTCAAACATGTTTCAAAGTTTTCCACGAGTCAAATTTACTGTTGAAGTTAAAAATTGAAACAACCTCCCTCCACTTCAACTCACACCTGGGCAGCAAAGCGGCTCAGGAGGCGAACCCTGAGCTCCGTCTCCCAACAATCTGATGTGCAACTGATGTGAAAGAACAGTGGCTGCAGCCGGCCGGCACCCGGCATGGACTTCTGACACCCTCACACACGCAAGAAAGGCAACTAAATATATATTCCGCTTAGAACGAGCAGGCACGGAAACATCCGTCCACATTCAAAGATTTCATATCCCGTCTCCCCACAGAGTGTTGACCTAGCAGTAAATTCAATTAAAATATAGCAAACCTCCGCCCGCTGGTCTTCTAACTACGTGATGTGTGTTTCAAACAAATCATAAGTATAACTGCTCTGGCACTGGACGGTGCGCATTTTCCCTTTGTAGGTCATATCAATAGATGCGGCCGCGCTGAATTCTATCTTTAACTCAAAGCCGCAGGATGGAGATGTCTTCTTTAACACTGTTGCTTATTAAAACAGACCTTCATTCACGGTTGGCTCAAGAGTAACTCGGGAGAGGAATTTGGTAACTCGGGAGAGGAACTTGGAACATCGCAGAAATGAGAAGTAAACAGCAAACTTAGTCATACCCATGGGAACTCGGTTAAACTCTTGAACCTAATATCAACTTGGAATCTCGTACACAACCACGAGTCTGTCACTCGGGGTCACTCGTGGGTCAACTCGCACCATGAGACAGGGCTTTTAGTTACCATTCCTTCTCACACCAGCTACTATGTTTATTTCTTCCTCCTTTCAGTGAGGGGCTTTTCTGGTCTTTATTGCTGTTTTTGGGCCATGTGAGTTTTTGGGCCAAGTACGTTTATTGGCCAAGTATTCACATACAAGGAATTTGCCGTGGTGCTCCGCCCACAAGTAACAACATAACATAGTGACAGTTACGAATTACTCAGAAAACACTAAACATGAATAATAATGAAACATTAATGATAAAACACCATTGATCATGCATGTGAACCAACAAAATACCAGATCAAAGGGAGGCTACAGAATTTTGGCTGTTGAATAGAGCAACTACTCGTGGATAAAATCTGTTTATATGTCTGGCTCTGGTAGCTTTGACAGTCTGGAGTCGCCTTCCAGAGGGAATTGATTCAAAGAGTTTGTGGCCTGGGTGAGAGTGGTCAGAGATGATCTTGCCCGCTCACTTCCTGGCCCTAATGGGTTTGATTGCCAAAATGTCCTGCCCCCTGATCTCCTTGCCAGTGTCCTCATCCTCTACTCTCAGGGTCCCACGTATCCCGGTACCTTCTTGGAATCCACTGGTTTCTGAAACCCCGTGGGCCTCTTCTTTGCTCCCTTCCTTCTCGATAGTACTCCCTCACAGGACACGACCGACTCCAATGTCCCAATTCCCCACAGTTGTAGCACTGGTGACGTGGATAAGCTTTTCCCATTGAGGGTAGGGAAGATTCAAACAAGAGGGCATGACATGAGAATTAAGGGACAGAAGTTTAGGGGTAACGTGAGGGGGCACTTCTTTACTCAGAGGGTGGTGGCTGTGTGGAATGAGCTTCCAGCAGAGGTGGTGGAGGCAGGATCGATTTTAACATTTAAAAGTAAAGTGGATAGGTATATGGACGTGAAGGGAATGGAGGGGTATGGTCTGAGTGCAGGTAGATGGGACTAGGGGAAAACAAATGGTCGGCACGGACTGGAAGGGCCGAGAGGGCCTGTCTCCATGCTGTAATTGTTATATGGTTATATGGTTATATGGTCTGGTCGGACAACCCTATATCCCCTCCAACTAAACCGCGGAAAGATTGGCTCTCGGAATGGTAGATCTATCCAAGCTTTGAGATCTCCCTCCTCCTTGTCTTCCTCCATCTTTAATTCCCTTTTTTGAATCTTCAATATAGGTCTCTGAGCTGCCATCGGATCTGGCAGCATTAAAGTCTGAACGTCTGTGGCTTGGGGGCCATTTACACCTAATGCAGGACTTACTACTAAAGGTGGAGTAGGCAGCGTTCTACAAACAAACTATCTACGGGGAATCCGTTCTGTACCCCCTTCGTCAGGGAATTGCTCCGACATAATAATATTATCAATGTCCGGATCAATCCCTCCATATCCTCCCGCTATCTCACCCTCAGAAAAGCTATTTGTTCTGTCTCTGTACTTCAGGAAGAACAGGCTGTGTGCAGTGTCAAAGTCATTTTATTGGCAAACTAGGGTCACGCCACCTGACTTCAGGTTGGTTTCACACTAGCTTGAAACACGCTGAGCATCTAACATATCCTACATACTTCATAGATCCAATTTGGCCTTTGCTTCTGTGATTTGAAAAACCCTTCCATTAATCCCATGGGCAGTTAAAGGTGAGCAACAAATACCCAAATCGCCCCCAAATGAATTGTAAACTTTCCTTAAATAGATATTAAAGGCTCCATTTGTATGTAACCTCTCTTTGTTCTTGATCTGTGTTCGCTGTGTCTGAAGTAATTCTTTTAATGATTTATTTAGATAGAAATTTGTGGGTGACAGAATTTGCAATTGATTCATCAAATGAGGAAGAGATCTTGACAGCAGAAAACATTAAACATCCATCGAATAATGATAATAATATCATCCATCGAGGAGCAGTGGTCATTATCCTCCCCTGAGACCATCACGGAACATTACATTGCACTGCTGAAAACCATCTTCAGAAATATAATGATTTGGCTGCTCTTCTAAATGATGTTAATCTGATTTAGCCATCCACATTCACATTACGTCACTTGGCACTGGCAGTAATGGTGATGAACGCATGACTTTGACAGTACAGAAGTGTGCCCTATTGAAAATGGGACTTATACAGAGGGAATGGCTATTTGTATGCATGTCCAAAAATGCCATTTCAGTGAAACCACTGCTTTCAGATCTCAAGACATTAATACATATTTATCCCTGACAATCTTTCTGCACAGTGGGAGCATTCATTCATTTTCCCAATATCTAAAAGTCAAGACTTACTTTGAAACAGTGTTGCACTGTTTCAGACTTTGCCTCCAATAAAAACAACATTATATGCTTTTGGAATGGGAGCTGTATTTTCAACAGTGTGCATGAAATGATTGTGCTCTTTTTAATGAACTAAAAAAATTGGCTCAAATGCCAAAGCAATGGTAATGCTTTTCAAGTTACATTACAAGCATTCAGTGTTTCTTTTGTTTGAGAAGGGAAATAGGGATAATCCAGGGAATCATAGGCCAGTGAGCCTCACATCAGTGGTACTGTAGGTATACTATTGAAGAGGACTCTTCTGCAGTTGTACAGGGCCCTAGTGAGACCACACCTGGAGTATTGTGTGCAGATTTGGTCTCCAAATTTGAGGAAGGACATTCTTGCTATTGAGGGGGTGCAGCGAAGGAACACGAGGTTAATTCCCAGGATGGCGGGACTGTCATATGCTGAGAGAATGGAGCAGCTGGGCCTGCATACTCTGGAATTTAGAAGGATGACAGGGGATCGTATTGAAACATATAAGGTTATTAAGGGATTGGACACGCCAGAGGCAGGAAACATGTTCCAGATGTTGGGGGAGTCCAGAACCAGGGGCCACAATTTAAGAATAAGGGGTAGGCCATTTAGAAAGGAGATGAGGAAAAGCCTTTTCACCCAGAGTTGTGAATCTGTGGAATTCTCTGCCTCAGAAGGCAGTGGAAGCTAATTCTATGGATGCTTTCAAGCGAGAGTTAGAAAGAGCTCTTAAAGATAGCAGAGTCAAGGGATATGGGGAGCAGGCAGGAACAGGGTACTGATTGTGGATGATCAGCCATGATCACAGTGAATGGTGGTGCTGGCTCGAATGGCCGAATGGCCTACTCCTGCACCTATTGTCTATTGTCCATTGAATTGCTAAATAGGGTAATCAGCATGGCTTTGGCCAGTGTAGGTTATATCTTACAAACATTAATGAGCTTTTTGAGGAGGTGACACAGGTGATTGATGAAGGCAGAATGGAGGATATTGTCGACATGGACATTTGACAAGGCATTTGACAAGGTTCCTCATGGTCGGCTGATTCTGAAGATTTTGATGGGCAGGCTTCTTGGTGACTTGTAATTTGCTTTTAGAACTGGTTTACCAATTGTAAAAGGAGGGTAGCCATGTCGTGAGATGTGAAAGCAGTGGCTTCACTGAAATGGCATTTTGGGACACAGCCAGTCCCTCTGTTTGAGTCCCATTTTCAATTGAGCAAATTTCTGTACTGTCAAAGTCATGAGTTCATCACCATTACTGCCAGTGCCAAGTGACAAAATGTGAATGTGGATGGCTGAATCAAATTAACATAATTTAGAAGAGTAGCCAAACTATTATATTTCCTAAGAAGGTTTTCAGCAGTGCAATGTAATGTTCCGTGATAGTCTCAGGGGATGGAGGTTTGTGATCAGTGGTGTTCAGCAGGGATCTGTGCTGGGACCTCTGTTAAAGACTTGGACTAAAATGTCAGTGATGGCAAAACATTGATTGAATTGCAGATAGTGAAAAAGACTAGGTCAAAGGAAACAGCAGAATATCATAAGATTATAAGATCATGCGATAGGAGCAGAATTAGGCCATATGGCCCATCAAGTTTACTCCGCAATTCAGTCATAGCTGATCCATCTTTTGTTTATTTTATTGTTTATTTGCACCATGTTTTAAAAGAAGACAAACAATCAATTTATAATACCATACAGTGCTGGGAGGGAAGGGAAGCCCAGAGGACTTATACAAAGTCCGCTCCCGTCTGAAAATGAGCGTTAATGGCAAATCAGGGGGTAGGAGAAATAGAAAATGACAATAATAAACAATAATACAGTTTAAGAATGAAAATTAAAAATATGAAATTAAAAATATGAAAATAAATAAAATAATAAGGTATAGTATGAGATAAGAGTCAACAGAAGTAGTTTGAGCTCATAAATAGCATTACAAAAAGCTGGAGGTCAGAACTCAGGACATGATGAGAAACTTTTTAAGTTCAATCTTAAAGGTGGCTAAGGAGGTGTGAGACTTTAATGACAGAGGCAGGGTATTCCAAAATTTAGGACCTTTAAAAGTAATGCAATGTTGGTGTTTGGATGTTCGACAAAAAGGAAGATGAAGATCATTTCTTCTTCTGGTTGGGTAATGGTGAATATTAGAAGAAAGGGTGAAAAGATCACGAAGAGAAATCTCTCCCTCCTAACCCCATTCTCCTGCCTTCTCCCCATAACTTCTGACACCTGTACTACTCAAGAATCTATCTATCTCTGCCTTAAATATATCCGCTGACTTTGCTCCAACAGCCTTCTGTGGCAATGAATTCCACAGATCATATAGAACCCTTTTAGATATGAGTGGACAATTGGTCAATAGAATTTAATCTGGCAAGTGTGAGGCATTGCAATTTGGGTGGGGGATGAAATGTTGAGAGATAGTATAAAGTTATTGGCAGAATGTTTCACCACATTGATATACAGAGTGATCTTGTGTTTAGGTTTATTGCTGTCACGTGTACCGAGGTACAGTGAAAAGCTTTGCTTTCCATGCTATCTAATCAGATCAGATAATGCTGTACATAAATACAACCATGTCAAGAGAGCAGAATATAGTTTCAGCACTGTAGCACAACAGTTCCATAGCACCCTGAGAGTAGCAACATGGGTAGATAGGGTGGTAAAGAAGGCATATAGCATGCCAGCCTTCAGAGGTTAGGGCATTGAATATAAGAGTGCAGAGGTCATGTTACAATTTATAAAACTGTAGCACAACAGTTCCATAGACCATTGGGTCCAAATCCATAGCACCCTGAGAGTAGCAAAATAAGCAGATAGGGTGTTAAAGAAGGCATATAGCATGCCAGCCTTCAGAGGTTAGGGCATTGAGTATAAGAGTGCGGAAGTCATTTTACAATTTAAAAAACTGCAGTTGGAGCATTATACTAGTATGCACAGTTCTGGTTGTCCCATTACAGAAAAGACGTGGAGGCTTTGGAGAAAGATTACCAGGATGTGATCTGAATTATAGACTATTAGCTAAAAGGAGAGTTTGTACAAATTTGGATTGTTTTCTCTGGAGCTTCAGAGTCTGAGGCTAAATCTATAAAATTATGAAAGGCATAGATAGAGTAAACAGTCAGGATATTTTTTTCCAGGGTGGAAATGCAGGCAGAAGAGATCAGTTTAATTTGGCATCATGTTTGACACAGGCATCATGAGCAGAAGGGCTAATGTCGTATGCGGCACAATTCTATGCCACATATTCATTTATAATGTGTATATATGCCAAGTTAGAAATGGAGTCGGCATCCGATGACCATAATAGGACAAGACATCCACCATTGTGCATTGGTGAGGGGGATATTAGGCCCTCTGTCACCCCTCCTCTGCCTCAACACCCCAGAGAAAACATTTCCCCCAATAAGACATTGATCATTGATCCTGAATAATATCTTAACTGGGATCTATGGGTATCAGATATCCTTCCATTGGCTTATGGATGATGTTGAATATCTGTCTGCTGTCAGTAAGTAAAAAAAAAACAGGAGAGGGATTGGGGAGGAATAGACAGGAGGGAGAGGCTGGGAAAAAGAGGTCACTATCAATATTAGTGGAAGCACCCTTGTTTCCTCTGACGCCATAACTTAGTGAATGAAGAATTCTTGGCAGGGCAAAATGATCAATACTCTGTCACATATTTCCCATGTATCAGAGCCTGGATTAACATACTTAGTAGTTCTAATCTCCAGTGAGATGCCTCAAATATGAGCCTGATAAGTTTAACAGCATTTCAAATGGATTGAGCACAAGTCCTCTGCACTGCTGCTTATCAGGGTTGTGTCAGTGCAATGCTCCATTGTTCAAAGATACTTCACTGTATATAAAGTACTTCGGAACATACGATCATGAAAAATTGAATGGAAATTTGTTCTTCATTCCATTTGAGGAATAGAGGCATGGAGTCATCAAATCATTCATCGGTGTTAAAGGAGGCAAACTCAATGCTACCGTTTATTTCAAGATGCCTCAACTACAAAAAACAGGGAGGCTCATGTTGAGGCTCTATAAGGCGCTGGTCAGGCCGCATTTGGACTATTGTGAGCCATTTTGGGCACCATATCTGTGGAAGGGTGTGCTGGCCCTGGAGAGGGTCCAGAGGAAGTTTACACAAATGAACCCAGGAATGAGTGGGTTAAAATATGATGAACGTTTGACGTTTTGTGTGTCTTTCCTTGGAAAACCAGCAACTGCAGTTCCTTGTTTGCACAAGCATACCGTACATCTTCATTGCTACTGTATCTACTTTATCATCAAACAAAGTCTTACGGCCAACTCTGAAGGAAACACCTTGAAGAAAACTCTTCAGAGGGAAATAATTGGGAGAAAATAGAAGGAAAGATGTTCTCTTCAACTCAGAGTGGAGACAGGGGCACATGGAAGGATTTAACTTTGCTGGTAGTCAGAAGGCAGGTCGCTTTCTTAACATTATGTGCCAAACTACCTGTATCCACAGGCTCTTGAATTGTAATAAGATTATAAAAAAGTGTAGCTGTGTCCCTGCTTTCCACCCTTTCCCACCACTTCCACACATACCCAATGCTTATCATTCCATCACAGACACATGGGCTAGTGAAAGCACTATGGTTGACATTAATCCATGTAGTTCTATGTTGCACGTTATTTCACAGGAGCAAGGTTAAAAAACAGTAAATATCTGTTTGCTATTAGCATTGGTTTTATCGGGGTGGAAATGGTATCTGTCTCTACTGGAAGACTGATCCATTGTCAAGCAGCAATCCAACTAAATTGAATCTGATCCCATTTCAGCGACCTGTGTTTCAGGATTTACATCAACTGTGCAGGATGAAATTGAATTACTTTGTGTTATTCAGCTGTCATTTAAACCGCGTGGCTGAGGTAATGTTGCACATACACGAGCCAAATGTATCTGACGAGACGATAGTTAATACTAGACGAAGGATCTTTTGCATCAAGATGACTTAATTTATATTCCAACTTTAATCAATGTTGTCCAATTGATGTTGTCCATGATTGAAAAAATACCATGAGTGAAAGTTTGTTGTTTTACAGCAAGTCACCTTGAAAGATTGGCTTAAGGACCTGTCCCACTGTACGAGGTAAATCAATTTGGCTCGTATAGCGGCTCGTACGAGTAACGGTAGGTACTCGGGAACTCCGGTAAACTCGTGACGTTTTTTCAACACTGTGAAAAAAATACTTGTGATGAAAAAAATTGTTACTTTTTACATGTACGAGCCACTACGAGACATCCACGAACTGCAATGGACCCGCTACGGACATTCTCCGAGTTCGAATCAGGGGAAAACTCGGGAGAACTCTTGAATTACCTCATACAGTGGGACAGGCCCTGCTATCTGGAGAAGGTGTCGGAGAAGAATTTTTAATGCAGAGATAGTTACATTCTTGATTAGTATGGGTGTCAGGGTTTATGGGGAGAATGCAGGAGAATGGGATTTAGAGGAATAGATAGATCAGCCATGATTGAACGGCAGAGTAAACTTGATGGGCTGAATGGCCTAATTCTGCTCCTATCACTGAAGAATGTATGATTTTCATACTAATTTTATTCCTTGCCATGGCAGAAAGGTGGATTCTACCTGTTGGGTATAGAATGTCAAAGGGGCAGTAAAGAACGGCTCCATTTGCCCCATTGCAGTGGTAGTCTCTTTATTTGGAGCAATGGGAGAATCCTTCCATGCAGGCTGCAGTTCGCCTGTAAGTGTAGCAGTGAAGGACTTTTTCCTGTTTTCTGCCCCAAGATCAAGAAAGAAAATATTCACCTCACACTTACTGCCCCGAGTGATGAACGCAAGCATACCATATGCCTTCATTATCACTCTTTCTCCATGTATTGGCATTTTCATGGAGCTACGGAGTTGGAGCCCAAGATCCGTCATCCTGTAAATATATCAATGTGTTAATGGTCTTGCCTTTAACTCTACACTTTCTCCTTACATTTGACCAGAGGTGCAACACCATACACTTGTTTGGAGTAAGCACTATCTGCCCTTTCTCCACCTATTTCTGCAGTTGGTCTAAAATCCCACTGTATACTTTGACAATCTTCCTCACTGTCTGCAACTCCAGCCATCTTGGTGTCTACTGCAAACTTGCTAACCAACCCATCTACATTTAAGGTCAACTTGTTTATGTATATCTCACAAATAACAGGGGTTCCGGCACAGATCCCTGCAGAACTCCACTGGTCTCAGGCCTCCAGCCAGGATAACACACACAACTTCCCACCACAACCCTCTGTCTTCCATGAATAAGCCAATGAGTTTTGCAACATTCCTAAAACCTACATGGCATGTTATCAGGGTACACAAAAGGCTGGAGAAACTCAGCGGGTGCAGCAGCATCTAAGGAGCGAAGGAGATAGGCGACGTTTCGGGTCGAGACCCTTCTTGGTCTCGACCCGAAACGTCACCTATCTCCTTCGCTCCTTAGATGCTGCTGCACCCGCTGAGTTTCTCCAGCCTTTTGTGTACCCTCGATTCTCCAGCATCTGCAGTTCCTTCTTTAACACTGGCATGTTATCAGGTTCATTTACTTCAGATTGCTTTTCTACCACAAAAACCACAAACGTATCAGACCTGGTTTAAAGGTCAAACATGGGGAGGTGGATTTAGCATAAATGGGGCATCTTGGTTGGCATGGCTAAGTTGGACTGAAGGACCAGTTTCCACGCCGTATGGCTCTATGACTCTATCTGCACTATGATAGGCAACAGAAGATGATAGGAACCATGAATAACAGAAAGGTCCTGTGGGGCTAAATGGTCCACTCGTGTTCCTTCAACATTGCAGGAGTACAACAAACCCATAAAAAGTTATTGATCCTTTCAAATTAATATAAAGGGGGAAACGATTGCACAGCACGATGATTCTGCAGCTTGACCAGCTCTGCCGATCAAGGAAGCACCATGTGGGAAAACATCAATTTCCATATAAATGGGATTCCATCCTCGCTCATTCTAAAGCAGATAATTCCAATTCATATTTGTATCCATGGTTCATGTTTCACAGGAGCATTGATTATTCAATTATTATTTCAAGCAAAAAAACAAAACCTTCAGATGAAAAGGCATTAACAGGCAAGGGTAAATAATTTTGGGGTGCATAGTGCCAGGTTACTGGTTTTGATATCATACCATGTTCTGTCTCTAATTGGAAAGAGAGTCAGTGCACCCCATTTAACGAGCATTTCTATAGATTATCTTTAGGGGCAGTATGGTGGCGTAGAGGTAGAGTTGGTGCTTTACAACATTTACAGCGCCAGAGACCCGGGTGCGATCCTGGTTTTGGGTTGTTGGCTGTATGGAGTTTGCAAGTTCTCCCCATGACCTGTGTGTGTTTTCTCCGAGAACTTTGGTTTCCAACCACACTCCAAAGACGTACAGGTTTGTAGGTTAATTGGCTTGGGATAAATTTTAAAACTGTTCCTGGTGTAGCAAAATATTAATGTGCGGGGATCGCCGGTCGGTGGGCCAAAGCGCCTGTTTCCGCGCTGTATCACCAAAAAAATTGTAAATATTTAAGTAAGTAGGTTTATTGGCCAAGTATTCACATACAATGAATTTGCCTTGGTGCTCCGCCCACAAGTAAAAACATGGCTTACAGTGACAGTTACAAATGACTCAGAAAACACTAAACATTAATAATAATAAGACATTTATGATAAAACACCATTGATCAAGCATGTGAACCAACACAATACCAGATCAAAGGGATCAAAGAGTAACTACTCATGGATAAAAACTGTTTTTATGTCTGGCTGTGGCAGCTTCGACAATCCGGAGTCGCCTTCCAGAGGGAAGTGATTCAAAGAGTTTGTGGCCAGGTTAATGGTTAATAACAGTAAACTCTGATTTTGATCCAATTTAGAGTTCCTGCTAACAGTAACCATTCCACTTCAGATTTCCCAGAAATAGTTCAATCTCTGATTCAGGGTCTTTCTCAAGCGCTATTGCAGTTCCTCAACATTGAGTTCCTCAGTTCAAAGTCACTAATAAGAGTCACTGCTTAAATCTGGAGCCAAGTAGCAACCAATACTTTGCCTGAAATTCCTCTCCAAAAGCATTGGATCACCTGTCTGCAAGTAATCCTTTGTAATAATCACCCGATTTCAGCCTGGGCTTATTTTCCTAGTGCGGACCCTACAGTTTTCCAAATATTCTTCCGAAGTTTTCAGATATTTTAATGCATATTATTTGTTGGTCACATTTGGGTTGCACGATGGCGCAGTGGTAGAGTTTCTGCCTTAGAGCGCCAGTGACCCAAGTTCAATCCTGATTACGGATGCTATCTGTACCGTGTTTGTTCGTTCTCCCCGTGACCTGCGTGGGGTTTTCTCCCACACTCCAAAGACGTACAAGTATGTCGGTTAATTGGCTTGGTATAATTGTAAAATTGTCCCTAGTGTGTGTAGGGTAGTGTTCATGCGTGGATCGCTGGTCAATACAGACTCGGTGGGTGGAAGGGCCTGTTTCCAGGCTGTATCTCTCAACTAAACTAAAAAAGATTTGGAAAACTGTAGGATCTGCACTGGGAATCTAAGCGCAGACTCTGTGCGTCAAAGGGCTTGTTTCCACTCTGTATCTCTAAACTAAACTAAACATTTTTTTGCACTTCTGTAAATTGCTAACTGGGATCAAGTATAGTATATAAGCTAACAGATACTCTGTGAATGTCAATGGTGCCTTTGTCAATTGTAAATTGATTAAGAATTAGCAAAAAATAAATATTTTTAAAAAAGCAAGCATAAGGTGCATACAGATGCTCAGGTACCGAATAATGAACCCCCAGCTCAGGCTCTGATTTTGAAAAAAATATTTTAATCTTATATGATTCATAAGATTTCAATGATTATTCTGCTCAGCAAGATATCTATCAACTGATTTTTCCCTCTGAACCACCCAATAACTGGAAGTGACAGGTTTCCACTTTCTCTCCTCGATTCCCGTGGCCAGCTTGTTTTAGAGTACAACTGCACAAATAACTTTCCTCCCGTTCTCATGCTGTTTAATGGGTGTTGCTGCTGATATCTCAGTGGGATACAGTTCCTGACATGGACGCACAAAACATTCCAACCTTGAAGTCTTGCCGAGCAGCTGTTGTATTAAAGTGTTTGGACATAAACCATGGAAAAGTTGATTAAGAGCAAGTTTTGTGATGGGCAGTTCAGCATAAGGTGTCGAAGGATAAGGCTCAGGAAGCCTGCTTTTTCCAGTACTTATCCTCCTTTGCTTCATTATGTTCGGTGGATCTTGCCAGTGTTGATTTAATCAGTTGTGACGCATGCTTTCACCAGCACTCTCTTTGTGATGTGCTGGCAACTCGCATCCACACGGGGACAATGAAATACAGTGTGCTGAGCAATCTCCGGCATAATTAACCCCCAAAGTCCTTTAGTTAGGAAAGGAAGGACTGTGGCCAACATCCAACACTGCAAAGGTAGGCAAGATCCAGCTGTTCTATGTCAGTTCTCAACTGGAGCCCATGTTAATATTAGCAGTTAATTGCGTCTCCCCAAACTATGCACGGTGCTGAACAACTTGGTGATTAATCTTAGCTAAAGCAAAACACGTTGCCGATAAAAAAAAAGGGAATAAGTGGGCTCTTAATTTAATATATTAAAAAAACCATTCCAACATACTCTTTAACATTTAATGCAGGTTTCCTGCCTGTTTATGCTTATACTGTTATGGGCCTGTCCCACTTACGCGACTTTTTCGGCGACTGCCGGTACCTGTCATAGGTCGTTGTAGGTCGCCGAAAATGTTCAACATGTTGAAAATCCAGCAGCGTCCAGAACAAAGTACGTCTCTTTGGGCGACTACGCACGACCATACAGGTTTCACCCCGTGAGTAGTCTCCTCAGTCGCTCAAAGAGTAGTAACGTCTATCTGGTCGCCGCTGGATTTTCAACATGGTAGAAATTTTCTGCGACCTGCAACGACCTATGACGGGTGCCGGCAGTCGCAGAAAAAGTTGCATAAGTGGGACAGGCGCATTAGACGTGCACTATGATTTGACAAGTGTGTAAAGTGGAAGGTTTTATTTGGAGCCTTGAAAGAAGAGAAAGTGGTGGAAAGGTATTACACAATACACAATAAACAATAGACAATAGGTGCAGGAGTAGGCCATTCGGCCCTTCGAGCCTGCACCGCCATTCAATGTGATCATGGCTGATCATCCCCAATCAGTACCCCGTTCCTGCCTTCTCCCCATATCCCCTGATTCTGCTATTTTTAAGAGCCCTATCTAGCTCTCTCTTGAAAGTATCCAGAGAACCAGCCTCCACCGCCCTCTGAGTGAGAAAAAGTGTTTCCTCGTCTCCGTTCTAAATGGCTTACCCGTTATTCTGAAACTGTGGCCCCTGGTTCTGGACTCACCCAACATCGGGAACATGTTTCCTGCCTCTAGCGTGTCTAAACACTTAATAATCTTGTATGTTTCAATAAGATTCCCTCTCATCCTTCTAAACTCCAGAGTATACAAGCCCAGCCGCTCCATTCTCTCAGCATATGATGGTCCCGCCATCCCGGGAATGAACCTTGTAAACCTATGCTGCACTCCCTCAAAAGCAAGAATGTCCTTCCTCAAATTAGGGGACCAAAACTGCACACAATACTCCCGGTTCTCACTAGCCGTCTCACTGGTTATAAAGGCCTTGCTGCCTGCTGTAACTGCAAACATTCAATGGAACCCCTTTACTTTGCCAATCATGGTGCATATTGCTGCCCTTACCCAGACTTTCCCTGACTACGGACAAAAATTGTAGCACTTAAGATGTGTTGAACATTGGACTGTCTTATGAAGAAAGAAATTGGCTGGAGGATAGACTCGGTTGAAACTTATACTCTCTAGAATTTATGGAGGATTTGAAAATAAGAAGTGAGAGGGGATCGGAATATCATTATGCCTGAGACGCCTGCAATAACTAACAAAATTGGAGTGTTGGTCCTAAGGGGTTGAACAGGCTAAACAGACTATCGCAGTCTCCACCACCCACCTGAAGATTGTTCATTGCATTTAAAGTTTGCCACTATCATCGATGCCCTTGGGGAAAAAAAGGTCTGACTGTCTACCCTATCTATACTTCTCATACTTTTATAATTTATTGACAATTTACATGGTTTCAGGCAGGTATTATGACTGATCTGCCTACCAGCGCAGTGCTTTCCCGACAGAGAACTTTTTAAGGAAAGCTGGCAAAACATCTTTAAGTACACAATGATGATAATAAAGAAAAAAGAAATTTTTCATGGTTATTCTGTGAGACCACACCTGTATTGCGTTACAGTTTTGGTCTCCACTCATCCACACTGATTCAGACTCTCTGGAAAGACACATAGAAACTTACAAAGGGTTGAACAGTTAGCCCGAAGTTGGGGAATCCAAGGCAAGGTTAAGTTTATGAGATTTACACAGAGTGGGAGTTAACTCTCTGATGTGGCCAGTTCATTGCTATATTTAAGAGGGAGTTAGATGTGGCCCTTGTGCCTAAGGGGATCAGGGGGTATGGAGAGAAGGCAGGTACGGGATACTGAGTTGGATGATCAGCCATGATCATATTGAATGGCGGTGCAGGCTCAAAGGGCCTACTCCTGCACCTAATTTCTATGTTTCTATGTTTCTATCTCCGCACCCAGAGCCGGATTTACATATAAGCTTCATAGGCTTAAGCCTAGGGCCTCAAGACCTAGGGGGGGCTCGGCTGAGTCGGATTTACCACTAGGCTTCATAGGCTGAAGCCTAGGGCCTCGAAATCTAGGGGGCCTCCAGCCAAGGCAGGACACCTGCCGTTCAACTCTGAGCGGGCCCCCCTCTTTGTCTCTCTCTCTCTGTGTCAATCTCCGTCTCCGCCAGCCATCCGTATCTGGGTCTCCGCTCTCCGCTCGCTTCTCATCCGCCGGCACGGCAGGCCGCCTTGCACATGTGTACTGCTACGGCCAACACATCCTCCACCTGTACATGCGCACATCCACGGCCAGCACAACATAAAAATCAACGCAGAATCACTCCCTGGAGCTGGAGTAACTCCCTCGAGTAACTCTTGCTTCTGGTTTCCTGGTCCTCCAAAAATATTCTAAATTGAATTTAAACTGGTGGAGGGTCCATCACCAAACTACAAACTCTGAACAATAACAGCCTATTGCATTTGATCTGTTTATTTATTGTATATATATATATTGTTTACGGTATATAAACACACTGAACTTTTATATCCCACACATCAGCGACGTAGGAAGGACATTGCGTTGCAAGAAGGTCAAGAGTGGGATTCAGGACGTTTATTGGATAGACTCGGTCTCTCTGGAAATTTAGAGATTGAGAGGGGATCGTCCCAGTTAGAATTGTTCAATGAAATCCTTACTTGCAGCAGCACAACAGAAGATGTAAAAATAATACTCTGTAAACAATGTTATAAACGAGAAAACAAATGTGTATATTTAAACAATATATGAATATATAACTATATATATATATATATACACACACGTGTGTGTGTGTGTGTGTGTGTGTGTGTGTGTGTGTGTGTGTTGTGTGTGTGTGTGTGTGTGTGTGTGTGTGTGTATAATATATATACCCACACACACACATACACAATTTCCCGCCTGGGATTAATAAAGTTCTATTGTATAGTATTGCGTGTGTAGGAAGGAACTGTAGATGCTGGTTTAAACTGAAGAAAGACACAAAAAGCTGGAGTAACTCAACAGGTCAGACAGAATCTCAGGACAAAAGGAAAATATTATGTTTTGGGTTGGGTCTGAAATAGGTTCCTGCACACCTTTGGAATGTGAAAGGAAACAAGAGCACCCGGAAGAAACCCATGCGATCAAAGGGAAAAGGAGCAAACTCCATACAGACAGGACCCATATTCAGGATCAATTCCGGGTCTCTGGCTCTTTTAGGCAGCAACTTTATGGCCAATGTACTGCCCTATAGTCTTGAATTGAATTAAAGCATACAGTAGCTGTAAAGGGGGATATAGCGTCACTTAGCGATTTAAAACTGAAAATGGATATTTTCTTTTGTTTGGTGACCAAAGTTATCAACATATAATTTTTTGTGTGTTGGAAAACAATATATAGTGGCACAGCTGGTAGACTTGCTGCCTCACACGCCAGCTATCTGTGCTCGATCCTGTCCTCGGGCACTGTCTGTGTTGAATTTGCACATTCTCCCTGCAAGCGTGTGGGTTTCCTCCCACATCCCAAAAACACATTGGCTTTGTAGGTTAACTTGTCTCTGTAAAATTGCCCCTAATGTGTAGGGAGTGGGTGAGGAAAGTGGGATAACAGAACTTGTGTGAATGGGTAGACAAAAATGCTGGAGAAACTCAGCGGATGAGGCAGCATCTATGGAGCGAAGGGGGGGGGACACACGAAAAAGAAAGGAAGAGGCAGAGACAGTAGGCTGTGGGAGAGCTGGGTTAGGAGGGAGAAAGCAAGGACTACCTGAAATTAGGGAAGCCAATGTCCATACCGCTGGGGTGTAAACTACCCAAGCAAATATGAGGTGCTGCTCCTCCAATATGTGGTGGGCCTCACTCCGGCCATGGAGGAGGCCCAGGACAGAAAGGTCGGATTCGGAATGGGAGGAGGAGTTGTGGTGTTGAGCCACTGGGAGATCAGGTATGGTTATTGCGAACTGAGTGGAGGTGTTGTGCGAAGTAACCGTAGTCTCGCCACGGTTGATCATATGCTGAATAATCCAACCACATTTTTGTTTGGAAGTGGAAAGAAATAATAGAAATTGCATTCATTGAAACGTGTAAAAAGAGTTGAGATACTGTATTATAATTTTGCTGCATGTCATTGTGGTATATATCATGTCTTGATTGGTGAATAGGTTTAGTTTGTGACTTTATTTGAAGCAGAAATAATATGTGAATGCTTCATTGAGCATAATTCCGACTGGTAACTACGCACTTCGTCCAAGCACATTATCACACGCATCATGCAAGCCATCTTAAATGACCACCTAAACTGTCATTTGGCAACTTAAAAAGCTGCCAAGGTTGCCCGGCTGGCCACAGAGAAAAAAAAGTGAGAGCCCTGCAAGGTGTATAATATTTTTGACACTGTCATAGGCCTTTCTTACACATGCTGTCACAACGCGCTGTAGTCTCTAAACAACCCTGCAGTAATTTTCCTTGCCCTCCATATCAGAATAATAGTGTTTTAAGCCAATAACTCGACACTAGCACTGGCAATAAAAAAATAAATAAATAGCGCAGCTTTCCAGCCCCTTATCTCATTGGCCACACTCGGCTGCAAATCGGTGTCAATCTGGTGGACCATCTTCCTCTAGTCGTGGGGGTGGGGGATTGGGAGGGGCCTCACAAGTGGAACAACCTAGGGCCTCTCGTCATCTAAATCCGGCCCTGTCCACACCACATGAGCGTACTTTCCGCAGCCAGCATTAAGTTCCACAAACTTCCCAGTTGACAAAATGTGTTGGAAAGAACTGCAGATGCAGAGCATCTAAGGTAATCGAAGGTAGACACAAAATGCAGGAACAACTCAGCGGGACAGGCAGCATCTCTGGAGAGAAGGAATGGGTGACGTTTTGGGATCAATCTGAAGAAAGGTCTTGACCCGAAACGTCACCCGTTTCTTCTCTCCAGAGATGCTGCCTGTCCCGCTGAGTTACTCCAGCATTTTGTGTCTAACTTCCCAGCTGAAACTGATTCCAAGGCCACAATTAGGGAATTGTATTCAGTTTTGGTCACTGTGTTATAGAAAAGATGCTGCCAAGCTGGAAAGGGTGTAGAGAAGATTTACGAGGATGTTGTCAGGACTCGAGGGCCTGAACTGTAGGGAGAGGCTTGGACTTTACCAGGGCGCAGGAGGATGAGGGGTGATCTTATGAAGGCGTACAAGATCTCGAATTTCACTGTACCTTAGTTGGCACATGTGACAAAAAAAATACCTTTGAACCTTTGAACCTTTAAACCTTTGAAGATCACCAGAGAAATAGATCGGGTAAGCGCACTCTTTTGCCCAGAGTTAGGAAGGACAAGAGAACATAGGTTTAAGTTGAGGGGGGAAAGTTTGAATCGGAACCTGAGGGGTAACGTTTTGCACAAAGGATAGTACAGATGTCACGATTCACGAAAAAGGCAGTTTGGGAATGGACATTGATGCCAACATTTCCAACTCCCACTTCCCAAGGCCTCGTCCGTTTTGCATGAATGGATAATCAAACAGGTTCCAAAGCATTCTCTGCACTCAGGATTTTCCACTTAATACTTTAACTGAATAGCAGGAATGCTGATTATTGAGTCCCGTTCCATAGTCCTAGTGTACGGAATATATTTATCTTTCTCTCTCAGTTCTAATTGAGCTGCTGGTGGTTGCAGTTTTCCTATCCAATGCCACTGAGGGCCTTTTCTGCAAGACCCTGCAATCTTACGCAGAACATAGAGCAGAGAACGCAGAACAGTACAGCACCACAGACATACAGGTTTGTAGGTTAATTGGCTTGGTATAAATGTAAAATTGGCCCTAGTGTGAGTAGAGTATTGGTAATGTGCGAGGATCGCTGGTCGACGCGGACCGGCTGGGCCGAAGGGCCTGTTTCTCTAAACTAAACTAAACTAAACAGAGGAACAGGTCTTCGGCCCACTATGTCTGTGCCGAATATGATACCAAGACAAAGTAAATTTTAATTTATTTAGTTTAGTTTAGAGATACAGCGCAGAAACAGGCCCTTGGGCCAAACCAGGCCAACCTACGATCCTTGCACGCTACCTCTATCCTACACACACTAGGGACAATTTACAATTATACCAAGCCAATTAGCCTACAAACCTGTACGTCTGTGGAGTGTGGAAGGAAACAGGAGCACCTGAAGAAAACCCATGTGGTCAGAGGGAGATCGTACAAACTTCGTACAGACAGTACCCATCGTCAGGGTTGAACCTGGGTCTCTGCCGCTGCAAGGCAGCAACTCTACCGTTGCGCCACCCTGTCGCCCCTCATGATACATATCTCGCCATTCTCAGCATATCCATGTGTTACCATACTGACAGCGAGGATATTGGCAGAAGACTGAGCTCTCAATATATTTACCCTGGCATTTCTGGGCGATGTTTTGAATTCTTATCAGGATCTCGCAAATGTCCTTGTGAAACACCACAGGAATGTGTGGCAATTCCTGAAGAGCTCAGCCATCCCATCTGTCATTCTGCTAAAATATTCCATCTTGTGAATTTTGACTGCTCATTTGATCCAATTTGATCCAATTTTCACACAGAGAGCTGTGAGTCTATGGAATTATCTGCCTCCGAGGGCAGTGGAGGCCAGTTATCTGGATACGTTCAAGAGAGAGCTAGATAGGGGGATGGGGGGGAGGGGGGGCAGGGGTACTGATTGGGGATGATAAGCCATGATCACATTGAATGGCGGTGCAGGCTCAAAGGGCCGAATGGCCTGCTCCTGCACCTACTGTCTATTGTCTATTGTTGTCACATTCCACTGCTCCAGGCATTTACACTCAACTTTATTTACGTCAGTAACAACTTGGAAGATGATGCATTTCAATGAATAGAGTTCTCAGCGTTACTGTCAGCAAGTGCCTCACCTAGGTATGCTCAACAATTCGAAACCTACAGCAGCATGTTAGGTATTTTGGACTAAGATCAGAGGGATGTGGGTAGAAATCTGTGATCACAGGGAAAATGTGCAAATTCCACACAGACAGCACCCGAGTTGAGAATCGAACTGACGTTGTGAGGCAGCAGCTTTTTTTACTCAGTGGGTGGTGGGTATAGGGATTGAGCTGCCTGAGAAGATAGTTGAGACAGGATGGGATTTAAACTCTCATATCATTAGACCAGGCCTGTGGATTACTAGTCCAGCAATAGAACCACTCGACAAGTGAAGTTACCTATAATCCATTCATTTGTGGATTAGTGATAAAAAAATAACCATTGTTGTTTGTAAAAGCCTGCCGGATCACTGACACCGATAATTAAAATCTGCCACCCCCTACATAGTTGGGCCTACATAACTCCAGCCCCAGGCTATGCTGTTGAGGGTGAGTTCCTCCTAGTAACTGAGAAGTGTCATCACTACCATCAGAGAAAAAACCAAGAAGGAGCAAAAAGTGGTTGATCTTAGCTAACAGCTGAGAACAAATTAAAAAGAAAGGATGATCTCTGAGAACTTATAGTGAGACAGCGAGGAATCAGGCCCTTCGACCCAACTTACATTAGTCCCACCCCGCCTGTGTTTGGCCCATATCCCTCTACACCCGTCCCATCCATGTACCTGTCCAAATGTTTCTTAAACGTTGTGATAGTACCTGCCTCAACTATCTCCTCTGGCAGCTCGTTCTATACACCCACCACCCTCTGTGCAAACATCGGAAGCAAAAATGAGGTTGTCACCAAAGGTCTGCACCAAAGGGTGGTTGTGCCACTATCAGATGCTAATCTTCCCATATGGCTCCATGGCTCCATTAAAACAATGATATCAAGTCCAGCCTGAGTGCCAGCTTTTGTTATCATCGCATGTGGATGGAAAGGGGATTTCCCATTCCATCCTTCTTCCTGTTGATCTATCTGTACATTCCACAGGAAACCCTGAGGGGGATCTGGCAACATAAACTATAAATCAGTATTCAGGATTCCTCAGAACCAACAAAGTAACATTGCAGGCCTGCAGCAGTGTATTGCCTTGGATGGAATCTTTTAGATGTTGCTTTCAGAGTTACGCATCAGTTTGCTTTCAGAGTTACGCATCAGTGTGCGAGGATCTGATGTCAGATGTAAACCAAAATAAATATCACAGTGCCCAGAGTTGCCTCATAGATACAAGTTTAATCTTAAGACCGCAGAGCTGAGGCCATCACAGTGAACTCAATAACGAAGTGGTGAATCCGAAGGACAAAACTTCAAACGCAACAAGTCGACATATTTCAGTCTCCGTCTTTATGTGTCTTCTTCAACATGTAATTTATGAGGAACTGTGCTCAGGCAGCCCTTGATGGATAAACAGAGAGTTCCTGTATTGCACACAGGAACACAATTCATGCCTTCGCAATGCCAGGCATTGAAGCCAAGCCACCATGTTAAGAGTCAATGTGATTATGGGGTTTGACAGATATTTGATTAGTGTCACGCTCGTGGAGAGATGGCCGACCCTGACCCGTGACCTCCTTCATCCTCTACATTGCACAGTTGAGGGTAATGGCTGAAGCTTTGAGCCATTATAACTCTGGCTTCACTACTTCTCCAATACAAGCCTAAACTGTCCAGATGGGCGTAAAAGCGTTTGTGTTATAAGTTGAAGAGCCTGAAGCCCATCAAGGTTATTGTTCATTCAGCCCACCACAGAAGAAGCAGAGCAAACCTCGACCTTCTTTTAACTGAACAACCTTGTCTACTTATATAACAGTGGCGCAGCGGTAGAGTTGCTGCCTTACAGCGCTTACAGAGCTAGAGACGGGTTTACTCCCGACTACAGGTGCCGCCTGTACGGAGTTTGTACGTTCTCCCATGACCTGCGTGAGTTTACTCTGAGATATTCGGTTTCTTCCCACATTTTAAAGACGTACAGGTTTGTAAGTACATTGGCACCAGTAAATAAAGGAAATTGTCCTTAGTGTGCAGGATAGTGTTAGTGTACGGAAATTGCTGCTCAGCTCGGACTCAGTGGGTCAAAGGGCTTGCTGCCGCGCTGTATCTTTAAACTAAACTGAACTAAGTAACTGCAAGGCACAAGTTGACTGGTAGTGTTTAGATACATGGTGGGGGCATGATATGGGGCTGTGCAGTGTATTTGGTGGCCTTCTCTTATTGAGGTATGTTTTCACTCTAAAATCATGGAACTTATGCTGTCGAAGGAGGCCTAATCAGTACAATCTGTTTCACAGCAACTCTCAGGAATTCCACACCCCATTGCAATAGGTTGAAGGTAGGAAACATACACACATTCCCCCAGTTGTAAGTCATAAGGATTTATATGAGGTGTCCATGACTCAGACGGTCAGAGAATAGAAAGTGAATTAAGGGGGGATTTTTCCATTGCATTTGGTGCTAAGGCAAACATTAAAAATGTGAAGAATTTATTTGAATTCAAGAATAAAGAAACTGGTGAAGGGTGGCAAAGTGTAGCAATGTGAAATATTAGAAGAAGATGAAAATACTAGTTTGCAGAATGGGCATGTGGTTGGTAGGTGCAGTTTAATATGTAACTTGGAATTTAATAAGAATAATTAATTCAGGTTAATTTGGGCCGCACAGTAGTGCAGCAGTAGAGTTGCTGCATTAGATTCTAACCCAACTACGAAAGCTGTCTGCACAGAGTTTCAACGTTCTCCCTGTGACCGCATGGGTTTTTTCTGGGTGCTCCGGCTTCCTCCCACACTCCACAAACATACAGGTTTGTAGACTAATTGGCTTGGTACAATTGTAAACTGCCCCTACAGTAAAGGATAGAGTAAGTGTTCTGGGATCGCTGGTCAGCGCAGGCTCGGTGGGCCGAAAGGCGGGCCTGGTTCCGCGCTGTATCTCTAAACTTCTTCTCTGTGGATTGTCGCCTTGTCATGGTGGAGAAGCTTGTGTGGTCCTGAGATCCTTGGAGCGATGCCGTCTGGAGCTATGCTCCTGGTAGGGCCACCCATGGCGGTAAAGTTGAGGGGGAGGTCCCTGACAAAGAGCAATCCAACCAAGACCTCAACGGTGGAACAGGCGGAGGACGATGGCTGACTTTAGTGGAGCGTCACAACGGCTGGGAAGGTGGATGAAGGCTGCAGCAGAAAAGGGTCCCTGGTCGGCCTGGACTCCATGCCCCTGGATCCTGACCCAGATCTGTCAAGGACCATGTGGTGGCTGTCTGTGCACCAGTCTCCCCACATTAAACAAAGTCACGCACAGGCGACCTCCCAAAAGAGGACAATCATACTCGTTTCGAGTGACCGCCGATGATGATGATGTTCTCTAAACTAAACTAAAATTTGATTTTGAATCATGGACTTTCGATGTGTATGAACAAAGTAACCTTGGATGCACTCACATGCATTGAAGGATGGGGTCAAAAGGGTTTTTTTTAACTGGAAATATAGAAAACATATACTGGATGCCTGCTGATCTCGCCCAAGCAAACCCACACCCCCCATTTGGCTTCAGAGGATCCACTTCCTCAGTTTTGTTTAATGTAGAGATACAGCATGGAAACAGGCCATTTGGCCCACCGAGTCCGCACCGACCAGCGATACCCGCACATTAGCACGATCCCTCACTAAGGATATTTTTAACATATACTAGACTAAGTGGGACACACACACTCACACACACTCACACACACACACACATCCACCTCACAGTCACACTCACACACATACACTCCCTCACACACACACACTCACTCACACACACACATACACTCACACACACATACACTCACACACACACACACACTCACACACACACTCACTTACACACAGACACACACTCACACACACACACTCACACACACACACACACACACACAGACTCACACGCACATACTCACACACACATACACTCACACACACATATATATTCACATACACTCACACACACGCAGACGCACACACACACACAACACACACATACACTCACACACACACACATACACTCACACACACACATACACTCACACACACACATAGACACACACACGTACACATACACTCAATTGCACAATCAGTGCGACCTGTCCACTAAGCGGAAGTCACGAAATGAGCGGGACTTTTGGACTAAACACAGTTGGACCTAATAAAGCATTTATTCCTTCCAAACACAGTCGGACCTAATAAAGCAATTATTCCTTCCAAACACAGTCAGACCTAATAAAGCATTGCAGTTTCAAGCACAGGCAGAGCAGCAGGCCAAAAAACCCATGGCATTGGGCTAACAAATCATTTATTGCAAGTACATTGCAGACTCACAGTTCAGTTGATTCACAGCTTAGAATGACAGTCGTGGCCTCTCTCTCGCGATCTTGCAGATTGAATGAATCATGTCCAGGCATCCGGGGTTTTATAGTCCTGCCCCCCCCCCCTCCCCCGGAAGGGGCGTTACCTTCTTTGCGGTGATTGACAGGCGAGTGGTCCAATCAGCTGATCTCAAGGTTTTTTAAACACTCAGAATTTTTTATTTTTCATCGATGGGAAAATTCCTCGGGGCTGGCTCAGCAGAGGAGGACTGTGAGTAAGATGGCCAAACATCACAGCAATACAGGGTAGCGTTTTTTCTAAAATCAATATACAGCGCAGACAGGAAGTGGTCAAGATGAGACTTTTAATTAGACAATAGACAATAGACAATAGGTGCAGAAGTAGGCCATTCGGCCCTTCGAGCCAGCACCACCATTCAATGTGATCATGGCTAATCATCCCCAATCAGTACCCCGTTCCTGCCTTCTCTCCATATCCCCTGACTCCGCTATTTTTAAGAGCCCTATCTATCTCTCTCTTGAATGCATCCAATAGGGCAATAGCCCTTTTAAATACGGATCAGAAGGTATTAGCTAAGACTTTGGCTCATAGATTAAGCCTAGTTATCGGTAAATTAATACATCCAGAACAAACTGGGTTTATACCTAAACGACACTTGTTTTATAATTTGAGACGTTTATTTAACATAATATATTCGTAGAGAATGCCAAACGAAGATCTAACAATTATTTCTCTAGATGCAGAAAAGGCTTTCGACCAAGTGGAATGGTCTTATCTTTTCACAGTGTTGGAAAAATTCCAATTGGGAGAAAACGTTACTTTATGGGTGAAGCTTTTATACACTAATCCGACTGCTAGGAATATTGACAAATCATATGCTTTCACCTAAATTTTATTTATCTAGGGGTAACAGACAAGAATGTGCTCTTTCCCCAATATTATTTGCTTTAGCCATAGAACCCCTTGCCGAGAGTATTAGGTCCCATTCAGGCATTTATAGATATAATACCAAATATACTTCCAATAAAATTTAGTTATACGCAGATTATGTACTTTTATGCATTACTAATCCCCAAGTTAGTATTCCAAATGTTTTAAACATTATAGAACATTATAGAACAATTTAGTTCTTTTTCTGGATACAGAATTAATTGGAATAAAAGTGAAATCATGCCAATAAAAGAACAAGCCCCTTCTCAACTTCAACAATTTCCCTTCAGAGTCGTTATTGAAAAGTTTAGAGATCTTGGAATTTACGTGACTAGAAGGTATTCCCCTGAGATTTATAGGCGAACATGGGAGGACGAACTGAGTTTGCCCATTTCGAAAGATATATGGGAGGAAGGCCTACAATACATACACTACTGTTCTTTAAATGCCAGGAATTGCCTGATACCATTTAAAGTATTGCATAGGTTATACTATTCAAAGACCAAATTGAACAAGATCTTCCCAACTATCTCTCCTCTTTGTGATAAATGACACTTTCAAGAAGTTACCCTAACTTCTATATAAATATACAAAACGTCTGGATGGAAACATTCAATATCATTTCTAAAACACTTAAAACTCAATTGGAGCCAGATCCAAAACTAATCATATTAGGCATGTCAGATATTTCAAAGACGCTTCCTTGACTATGGTTAATAACTGCGAAAAAACCTATACTTAAATTCTGGAAAAAGATAACAGTCCCCACAGTGAAGATGTGGATCACAGAAATGACCAAGACACTACATCTAGAAAAAATAAGGCTCGTCTTGACTGACAAAACAGATCAATTTTCAAAAATATGGTCTCCTTTTATTGAATTTCTTCAACAACATAATGGTTGAACACAAACTCAAACCGACGCTAGGGTCGGGTGAGCGGGCGTATGGAAGGGTAGTGGGATATATCTCCGCTTCTTTCACTCCTTCGTCAGTTCTGGGGTTTTCCTTTTTTCTTTTTCGTGTTTTTCTTGAAATTCTTTATTTTCTTTCCCTTTTTTCTTTCTTTCCCTTTTTTCCTTTTTCTTTTTCTCCGATTTAGTTATTAGTTCATAAAATGTTAAAACTGAAGCAGTACGAAAATTGTATAAACGTTATGTCGATCATTCTCTCTTTGTACAATTGCTTCTAATAAAAATAAATATTAAATAAAATTTAAAAAAAGAAAGCATCCAGAGAACCTGCCTCCACCGCCCTCTGAGGCAGAGAATTCCACAGACTCACCACTCTCTGTGAGAAAAAGTGTTTCCTCATCTCCGTTCTAAATGGCTTACTCCTTATTCTTAAACTGTGGCCCCTGATTCTGGACTCCCCCAACATCAAGAACATGTTTCCTTCCTCTAGCGTGTCCAAACCCTTAACAATCTTATATGTTTTAATGAGATTCCCTCTCATCCTCTAAACTCCAGAGTGTACAAGCCCAGCTGTTCCATTCTCTCAGCATATGATAGTCCCGCCATCCCGGGAATTAACCTTGTAAACCTAAGCTGCACGCCCTCAATAGCAAGAATACCCTTCCTCAAATTAGGGGATCAAAACTGCACACAATACGCCAGGTGTGGTCTCACTAGGGCTCTGTACAACTGCAGAAGGACCTCTTTGCTCCTATATTCAATTCCTCTTGTTATAAAGGCCAACATGCCATTCGCTTTCTTCACTGCCTGCTGTACCTGCATGCTTACTTTTATTGACTGATGAACAAGGACCCCCAGATCCTGTTGTACTTCCCCTTTTCCCAACATGAGGCCATTTAAATAGTAATCTGCCATCCTGTTTTTGCTACCAAAGAGGATAACCTCACATTTATCCGCGTTAAACGTCATCTGCCATGCATCTGCCCACTCCCCCTGTTGTATAGATAACAAGCCAATTAACCTACATACCTGTACGTCTTTGGAGTGTGGAAAGTAACCGAAGTTTATCGGAGAAAACCCAGGCAGTTCATGGGGAGAATGTACAAACTCCATACAAACAAGCACCCGTAACCAGGATCGAACCCGGGTCTCTGGCACTGTAAGTGCTGTAAGTGCTGTAAGTGCTGTAAGGCAGCAACTCTACTGTTGCGCCACTGTGCCGCCCACTACACCCCTCTCTCAACCCACTCCCCAAACAGACACTTCATCCATCTAACGGTCCACCACCATCCCTTAATCCTTTCGTGAATGTTTTCCAAGCCAAACCCAACGCCGACTCTTTGGCCTCCGTTATTTGTAATGAGTTACAGTGAAGGAAAGATCTTTCTGCAAGTTTAATCCCTGACCCGAAACGTCATCTATCCATGTTCTCCAGAGTTGCAGCCTGACCCATAAGTTATTCCAGCACGTTGTGTTTTTTATTTTAAAAATAATCAAATATAATAGCAGTTGTTGTCCCTTGCATGACTTTGTGCAAAACTGATGCAAGCCCCACATTTCATTCCCCAAATATGCCTTTTTTTAATATGCTTTTTTTTGGGCACTTTGCAGCCTTCAAGCCACAGATTCTTTGTAGAAATGCAATTCTGAAGTGTTTTATGAAGGAGAATTTAAACATACTTTGAAAAGAAGAAAAACTAATGGTGCAGTTCCTGTGGAGAGTAACAATGGGACAGGATTAATGAGGCAAATGGGCCATAACATTCCTTACTTTGTTGTTTGACCTTCAATTTGTCACAGCAGGGAAACTGGGATTGGCTATCAGAGTCAAATTACATAATACTCTCGACCGCAAGGACCAGTGCCGTCCTGAGCCTCCATTGCTAAGTATCCGACCTCAACTACAGAGAGTACTGACGTTGCCATGGCAGACGTAAGTTCGGCCTTCGTGAGCAAATCCGCGGAAAGCAACCGAGTCACGGGAGCATCCTCAGGACCTGTGCGGATCAGCTGGCTAAGGTATTCACAGACATCTTTGAAGAAGGGTCTCGACCTGAAACGTTACCCATTCCTTCTATCCAGAGATGCTGCCTGTCCTGCTGAGTTATTCCACCATCCAACACTCCAACCATAAAACCAGCATCTGTAGCTCCTTCCTGCACATTTAACCTCTCGCTGCTCCATTCTGAAATTTCCACCGATAGTGTGCCTTTAAATACTACCATCCAGTGGCTCTGACATCTGCCCTCGTGAGGTGCTTCGAGAGGCTGGTGATGGAACACATTAAATCCATCATATCATAATTCCATAATTCCATAATATTACCAGACAGCCTCGATCCACTGCAGTTTGCTTATCGTGGCAACAGGTCCAGAGCAGAATCCATCTCCCCAAACATAAATTCTGAAACATTAGGACAGCCATGTCATATCCCTCTTTGTTAACAATAACTTTGGCTGCAACACCATAATCCCATCCAAACCCATCTCCAAACCCCTGGACCTAGGAATCAACAGCTCCCCATGCCCCCTGCCCCTGGATCCTCGAAATTTCTGACCCACAGACCACAGTCAGATAGGATAGATGACAACACCACCTCCACAATAATTCTCTACACCAGTGCGCTGCAAGGATGAATTCTCAGTTCTCCACTATAGTCCCTGTACACTCATGACTGTGCAGCCAAATTTTGCTCTTCATCCATCAACAAGTTTGCAGATCTCTCCCACCTACAATTACCTCGGTCATGGTGGCGCAGCGGTAGAAGGGCCGGTTTCCGTGCTATATCTCTAAACTAAAATCTCTAAGGGTTTATTGCCCACTGCAAAGCGGGTGTAGGTAAGAGGTAAAATTGAAGGGAGGGTGTGAAATTGAAGGGAATGTTGGGCGAATTAAATGGATTGAAAATGAATGCTTGATTTTCGGCATGTAATTAGAGGTCAACAATCCTGTTCTGTACTATGCACTATCTTTGTGCTCTCTCTCTCTCTCTCTCTCTCTCTCTCTCTCTCTCTCTCTCTCTCTCTCTCTCTCTCTCTCTCTCCCTCTTTCTCCCTCTTTTTCTTTTGCTCTTTCTCTGTCTCTCTCCCCTCCTCTCCCGGAGAGGGTGAGGGAGGGAGAAGGAGGGGGTGAGCGGGGTCTCCGCCCTCCTTCCCTCCCCTCTCCCTCTCCCTCTCCCACTCACACTCACACTCCTACTCACACTCACACTTACACTTACACTTACGCTCTCCCTCTACCTCTCCCTCTCCATAAAGAACAGTGATGAATGCCAAGGGCAGTGGAACTGTTGGTAAAGATCTTTCAGAATGTCAGCACCAGAGTTATGGGTTGACTGACCTTCTTTGAGAAGAAACAATCAACTAACAGAGTTTAAGAATTATGCATGGAGCAGTTTTAAAGACATCTAAAATCTGACATAAGCAAACGGGCAAAGATTATAAGAATTCCATCCACTAATACTCTCCTACATCTAGCAGAACTGGTCCTTACCCTCAACAAATTCTCCTTCGACTCCTCACACTTCCTCCTAATCCAAGGCGTAGCTATGGACACTCGCAAGGGCCCTAGCTACGCCTGCCTCTTTGCGTCGCTGTTCAATGATTAGAAACATAGAAACATAGAAAATAGGTGCAGGAGTAGGCCATTCGGCCCTTCGAGACTGCACCGCCATTCAATAGGATCATGGCTGATTATCCAACTCAGTATCCTGTACCTGCCTTCTCTCCATACCCCCTGATCTTTTTAGCCACAAGGGCCACATCTAACTCCCTCTTAAATAAAGCCAATGAACTGGCCTCAACTACCTTCTGTGGCAGAGAATTCCAGAGACTCACCACGCTCTGTGTGAAAAATGTTTTCCTCATCTCGGTCCTAAAGGAATTCCCCCTTTTCCTTAGACTGTGACCTCTTGTTCTGGACCTCCCCAACATCGGGAACAATCTTCCTGCATCTAGCCGATCCAACCCCTTAAGATCACTGTTCACTGTTCCAGGAATACACTGGCCCTATCCCCGATCTCTACCTCCGCTACATTGATAACTGCATCAGTGCTGCCTCCTGCACCCATGCAGAACTCACTAACTTCAACTTCACCACTAATTCCCATCCTGCACTCAAATTCACTTGGACCATCTCCAACATCTCCCTACTGTTTCTGGATCTCACCGTCTCCATCACAGGAGACAGACTATTGACCGACATCTACTACAAACCTACTGACTCCCATAGCTATCTAGACCACCCTGCTTCCTGTAAAGACTCTATCCCCTACTCCCAATTCCTCCATCTACTCCGCATCTGCGCCCAGGATGAGGTGTTCCATACTAGATCATCAGAGATGTCCTCATTCTTTAGGAAACGAAGGTTCCTCTCTTCCATTATAGATGAGGCTCTCACTAGGGTCTCCTCAATATCCTGCAGCTCCATTCTTGCTTCCCCTCCCCCAATTTGCAATAAGGACAGAGTCCCCCTAGTCCTCACCTTCCACCCATGAGCTGTCGCATACAGCATATAATCCTCCAACATTTTCACCACCTCCAACGGGATCCCACTACTGGCCACATCTTCCCATCTCCACCCCTTTCTGCTTTCTGCAGAGACCATTCCCTCCGCAACTCCCTGGTCAACTAGTCTCTTCCCACCCAAACCACTCCCTGCCCAGGTACTTTCCCCTGCAACCACAGGAGATGCAACACCTGTTCCTTTACCTCCCCACTCGACTCCATCCAAGGACCCCAACAGTATTTCCAGTTAGGCAGAGGTTCACTTGGACCTCCTCCAACCCCATCTACTGTTCCAGGTGTCAACTCCTGTACTTCGGCGAGAGCAAGCACAGGCTCGGCGATCGTTTCGCTGAACACCTACGCTCATTCCACCTTACCCTACCTGATCTCCCGGTTGCTCAGCACTTTAACTCCCCCTCCCATTTCCAACCTGACCTTTCTGTCCTGGGCATCCTCCATTGTCAGAGTGAGACCCAGTGCAAATTGGAGGAATAGCACCTCATATTTTGCTTGGGTAGTTTACACCCCAGCGGTATGAGCATTGACTTCCCCAACTTCAAATAGCCCTTGCTTTCCCTCTCTCTCCATCCCCTCCCCTTCCCAGTTCTCCCAACAGTGTATAGGCCCTGTCCCACTTTCCCGAGTTACTCACGAACTCTCCCCTTTTCCCCTTGATTCGAACTCTGAGAATTACGGTAATAGCCATTCGTAGGTACTCGGGGCTATTTTTTTTTACTCGTGGACATTTTTCAACATGTTGAAAAAACGTCCCGACTTACCTGATGCCCCGAGTTCCTATGGCAGGCATTACGAGCCGCTACGAAACATCTACAGACTCCTACGGACTCCTACGGACTCGCTACCGACATTACCCGACATTCCCCAAGTTTGAATCAAGGGGAAAACTCGGGAGAGTTCGTGAGTAACTCGGGAAAGTGGGACAGGGCCTTTACTGTCTCCGAATACATTCTATCTTTGTCCCGCACACTTCCCTGACATCAGTCTGAAGAAGAGTCTCGACCGAAAACGTCACCCGCTCCTTCCCTCCAGAGATACTGCCTGTCCCACTTAGTTACTCCAGCATTTTGTATCTACCTTCGATTTAAACCAGCATCTGCAGTTCTTTCCTACACAAAGATTATAATAATCTATCCATTGTTGGACAAGGAAGAACATATCAATTTGGCGACAGGGTACATCTATGTAGCTTTTATGTTTTGCTAACATGTGGGGATATGTGACGTGTTGGTTTGCTTACGGCAACAGAGACTGTAGATGTGACCCAAAAATAAAATAACATGAGGAAGTGTCATCTTTGTCAGTAATCTATACAATAAATTCCAGTTACTGTGACTCTCGGGTAACTGCGGCCCGAAAGTGATAATATTTGTGAATTGGCAACACTATTCAAGTCACATATGATGTTGCTATCCTCCAAGAGCATTCAAGCAAAAACTATTATTTTTTTCATGATTAGATACTTGTTTATTTTTAAACAAAATTTGCCTCGGACAATATTTGTTATTTAGTATTGCACAGTGCAAAAATTCCAATATTATTATTAGTTTCTCTCTTGATCTACATTGCAGATTGTAAAAGGTTGATGGGGGAAAAGCCATAGACGTTGTCTATATGGACTTCAGCAAGGTCTTTGATAGGCTACTCTGGAAGGTTAGATTGCATGGGAGAGCCAACCAACTGGATACAATATGATACGATAGAACTTTATCCCAGGTTAAATTGGTCTGCCAACAGTCATAAAACACAAGGAAATACATGAAACATGAAATAAAAGTGACGAGTGGAAAGTCCAGGATTTGGGATGTGCAAAGATTGGGGGAGGAGGGCAGAGGAGTCGGTCTACCCCACGACATAAAGGTGAGGAGTTGTACAGTTTGATTGGATCTCCTGTGGCGTTCTGTGCTGCATCTTGGTGGAGCCATCTTGTTGCAGAAGGTACTCCTCAGGTTGACCAAAGTGTCATGGAGGGGACGAGATGTACTATCCAAGATGCTCTTCAGTTTGAGAAGAATGCTCCCCTCCAAGACCATCTCCAGTGAATCCAACTTCACCCCCAGGACGGAGCCAAACTTCCTGATGAGATTGTTAATTCTGTAGGCGTCCGCAGCCTTCACCCTGCTGCCCTCCTTCAACATCTTACTGCAGATGTTGAAGGAGCAGAGTCTCCTCAAACAGTACAGATGGTTCTGTCCCTTCTTGTACAGGGCCTCGGCATTCCTGGACCAGTCCAGTTTACTGTCCATGTAAACTCGAAGGGACTTGTGCTCCTTGGTAAACTGCACATCCGCACCCTTGATGGAGACAGGGGACAGGGGTGTTCCTCTCCTCCTAAAGCCCACCATTAACTCCTTAGAGAATTGGCTTCATGGAAGGAAGCAGTGGGTGATGGTGGAATGGTGTTTTTCAGACTGGAGGCCTGTGACTAGTGGTGTACCTTGATTAATACACATGTCAGAGGTTATGGGGAGAAGGCAGGGGTAAGGGGTTAGGAGGGAGAGATAGATCAGCCATGATTGAATGGTAGAGTAAACTTGATGGCCTAATCTACTTTTCCTTATGACCTCATGACCTCAGGGATCGGGACTGTTTGTGGTCTCTATCAACCATTTGGATATACAAGACATGAATTGTTAGTTTGCAGATGGCACTAACATGAATGGTATCGTGGATTGTGAAGATGATTGTCAAAAATTGCAGCAGATCTTGATTAGTTGGCCAAGTGAGCAGAGGAATGGTTAATGGAGTTTAATGCGGATGAATGCAAGGTGTTGCATTTTGGGAAAGCAAACCAGTCAGGACCTACACAGAGAATGGCAGTGCTCTGGGAGACTGCAGTACAGTGGCATCTGGGAGTTCAGGTACATAGTTCCTTTAAAGTGGCATCACAGGTAGATAGAGTGATCAAGAAGACTTTTGGTACATGGGCCTTATCACTCGAGGTGTTGAGTATCAAAGTTGGGATGTTATGTTACAATTGCACAAGTTATTGGTGTGGCTTCATTTGGAGTATTGATTTTAGTTTTGGTCACCCAGCTAAAGGAAGGGTGTTGTTAGGTTGGAAAGAATGCAGAGAAGATTTGCAAGGATGTTGCCAAAGTTCGAGAGCTTGAGCTATAGAGAAAGGTTGGGCAGGCTAGGACTTTATTCCTTGGAGCACGGATGCAAGGTGATCTTATAGCAGTGTATAAAATCATGGGAGGAAAATAGGGTAAATGCATAGAGTCTTTTACCCAGAGCAGGGGAACCAAGACCCAGAGGCCATAGGTTTAAGATGAAAGGGGGGAAAAAAATAATATAAACCTGAGGAGCAACCTTTTCACACAGAAGGTGGTAGGTATACGGAAAGAGCTGCCAGATTAGGTAGTTGAAGCAGTGCTATAGCAACATTTAAAAATCATTTGGACAATTACATGGATAGGAAAGGTTTAGAGGGATTTGGGCCAAATGCAAGCAGGTGGGACCAGTGTAGAAGGGGTATCTTGGTCGGCCTGGGCAAGTTGAGCCGAAGGACCTGTTTCTGTGCTGTATGATTATGAATCCATGACTATCTATAATACAACAGAATTGCTTTCCCAAGATTATCCATCACTTAAAGCTACTTAAAATGCATCTACTGCTGCATCAAAGTGAAGGATAATGAGCCCCTATGGCTATGACTCATAACAGATTTGTATTTAGGGGAAAGTGTTTCGAAGCTTCAGTACAAGGCGATAAGATATTAACCTTGCTTTCAATTTGACTGAGATTTTATATCTCACAGAAGTACAAATAGCATAATGTTAGCAGCCTGTTTTTTTACCCAACCTCTTTGTTATTAAGAAGATAGACACAAAATGCTGGAGTAACTCAGCTGCGACAGGCAGCATCCCTGGATAGAAGGAATGGGTGATGTTTCAGGTCGAGACCCTTCTTCAGACTGTGAGTCAGGGAAGAGGGAGACAAATGGGACGCAGATCAAAGAAAATGTAGAATCGATTATTGTTAGCTAGAGGAAGGTAACAAGGAAGCATACAAAGATAAAATTTAAGCAGGAAGATAGTTAGTCTGGTCGAGAACTAGGATGGGGAGGGATCAATGCATGTACTTGAGCTTGATTTAACTTGCAAAACTATATGTTTTTAATTCAACGTGCAAAACAAAAATAAACAGCAAGGGAAAAAAAGTTAATAGGAATCTGAGGGGTAACTTTTTCACACAAAGGGTATTGGAAGTATGAAACAAGCTGCCAGAGGATTAGTTGAAGCCGAGACTATCCCAACGTTTAAGAAACAGTTAGACAGGGACATGACTAGGACAGGTTTGGAGGGATATGGACCAAGTTCTGACAGGTGGGACTAGTATAGATGGGGTATGTTGGCCGGTGTGGGCAAGTTGGGCCAAAGGGCCTGTTTCCACACTGTATCACTATGACAATAATTAATACCAATCATGATTTTGCAACTATTCCAATAAATATACTATTGAACTGTTGTGGACAACCTAAACTCATATAGGATTCTCCCTGCTCTTTACTATTATACACTTGATTTACATACAGAATATTAGCCACATGAACACCATATTCGAATTTTAATTGTATATCATTTGTGGGAACCTCCCACCTAAAAAACTCAAAGAATCCATTTTTTTTTTAAAGGGTAAGACTAAGGTAGTGTTATTAGGCAGTTAACATTATCCAGACATTTCCAATCAAAAATATCTTATGTGGAAATAAAAGTACATCTGTTTTCAAAATGGATAAAAAGGACATACTGTAGAAACATAGAAAAATAGGTGAAGGAGCAAGCCATTCGGCCCTTCGAGCCAGCACTGCCATTCAACATGATCATCGCTGATCATTTAAAATCAGTGCCCCATTCTTGCTTTCTCCCCATATCCCTTGATTCCTTTAGCCCTAAGAGCTAAATCTAACTTTTCAGGTGCTTTTGTCATTTTATTTCCAATGACCTTCATGGTCAAGGCTGATAGATTGGAGTGACAAAGAATTACAGATGCTCAAATCTTCAGTAAGTAAGTAAGTATGTAAGTATGTTTATTGGCCAAGTATTGACATACAAGGAATTTGCCTTGGTGCTCTGCCCACAAGTAACAACATGACATACAGTGGCAGTTACGAATGACTCAGAAAACACTAAACATTAATAGTAATAAAACATTAATGATAAAACACCATTGATCAAGCATGTGAACCAACATAATACCAGATCAAAGGGAGGCTACAGATTTTTGGCTGTTGAGTAGAGCAACTACTCGTGGATAAAAATTGTTTTTATGTCTGGCTGTGGCAGCTTTGACAGTCCGGAGTCGCCTTCCAAAGGGAAGTGATTCAAAGAGTTTGTGGCCATGGTGAGAGGGGTCAGAGATGATCTTGCCCGCTCGCTTCCTGGCCCTTGCAGTGTACCGTTCATCAATGGAGGGAAGATTGCAGCCAATAATCTTCTCAGCTGATCAGATGATTCGCTGCAGCCTCCAGGTGTCGTGCTTGGTGGCTGAGCCAAACCAGACCATGATGGAGAAGGTGAGGACAGACTCTACGATGGCCGTGTAGAATTGGACCATCATTGCCTGTGGCAGATTGTGCTTCCTCAGCTGCCGCAGGAAGTACATCCTCTGTTGTGCCTTTTTGACTGCGGAGTCGATGGTAGCCCCCCACTTAAGGTCCTTGGAGATGATGGTTCCCAGGAACTTAAAAGGCTCCACAGATGTGTATGTGGTGTTGTTGATGGCGAGTGGGGTGAGGGGAAGGGGAGCTCTCCCCTCGCCCCACTAAAAACAAAGTGCTGGAGGAACTCAACGGGTCAGGCAGCAGCTGTGTTGGGAATGATAGGCAATATTTTGGGTTGGGACCCTCCTTCAGACTGATATATTGTCCATCTCTATTTACCCCTGCTTAGGTAGTAGGAATAAATTTCAGTTTCTTCACGAAAAACTACTTTAAGTTCCTTAGCTACCTCGTAGGATTCAAACTCATGAATGGTCACTCATGCAGTGATCACACTACTGCTACATCCAAACAATACTTCAGAAAGATGTTCCACGTTCATTAAAACACTCCATTCAGATTGCAGTTTCCCATAAAGCTTTCCTAGTTCCCGAAAGTCCCTCATGTTAGTTTGGCCTTGGTAGAGAATGATTTAATAGCAAGATAAATCATCACATATGAAATCATATGTGATGATTTATCACATATGATTTCGAGCAGAATTGAGAAGCTGGTGTCAACTTATTATCCTTATGTTCCTGTCTTCATGCTTTGGTTACTGCCAGACAGATCTTGACATTGTGTTGCTTAATACACAAAAATAAAGTGAATCATCGAGTCAAACTGCACGGAAACATGCCCTTCATCTCAACTCTCCCATGCTGACCAAGATGCCCTATCTAATCTAGTCCCATTTGCTAGTGTTTGGCCTACCCCCCTCTAAACCTTTCCTATCCATATATCTGCCCAAGGGTCTTTTACAGGCTGTGATAGTAACTGCCTCAACTACCACTTCTGGCATCTCGTTCCCTATACCCACCATTCTCTCGGTCAACAAGATGCCCCCTCAAGTTCCTGGCAAATCTTGCCCCACTCATCTTAAATACATGTCCTCAGGTTTTTGATTCCCCTATATTGGGTAAAAGACTGTGCATTCACCCTATCTATTCACCTCTTGATTTTATCCACTTCTGTACGAATACCCCTCAGTCTCCTGTGCTGCAAGGAATAAACCACCCTATCTATCTATGATTCTATGATTCCACTTGGAGGGAACAATGTACATACATTCCTAGATCGCTCTGTTCTACAACTCTCCCTAGCGCCCTACCATTCACTGTGGTCTTGCTCTGGTTTGACTATGCAGGTACTATGCAAGTAAGCATGCAGGCAGTGAAGAAAGCGAATGGCATGTTGGCCTTTATAACAAGAGGAATTGAATATAGGATCAAAGAGGTCCTTCTGCAGTTATACAGAGCCCTAGTGAGACCACACCTGGAGTATTGTGTGCAGTTTTGGTCCCCTAATTTGAGGAAGGACATTCTTGCTATTGAGGGAGTGCAGCGTAGGTTTACAAGGTTAATTCCTGGGATGGCGGGACTGTCATATGCTGAGAGAATGGAGCAGCTGGGCTTGTACACTCTGGAGTTTAGAAGGATGAGAAGGGATCTCATTGAAACATATAAGATTGTTAAGGGCTTGGACACGCTAGAGGCAGGAAACATGTTCCCGATGTTGGGGGAGTCCAGAACCAGGGGCCACAGTTTAAGAATAAGGAGTAAGCCATTTAGAACGGAGACGAGGAAACACTTTTTCTCCCAGAGAGTGGTGAGTCAGTGGAATTCTTTGCCTCAGAGGGCGGTGGAGGCAGGTTCCTTGGATGCTTTCAAGATAGCTAGATAGGGCTCTTAAAAATAGCGTAGTCAGGGGATATGGGGACAAGGCAGGAATGGGGTACTGATTAGGGATGATCTGCCATGATCACATTGAATGGAGGTGCTGGCTCGAAGGGCTGAATGGCCTACTCCTGCGTCTATTATCTATTGTCTATTGACTTCTCAAAATGTAACATCTCACACTTATCTGCATTAAATTCCATTAAACATCCCTCAGTCCACTTGCCCAGCTGATCAAGAGCTAGCTGTAATTTTTGATAACCATCTTCACTCTCTACGATACCATTGAGTTTAGTGCCACCTGCAAATTTAGTAGTCATGCCTTGTACAACCTCATCCAAATCATTAATATAAACCACACACAACAGTGGGTCGAGCACCGATCCCTCAGGCATAACATTCGCCACAGGCCTCTAGTCAGAAAAGCATCCTTTCACTACAAAACTCTGCTTTCTTCCATGAAGTCAATTCTGTATCCATAGATAGACACTAAAAGCTGGAGTAACTCAGCGGGCCAGACAGCATCTCTGGAGAAAAGGAATAGGTGACGTTTTGAGTCGAGACCCTTCTTCAGACCCTTCTCAGATCTTTGTTTCTATTCTTCAACCCATTGTTCGATCCAATAATAGGTTTTTAAAGGGCAAATGCTCGAATGTGCAAGCATCTTTTGTCATTATCTAAAGGAACGATTTTGACATACATTCTGTATCTGTTGAGCTAGCACTCCCTAGATCCCATGCAATCTCACCTTGCTGAGCAGCCTAACATGTGGATCCTTATCAAAGACCTTGCTGAAGTCCAAATAGACAATTTCCATGGCCTTACCCTTATCAACGTTTTGATTACCTCTTCCAAAAACTCAATCAATGTCTATGCAATGAAATCGCCAGCATAGAAAGATTAGTCAAGACAAATATACTGATATGAAAGGAAGATAGACACAAAATGCTGGAGTAACTCAGCGGGGTAGGCAGCATCTCAGGAGAGAAGGAATGGGTGACGTTTCTGATCAAGACCATTCTTCAGACTGATATGAAACGAGTAGGTAAAAGGTCTAAAATTAAAAAGGGCATGTTGTTATGATGTTCAGGGTAGCATGTTTAACCTTGTAAAGTTGTAAAGTTAGGATAATGTGGACAGATACCAATTTAAAAAAACTACTCAAAGGATTGTACGAATTTCAGCTGGAGGAACAAGTTTTCTTTAAATTATCTTTGTTTCCATTCTTCAACCCATTGTTGATGCAACAATAAGTTTTTAAAGGGCAGATTTCCAAATGTGGAAGCATTTTTTGACGTTATCTCAGAGTGCTAAGGACATCTAAGGATAAGGGGGAATGCCTTTAGGACCGAGATGGGGAAAACTTTTTTCACACAGAGAGTGGTGAGTCTCTGGAATTCTCTGCCACAGAAGGTAGTTGAGGCCAGTTCATTGGCCATATTTAAGAGGGAGTTAGATGTGGCCCTTGTGGCTAAAGGGATCAGGGGGTATGGAGAGAAGGCAGGTACAGGATACTGAGTTGGATGATCAGCCATGATCATATTGAATGGCGGTGCAAGCTCGAAGGGCCGAATGGCCTACTCCTGCACCTATTTTCTATGTTTCTATGTTTTTATCTGGTTGGATATACATTAAAATCTCGTAATTTTCATTCCACCAGCTGATGATTTTGCTGATTATAACGTCATGGAGATAAGATCAGAAATGGTGAATCATGACTGATACCACACATGACTGATACTCCACATACCAACGCACACTACCCGTGTTATTTTTATTCATATCAAAATTCATCAACTACAGAGAAGCAGCAGCCAATGGGTTTCTTCTGCCAGAGAACTGGCAATACAGGTAAGGCCCCATTTTTCACCAAGCCCCAGTGGTTCAAAATAGGTTTTCTATTGATTCCCTTTCATTCGTGGGTTGATTGTAATTCCATAATGCTGCTGGTTTAGAAAATCTATTTCATTAAAAGAACAAGATGTGTCCAGGCCACAGTGGTGAGTGCAAAGGGGATCTTGGAAGTGATCGTACATTAATTAGATATCGGCTCTCATCCTTCGGCTACAGAATTGGCATCATGTCACCATCCAGAAGTACACTACAAGGACACCAGTCGGAAGTTACCAGTCACCGGAGTAACAGCACCTCATATTCCAATTGGGTTGTGCACAATCCAATGGTTTGAACATTGAATGTTCCAGTTAATTAATACCCCATACCAATTATTCCCACTAACCTGCCCTCTTACTCACCCCCACATCCCCTTCCACCAATATCACTGCCTCTGGTTTTACATTTCATTCTTCTTCTCTCCTTATCTGACACCATTTTGCCTTCTTTTCATCTCTACCTGTTGTCATTTACTCCACCCATCTGCCAAAGATTTAATGGAACCTGAGGAACAACATTTTTACACAGAGGGTGGTGGGTATATGGAACGAGCTGCTGGAGAAGATAGTTGAGCCAGGTACAATAATGTCACCCATCCTTTTTCTCCAGAGACGCTGCCTTATCCACTGAGTTACTCCAGCACTTGGTGCCTATCGACTATTAAACAGTCTTGATTCTTGACATTTGACAATCAGGTAGACAGCTTCATCCATGGTGTTAAACATCTTGAATGATGCTGCAGCTGCAGATCAAGGAAAATCACTATCCTGACTACAACCATGTAAATGATAGAAATACCAGAGGAAGATGAGCCACGCTTCACAGAGCTCCCAGCATCTACTTTTTCCTTGCAGCTAGTGTTGATACAACTGAATATCTTTCCAGTCAGTGACCTTGCTTGTTTGTGACAGTGGAACTGGTTATGCTGCTGCAGCTGAATGACAGAAAGAAACTGCTTAGTTCTACGATAAATAAATTCAACCTTCTGAAGGTCATCTAAGATTTTCCGTACACTTAGTTGCATTATTATTGGAAGGCATTGGGAATGATGATAAATATCAAATGAACACATCTACCTTTATTCCTATGAGATGATCAATGGAAAAACAACAGAAGTGGCTGTCCAGAGGAATTGCTACCATGATATGGGAGGTAATAGAAGGCCTCTGTCAATCATAAATATTTACCTGTGTGTCCAGTACAACCCTGCCACTGGGGGGATTAGACCTTTAATCTGTGTTGACCTCAGTGTTGGTACCATAGCTGTGGTACAGTTCATAATCTTTTAGAAAGGGACCCCATGATATGGTTCAACGGTTCTTTTATCATCATGTGTACCAAGGAGCAGTGAAATTCATTTTTTGCATATGGATCAGTAAGATAATTGTCATACATAAATACAATCCCAGATTAAGGTCATAGGTCAAAAGTACCAAATTGACAGAAACAGCCCACTGAGTCCATATGCAAATCGCCAGGGTTTTAGGTGCCATTTTCAGAGTCCGAGCTGCAGCTGGCCATAAAAACCCATTACAGCTGTTGCCTTCATCCGGATCGCCAGTGAACCATCGTCCCTCTGCTCGCCCGGCCTTCAGCCTTTGTGTCCTGGGGGAAAGAGAAAGACGCAAATAGGTTTTCACAAGGAGGGAAGGGGGGGATGTGTGGAACAAAGGGTGTGTCGGTGATACAATGAATTGAAATGGCTTAATGGGTCTGTTATTAGTACATGAAGCTAATAGATTTAGGCTTCGGTTTAGGTTTATTATTGGCATGCGTATCGAGGTTTAGTTTAATGTAGTTTAGAGATACAGCGCAGAAACAGGACCTTCGGCCCACCAAGTCCACACCGACCAATGATCCCTGCACATTAACACACACTTATTTACACTTACACCAAGCCAATTAACCTACAAACCTATACATCTTTGGAATGTGGGAGGAAACCGAAGCTCTTGGCTTGTACTCGCTGGAATTTAGAAGATTGAGGGGTGATCTCATAGAGACTTACAAAATTCTTAAGGGGTTGGACAGGCTAGATGCAGGAAGATTGTTCCCGATGTTGGGGAAGTCCAGGACAAGGGGTCACAGTTTAAGGAAAAGGGGGAAGTCTTTTAGGACCGAGATGAGAAAATCGTTTTTCACACAGAGAGTGGTGAATCTGTGGAATTCTCTGCCACAGAAGGTAGTTGAGGCCAGTTCGTTGGCCATATTTAAGAGGGAGTTGGATGTGGCCCTTGTGGCTGAAGGGATCAGGGGGTATGGAGAGAAGGCAGGTACAGGATACTGAGTTGGATGATCAGCCAATCAACATTAAAGCATACGGTATTAGGGGTTCAGTATTGATGTGGATAGAGAACTGGCTGGCAAACAGGAAGCAAAGAGTAGGAGTAAACGGGTCCTTTTCACAATGGCAGGCAGTAACTAGTGGGGTACCGCAGGGCTCAATGCTGGGACCCCAGCTATTTACAATATATATTAATGATCTGGATGAGGGAATTGAAGGCAATATCTCCAAGTTTGCGGATGACACTAAGCTGGGGGGCAGTGTTCGCTGTGAGGAGGATGCTAGGAGACTGCAGGGTGACTTGGATAGGCTGGGTGAGTGGGCAAATGTTTGGCAGATGCAGTATAATGTGGATAAATGTGAGGTTATCCACTTTGGTGGCAAAAACAGGAAAGCGGACTATTATTTAAATGGTGGCCGATTGGGAAAAGGGGAGATGCAGCGAGACCTGGGTGTCATGGTACACCAGTCATTGAAAGTAGGCATGCAGGTGCAGCAGGCAGTGAAAAAAGCGAATGGTATGTTAGCTTTCATAGCAAAAGGATTTGAGTACAGGAGCAGGGAGGTTCTACTTCAGTTGTACAGGGTCTTGGTGAGACCACACCTGGAGTATTGCGTGCAGTTTTGGTCTCCAAATCTGAGGAAGGACATTATTGCCATAGAGGGAGTGCAGAGAAGGTTCACCAGACTGATTCCTGGGATGTCAGGACTGTCTTATGAAGAAAGACTGGATAGACTCGGTTTATACTCTCTGGAATTTAGGAGATTAAGAGGGGATCTTATAGAAACTTACAAAATTCTTAAGGGGTTGGACAGGCTAGATGCAGGAAGATTGTTCCCGATGTTGGGGAAGTCCAGGACAAGGGGTCACAGCTTGAGGATAAGGGGGAAATCCTTTAAGACCGAGATGAGAAAGACTTTCTTCACACAGAGAGTGGTGAATCTGTGGAACTCTCTGCCACAGAGGGTAGTTGAGGCCAGTTCATTGGCTATATTTAAGAGTGAGTTGGATGTGGCCCTTGTGGCTAAGGGGATCAGAGGGTATGGAGAGAAGGCAGGTACGGGATACTGAGTTGGATGATCAGCCATGATCATATTGAATGGCGGTGCAGGCTCGAAGGGCTGAATGGCCTACTCCTGCACCTAATTTCTATGTTTCTATGTTTCTATATTGAATGGCGGTGCAGGCTCGAAGGGCCGAATGGCCTGCTCCTGCACCTAATTTCTATGTTTCTATGTTTCTAAAACCCGCGTAGGTCACGGGGAGAACGTACAATTTCCGTACAGACAGCGCCCACCGTCAGGAACAAACCCGGGCTAGCGCTGAAAGCACTGTAAGGCAACAACTCTACCCACTGCGCCACCGTGCCCTCCAGGTATATTGAAAAGCTTTGTCCTACATGCTATCTAATCAGATCAGGTAAATACATAAATACAATCTAATCAGGATAAAGTACAACACGCACAACAAAGGGAGATAGAGAGCGCAGAGGACAGTTTGCAGGCTGTATAGACTGTATATGGACTTTTTAAATGGTGGGCCTTACCCGGCAAACGAGACTTATGTGTGTAAGATAAGAAATAAGAAAAGGGAGGCTCAGCAGTAGAGTTGCTGCCTTACAGTACCAGAGACCCGGGTTCAATCCTGACTATGGGTGCTGTCTGTGTGGAGTTTGTACATTCACCCTGTGACCGCGTGGGGGTTTTTTTCGGGTGTAGATTTCCACCCACACTCCAAAGACATTTGTAGGTTAATTGACCAGTAAATTGTAAAAAAATATTGTCCCAAGAATGTAGGATAGTGTAAGGGTGGTCACTAGCCGGCGTGAACTCGATGGGCCAAAGGGCCTGTCTAAAGTCTAAAATTTGAAAAATATGTGACAGGTCTAATATTATGGATTTATATAGACTACTTGCTTTCAGCATGCTCAGTTATAGAAAGTTCATGCAGCAGATTGTGCCATTAGGCCTGTTACAGGGCATCTACCATCAGCCAGCTCTGTGCTGTTTCCCACCCAGAGGTACTTAGAAACGCATTTAGTTTAATTGAGAGATACAGCGCGGAAACAGGCCCTTCGGCCCACCGAGTCCACACCGACCAGCGATACTCGCACACTCACACTATCCTACACACACTAGGGACAATATACAATTTTACCAAAGCCAATTAACCTGCAACCCTGTGTGTCTTTGGAGTGTGGGAGGAACCCAGAGCACCCGGGGAAATCCCACACAGGTCACGGAGAGAATGTACAAACTCCATACAGACAACACCAGTGGTTACGATCAAACCCAGATCTCTGGCGCTGTAATGCCCCTGTCCCACTTAGGAAACCTGAAGGGAAACCTCTGGAGACTTTGCGCCCCATCCAAGGTTTCCGTGCGGTTCCCGGAGGTTTTTGTCCTCCGGCAACCACCTTGAACTAGCATCGCAACCGGCTTCGACTAAAAAATTACCGATTTTTTAAACGGAAACCACTTTCGACCATTAGGGAGACTGACAAAAACCTCCGGGAACCACACGGAAACCTTGGGTGGGGCGCAAAGTCTTCAGTGGTTTCCGTTCAGGTTTCCTAAGTGGGACAGAGGCATAAGGCAGCAACTCTAACGCAGTACCACCTATTCTAATAAGTGTTAACGGTAACATTATGGCACTAAGGCAAACACTGCAGTGATTTGTTCTGTAGCCTCAGGTTTTTAAGACCAGAGGTCCTTACAACATCTTGCTCAGAGAAAAAGTGAACCAATCCCTCCATTCAAAACATCTGTGTAATAATGGCAAAATGATGCATTCTTTACTGTTTATCGAAATCTTCGTTAATTTTAAATCATAGCCAATTCAATGTCTTTTCTCTTAATTCCAATTACAAGTTAGAATTTTGCATACAAATACAAAATGAATCACACTTCAGCATGCCCTGCATCTGCAACCTGGAGTTTCTGCTGTATGCAGATTTCCCAGTACATGGAGGCAATAATTGGCCAATAACAGTTAATTTGATTTTAAAATGTTTCACAGTGTGAGGCATCAAACTACATCGCCACTGCAGTCGCTTGTCATTCCCAAAGGTTCCTGTTTAAAAATACTCTATTGAGTGCTTTGCTGAAGACCAAAGGAGTTCAGTTCATGACCTCTGCTGGATTAGGTGACCTCAGTGGCAGTGCTCTCACAAATCAGCCTTGTCACATCGACCTTTAATGGGAAAGGTTCACCAGAGACTGTTCCCAATCATTACCTGATGGCCCCTTCTGGTAAGAATGCACGTGTGAAGAAACGTTCCATTCAGAAGCCTCACTCTTTATGGCTGGAACATAACTCACTTGGCTCAGTAGCCAGACACAAAATGCTGGAGTAACATCAGCGCGACAGGCAGCATCTCTGGAGAGAAGGAATGGGTGGCGTTTCGGGTCGAGACATTTCTTCAGTCTGAAGAAGGGTATCAACCCGAAACAATGACCATTCCTTCTCTCCAGAGATGCTGCCTGTCCCGCTGATGTTACTCCAGCATTTTGTGTCTATCTTTGATTTAAACCTGCATCTGCAGTTCCTTCATACACATTGATTCAATAGCCAAACTGGTACCATTTTTTGAGAAGTGAGAAAAGTAAAGGAAAGAATGACTAACTTCACCTCGTAACCACATAATGGATGCACTGGAGTAAGGTTGGAGATTAAAAACAAAAAATAGGAATCCACCTGGAAACAGCTTGGCATTAACATCTCAGATGGTCTGACTAGGGCCCAGCACATAAATGTATTTTAGTTTAGTTTATGTCTCGTGTACCGAGGTAGAGTGAAAGGCTTTTGTTGCATGCTAACGGCAGAAAGAAACCTAAAGATGAAAGAGGTATATTGTTTCATCAAAAAATTATTTGTTTACACAGAATAATTTGAGTTTTATACCAGATTGGTTCAAGGGACAGTGGGTTCAGTTCAATTCAGTTTTAGTGCAGTTTATTTTATTATCACCTCTAGCGAGGTACAGTGAAAGGTTTTTGTTGCGTGCCAACAAGTCAGTGGAGAGACAATACATAATTACAATTGAGCCATCCACAGTGTGCAGGTACGATAAAGGGAAAGAAAGTAATCACCAGGTAGGCGTACCAGTGCCTCGACATCCGTCAAAGTTTAAAGAGATTTGCTCCGTCTCCAAATGATGTCACAAACTGTACTATAGTAAGTACCTTGTCCGGTTGTATCATGGTAAGGCAATTCCCTATGCACAAGAATACAAGAGGCTCCAGAGAGCAGTGGGCTCAGCCTGGTCCATTAAGGGCACAGCTCTACCCTGCATTGACAGATTCATCTACCTGAGGTGATGCCTCAAGAAGGCAGCATCTATCATAAAGGCTCTCAATCAACCAGGCCCAACCCTCCTCTGGTTGCTATTGTCAGACAGGATGCACTTAGAAAATATGCCATTAAGCTGCAAAGAATGTAGAGAAGATTTACAAGGATGTTGACAGGACTCAAGGGCCTGTGCTCTGGGAGAGGTTGGTCAGGCTAAGACTTTTATTCATAGGAGCACAGGAGACTGAGGGGTAATCTTATAGTGGGGTAAAAAATAATTAGAAAAATGGACAGGTGAATGCACTTTTTTCCCGTAGGAGGGAAAAGAAAAACTAGAGGACATAATGTGAGAGGAAAAAGATTTACAAGGAACCTGAGGGGCAACATTGCCACCATTTTCCTCTGCCTTAACCCTTGACACCGGTTCTAATCAATAACTTGTTTATCTCTGCCTTAAAAAAATATCCACAGACTTGGCTTCCACAGCCCTCTGTGGCAATGAGTTCCACAGATTTACTACCCTCTGACTAAAGAAGGTCCTCCTCACCTAAAGAAGGTCCTCTATTCCTAGACTCTCCAACCAGTGGAAACATCCTTTCCATATCCATTCTATCCATGCCTTTCGTCATTCCGTACGTTTCAATTAGGTCCCCCCTCAACCTTCTAAACTCCAGCGAGTAGAGGCCCATGCTATTTCAATGCTGTTTGGCACTATGACTCTGCAATTGTTGAAATGAGGGAGATCGAAAGATAGGACAAACAATAGTCTGATAACAGCAGGGGAGAAGCTGTTCTTGAATCTGGTGGTATTTGCTTTCAAGCTTTTTAGAAGATTATGACAGATAATGAAAATCTGCTGTAGTGGAATTAATAAACATGGAAACATGCAAGAGCATGTGGGATTGTAAGAAGAATGTAAAAGGCCTTCAAAACAATGTTGATAAACTAAGTGGGTGAGCAAAAATTGCAGATGGAATATAATGTGGAAATATTTGAGTTCATCCAGTTTGGGGACATAGTAGGCAGAATGTACGATGTTCTGTTGTGCTGAAGCAAAGCAAGAATTTCATTGTCCTATCAAAAACACATGCCAATAAACTCTCTTGAATCTTGAATCTTGAAAAATAGAAAAGCAAAGTATTTTTTAAGCGATGATATTGACGTTCAAAGGAACAAAGCATGTTAGTCTTCATTGTGAGACGTCGCGAGTACAGGAATTGAGGTGCCTCACTGTAATTTAATTTAGTTTAGAAATACAGCGGGGAAACAGGCTCATCAGCCCACCGAGTCCAATTAACCTACAGAGCGGTCTTTCCTGGAGTCGGGCCCAGAGCATCGGCAGCAGGCACAGCACGGACTTTCCATCGCGGAATGGGCGAACCCTTGCTGGGAGTCGCCAGAGAGAAGTGCTCCGAATGCTGGTCTGGTGTCGTTGACATCATGGGACTTTGGTCTGGGGAGCTTCTAGCCACAGGCGTGGAGTGGAGCCTGGCTTCCTCGCTAGGAATCACCGGAGAAGAGCTCCGACCGCTGTCCCGCGGCCGATAACATCCTGAAGCGGCGGTCTGCGGAGCTTCTAGCCGCGGGCGGGGTGCGGACACCATCCGGAGCCTGGGATCCCTTGCTAGGGATCGCCGGACAAGAGCTCCGACTGCCGGCCTGCGGCCTATAACATCCTGAAGCTGTGGACTCCGATAGGAAAGTGCCGATTCGGGACCTCCAAGCCGCGGAGTGTGTTTCACCGTCCCGACATCAGAGTTTAGATCATCCCAAGGGCATGTATACTGAGGGCTGGCCGTAGCGAGGGGTCTGTGGCCCCGACCACGGATGAACAAAGGAGGAGGACTGGCTGAACTTTGTTGCATTTCCACCACAGTGAAGAATGCTGTGGTGGATGTTTGTGTTAAATTTTATTGCGTATTGTGTGTTCTTTTAAGTGTATCGCTGCTGGCAAATTCATTTCACTGCATGTACTGTGCACGTGACAAATGAAATTGACTTTGACTTTGACTGTACGTCCTTGGAATGTGGAAGGAAACTGGAGCACCCAGAGTAAACCCACGCAGTCACGGGGACAACATACAAACTCCGTACAAACGGCACCCATTGTCAGGATCAAACCTGGGTCTTTGGCACTATAAGGCAGCAAATCTACAGCTGCACCACCATACTTTAGTCAGAGGGTGGTGAATCTGTGGAATTCTTTGCCACAGAAGGCTATGGAGGCCAAGTCAATGGATATTCTTAAGGCAGGGATATATAGATTCTTGATTCATACAGGTGTCAGAGGTATTGGGGAGAAGGCAGGAGAATGGGGTTGGAGTGAGATAGATCAGACACGATTGAATAGCCGAGTCGACTTGATGGGCCGAATGGCCTAATTCTGCTCCTATCACTTATGACCTTGCTGCTCCCAATATATAGGGCTTTTGTGAGACTGCTACAAGTACAATGTATGAAGTTTTTTACTCATTACCTAAAAATAGATATGCTTGCAATAGAGTCATGATCATATTGAATGGCGGTGAAGGCTCGAAGGTCCGAATGTCCTACTGCACCTATTTTCTATGTTTCTATGGTTCTATGAGTGCAGTAAAGATTCACTGGAATGGTTCCAATGTCAGCAAGTTCACCATGTGAGGAAATATTATGTCAGACATTTCCTAGAGTGTCGAAAGTCCGAGCTGATCTCTTTGAAACTTGTAAGATTCCTTCCAGGGCTCAACAGGGTGGATGCAGAGAGGATCTTTCCCCTGGCTATAGTCGTCAAGAATCTGAGGTCACAACCTCAGAATAATCGGGGGGTAGGTTAGGACTGAGATGAGGGGGGTGAGGTTACATGGGGGGGACTTGAGAAATAAAAAGATGGTCAATTTGAAGGCATTATACCGTAGGCCCCAAGTATTCAACAGGGATTAGAAGAGATTGCAGACAGCTGTGAAGTTAATAGGGTTGTCATTGTAAGCGATTTTAACTTTCTTAGACTATTACAGAGCCAAGACGTTAGGTGGGTGAAATTTGTCAAAAACATAAAGAGGAAATCAGGATGGATCTCAGAGGAGTAATTTCTTCACACAGAAGTGGTGAATGTTCAAATTTCCTCCAGAGACCTGAGGTAACCATATAACCATATAACAATTACAGCATGGAAACAGGCCCTCTCGGCCCTTCCAGTCCGTGCCGACCATTTGTTTTCCCCTAGTCCCATCTACCTGCACTCAGACCATACCCCTCCATTCCCTTCCCGTACACAGTGTTCATTTAAAAGCAGAGATCAGTGGATGTCTAGATACTTTAGGTAATCAAGGTATACAGGGATAGTGCAGGAAAGTAGGTCAGAAATCAGCCATGATCTTGATGGATTGGGAGCAGGCTCAGAGGGGCAGGTAGATATTCCTGCTCCTAATTCGCATGTTCTTATATTCATCTCCTCGCTCCTTTCCTCATCTCCATCTAGGAATATGCTTCCTGCTCTCACCTCGGTGCATCCATAAACACTTCCACCAATTCCGCACTAAAGATGTCTCGCTTAAATTCCATGTTTCCCAAGGAGTTGCAGACGCTGGAATCTTGTGTAGAACACAATGTGCTGGAGTAACACAGTGGTTCAGGCCACATCTCTGGAGGACACGGATAGATGATGTTTCGGGTCAGGATCCATCTTCAGTCTGATGAAGGGTCCTGACCCAAAAAGTCATCCATCCATGTCCTCCAAAGATGCTGCCTGACCTCTTGAGTTACTCCCAGCACATTATGTTCTAGCCCATGTTGCTTAAATTATTTGGGAAAACTTGTAGTGATAACCCCATGTATTGGATTACTGCTAATGGAAACGTATACCTTTTAGCAGCGTCAGAAGGGTCTCGACCCGAAACGTCGCCTATCTATTTCGCTCCTTAGATGCTGCTGCACCCGCTGAGTTTCTCCAGCCTTTTGTGTACCCTCGATTCTCCAGCATCTGCAGTTCCTTCTTTAACACCTTTTAGCAGCACTGCCTTACCAAAACACTATCTCACACACAGCACAGTAGCACTTATCCTGATCTAAATTCATTTATCTACGTCTCAGGATCTCCCGTGACACCATCTCTCTCACTATGTAGTAGTTTTAGTCGTTTTTAGGAGTAGTTTTAGTTTATTGCCATGTGTACTGAGGTACAGTGAAGAGCTTTTTGTTGCATGCTAACCAAACACCGGAAAGCCGCATGATTAAAATCGAGCCATTCACAGTGTGCAGTTGTTTGAATTCAATATTTGCAACCATATAACTGCATTATTTGTGGAAAAAAAGTCTTATAAATGTATCTGCAGTTTATCTCTCTGTCACTCTCTGCGCTGTGACCCTGTTGATCTGGTGAACCATCTGTAGTTTTATGAGTGCTATTCAAAAGTGCCCACCTTGATGTGCAGAAAAACTGAAATAATAAGTTTAATTACAACAGCCAACGAATGTCTAGCTCATATTTGTCTAGAGTTCATTTTAGCTCTGGGCCTTTTTGTTTGTTTAAAGATATTCCCTATCGTGTTACAGTGCACACCTTCTCAATACACTTGGCAAAGCAATTCGTATAAGCTGTTTCTGGAATACTATTTCATCCTTGTGGTTTTTACCTTCTGTGCAATTTGCTCTAAACAAAAACTCACCTTATAAATGAACACACGACTCGACATAAAAATACAAATGCTCCAAGATGTTGTCCATATAATGTTCTGGGGATCCAGATGCATTGTAACCCATAGCTTAGAAATGAACCCATATTGAAGCCAGACCGTGTATTTTGTTGGACATCTGTACTCACCGAAACCGGATACCATTGATGCAAACAAAACGATGATGGTTCACGAGAGGGCATTCGCCAAATGCAAAGTTATACAACTGGCGGCACTGTGGAGCTGTGGTAGAGTTGCTGTCTTACAGCGTCAGACACCCGGGCTTGATCCTGACTATGGGTCTGTTTGTACAGAGTTTGTATGTTTTCCCCGTGACCGCGTGGGTTTTCTCTGGGTGCTCCAGTTTCCTCTCACGCTCCAAAGCCATACAGGTTTGTCGGTTCATTGACTTCAGTAAAAAATTGTAACGTCTCTAGTACGTAAGATAGATTTAGCGTACGGGTTGATCACTGGTCGGCACGGCTTGGGTCGGCCGAAAGGCCTGTTTCTGGGCTGTATCTCTAAAGTCTAAAATCTCTAAAGTTATTTAACCATAGGAAATGCAGCTAATGTGCTTTGTACAGGCATAGAGCCACTTGAAGAGACTTGAAGGATGAAAGTTAATCACTGAGATGGATTTTACGGTGAAAATGTACTCGAATTTCGGAAATTAATTTCAGAAAGTTGGTGATGATGATCATGAGTAAAATGCTCGTGGCTCTGACGGGGAAACTGTATGGTTGGAGGGTCCTAATAGAAGTTGCATCAGAAATACAAACAGGTGAACATTTTTTTTAAATGTTGTTACTTATCCAAGGTTTCCAAGTATCACCCTAAAATTCTCTAAAATATTCCCCATCTTGAATGGTAAAGCAATTTGTTGAACTGTTGCAGTTCTTAAGGAAGCAGCTTGGTTAAATGATCTGGTAAGTAAGGAGTTGTAACTATGGAATCACATATAGACTCTTACAGTCATAGAGTGATACAGTGTAGCAACAGGCCCTTCAGCCCAACTTGCCCACACCGACCAACATGCCCCACCTACACTCGTCCCACCTGCCTGCGTTTATAACCATATAACCATATAACCATATAACAATTACAGCACGGAAACAGGCCCTCTCGGCCCTTCCAGTCCGTGCCGACCATTTGTTTTCCCCTAGTCCCATCTACCTGCACTCAGACCATACCCCTCCATTCCCTTCACGTCCATATACCTATCCACTTTACTCTTAAATGTTAAAATCGATCCTGCCTCCACCACTTCTGCTGGAAGCTGATTCCGCACAGCCACCACCCTCTGAGTAAAGAAGTTCCCCCTCACGTTACCCGAAACCTCTGTCCCTTAATTCTCATGTCATGCCCTCTTGTTTTAATCTTCCCTACCCTCAATGGGAAAAACGTATCCACGTCAACTCTGTCTATCCTTTCATCATTTTAAAGACCTCAATCAAGTCCCCCCTTAACCTCTGCGCTCCAAAGAATAAAGACCTAACTTGTTCAACCTTTCTCTGTAACATAGTTGCTATAGAACCCTGGCAACATTCTAGTAAATCTCCTCTGTACTCTCTCTATTTTTGTTGACATCCTTCCTATAACTAGGCGACCAAAATTGTACACCATACTCCAGAATTGGTCTTACCAATGCCTTGTACAATTTTAACATTACATCCCTACTCCTATATTCAATGCTCTGATTTATAAAGGCCAGCACACCAAAGGCTTTCTTTACCACCCTATCTACATGCGATTCCACCTTCAGGGAACTATGCACAGTTATTCCTAGATCCCTCTGTTCCACAGCATTCCTCAATTCCCTATGTTTGGCCCACATCCTTCCAAACCTGTCCTTTCCATGTACCTGTCTAATTGTTTCTTAAACATTATGATAGTACCTGCCTCAACGACCTCCACCGGCAGCTTGTTTCATACACCCACCACCCTTTGTGTAAATTGTTACCCCTTAGGTTCCTATTAAATCTTTCCCCCCCCTCACCTTAAACCTAGGTCCTCTGGTTCTCGATTCCCCATCTCTGCGTTTACCTGTTCTATTCCGCTCATCATTTTGTACACCTCTATAACATCACCCCTCGTCCTCATGTGCTCGAAGGTATAACGCCTTAACCTGCTCAACCTCAGTCCCTCAAGTCCTGGCAACATCCTGGTTCAGCCCTTTCAAGCTTGACAACATCTTTCCTATAACATGCTGCCCAAAACTGAACTCAATACTCTAAATGTGGCCTCATCAACGTCTTATATAACTGTAACATGACCTCCCAACTTCTATACTCACCAAAGCAGTTAAGGACATCAGATTCCCTTTCATAATGCCAACAAATGATCTTGTGTCTGTGGAACAGCATGTGGAGCATGTGCCAGCATGGCCAATGCCAGCATGTGGAGATGGGGGCTCCGCCAGAGCCCAGCCTGTGAATGCGGAGCAGAACAACAGACAGTCAACCGTGTCATCCCTGGGTGCCCGCTCTACCACCCACCAAATGGAGCTCAGGGCCTGGCAGACATTGACGCAGAGACAACAACCTGGCTGCTCAACACCCAGCTTGAGATCTAACTATTCCTTTGGTTTATTTATGTTTCATTCGCAAGAGGAAGACAAGTGATCTAGTACGACAAACCAGTCGTGCCGTGGCCACAATTAATTACATTAATTTATCATTCTAGATATATTTAATTCACTGAGTTATAATCCCTCCATTGCCGTAGTAGGATTGGAACTCATATATCAAGATCATTAATCCAAGCTTCTGGATTACAGGCCCAGCAATATAACCTTAATGTACTTCAGCTCACAATTAGATTTAATTACAAGCAGGACACTCGTCACATTGTAAATCATGTTATTTTGGAGCAGAGGATTATTAATGGCTCGCTCCACATCTTACCTTCATCCAGGCTGCTCAGAGGGGGCAGGAAGAACACTTACAGTATGGGTGATCGTTGGTCAGCACAGACTAGATGGGCTAAAGGGCCTGTTCCCACGCTGTATCTCTAAAACTAAATCTAAAACCTATAGTCACAAATAGACCAAAGCAGTTAAGGAAATCAGATTTCCTTCCTTGATGCACATAATTGATCAGGTATGACAAGCCAGTAGTGCCATGGCCACCATTAATTACATGAAATTATCATTAGAGATGTATTTAATCGAGTGAATTTTAATTCCTCAATTACCGTGGTAGGATCTGAACTCATATCTCAAGATCAGTAATCCCGGCTTCTGGATTACAGGCCCAATAATATAACCACAATGCTACCTCAGCCTGAGCACCTGTTTACACTCCGCATCTCTAAACTAAAGTAAACTTTTATATTGTATAATTTGCTTAAGTTTTCATTCTAGTGGTACCTCACCAAACTCATACATACAGTATGACAATAAACTCAATGTGACTTGAACTGGACTCGATCTTACTGTCTAACATTTTCAGCTCAGTCCCGTGCCTTGGTGAGAGAAAATTAGTTTAGTTTAGAGATACACCACAGAAACAGGCCCTTCGGCCCACCGAGTCCACACCGACCAGCAATCCCCGCACATTAACACTACCCTACACATACTAGGGACATATTTTTAACATTTATACCAAACCAATTAACCTTCAAACCTGTACATCTTTGGAGTGTGGCAGAAAACCAAAGACAAACCGTGGTAGGTCACGGGGAGAATGTACAAACTCCGTACAGGCAGGCACCCATAGTCAGGATCGAACCCGGGTCTCTGGCGCTGAAGGCAGCAGCTCTTCCTCTGCGCCACTGTGCCTGAAGATTCTTGAGAGGGGCGTTAATGTCCTAATCCACAATCCGATGCGTCAAGGGAGTAGGAGATGTCGTCACTGGGTTAAACTGAGGAGTCAAGGCCATTTCGTCCCTCTCAGAAGGACATAAAAGATCCTGTGATTGTATGGAGCAGGGAGTTAATCTACTTAATACTTTGGCCTTAACCAATGTCGATAAAATAGATTGTCAAATTATTATACTGCAGTATTCTGCACTTGACATGCATGAATTGGTTGCAGTATTTCCCCATGCTGCAGAAGTGACATCATTTTCAAAGGACTTCATTAGCTCAAGAGTCCTTGGATATCCTTAGGTTGTGGAAGACTCTTTTCAGCATACATTGATCAGCACTTGGTCTTTCAAAAACCCATCCAATTAGACCCGCTCCAATTTTCTTAGAAACAGGCCCTTCAGCCCACCGTGTCCATACTGACCATTATGCCAACCTGCACTAATCCCACTTGCCTGCAGTGATTGCTCTTTACATCCTGTTGGATGAAGTAATATGTGTTATAAATGTGCTTACTATTCCCGCCTCCATCACTTCCTCTCGTAGTTCATTCCAGATGATACCTACTCTTTCTGTGATGAATTTCATAGAATGGGCATCAGAGGTTATGGGGAGAAGGCAGGAGAATGGGGTCAGGAGGAAGAGATAGATCAGCCATGATTGAATGGCAGTGTAGACTTGATGGCTGCATGACCTAATTCTGCTCCTATCACAGGATCTTATGAATTTACCCCTCAGATTCTCTTTTCAGCAAATCTATACCCTCCAGTTTTAGACACCCCTACCATGGAAAATACACTCTGGCTATCTACCCCCATACATACCTATAATTTTATATGCTTCTATTGTGTCACCTCTTCGTTCAGCCTCCTTTGCTCATTAGAAACAGGCACAGCCGCTTGAACATTTAATTTATTTAGAGATACAGCGCAATAACAGGCCCTTCGGCCCACCAAGTTCGTACTGTCCAGCGATCACGCACACTAGCGCTATCCTACACACTAGGGACAATTTATAATTATACCAAGCAAGTTAACCTTCAAACCTGTATGACTTGGAATCTGGAAGTGAACCAGAGATTCCGGAGAAAACCCACGCAAGTCATAGGGAGAACATACAAACTCCATACAGACAACACCCATAGCCAGGATGAAACCTGGATCTCTGGCGCTGTAAGGCAGCAACTCTACTGCTGCGCCAACATGCCGTTTGTCCCATATCCCTCTAAACCTATCATATCCATGTACCTGTCCAAATATCTCTTAAATGGCGCGTTAGTACCTGCCTGAACTGCCTCCTCCAGCAGCTTGTTCCATATACCTACCACGCTTTGTGTAAAAAAGTTGCCCCTTAGGTTCCTATTAAATCATTCCAACTTCACCTTAAACCTATGACCTCTGGTTCTCGATTCCCCTGCTCTGGGTAAAAGATTTTGTGCATTTACCTTATTTATTCCTCTCTTAAGGGCCTGTCCCACTTGGGCGTCATTTGCACGTCATTTACGCGACATCATTTACGCGTTATGCGCGCATGGCGTGCATTACGCGCATGGTGCATGGTGACGTAGGCAGTGACGCGCGGTCGCACGTGGCGCCCCACGATTTTGGGATCCACAAAATCTTCGCGCGCCATCTGCGTGTCACACAAATGACGCCCAAGTGGGACAGGCCCTTTAATCTCCTACACATCTATAAGATTATCTCTCATCCCCCTTCCTCATCCAAGGAATAAAGCCTGCTCAACCTTTTACCTACCATACCTCCTCACTAAAGGCTTACTTGGCAAGATCATTGCATTTAGTCATCAAGCACAACACCTCAACCTTAAAATGGACACTCTCAAAATGGCCGCCCTGCTGGAGCATATCTCCCTTTTATATGCCTGACCTTGCTCGCTAGGCCTTGCTCAGCCATTTTAAAGTGCCCTCCTCAATCAATTCACAAGGTCTGTGGGTAGGAAATGCATCCATGCAAATCACATCAGCAGCTCCTGTGGTAGCTAATTTCACATTCCAAGCACACTCTGATAAATGAGTTCCTTGTGAATTCCTTAATAGATTTATCAGTGACGATTTATACAAATTTATCACTTGGAGTTTCAGCTCCACACAAGTGGAAGCAACATTTTCATGTCTGTCTTATCGAACCTTTCCATAATTCTACAGACGTCCATTGCGTCATCCTTCATTTTTCAAAAGAAAACAGCTACAGTCTATCCTTGAAAAGGGTCCAAATCCAAAATGTATATGTCCTTCTGAGAAGCTGTCTGACTTGCTGAGGTACTCCAGCTCTCTGTGTACTCAAGATTCCAGCATCTGTAATTGTTTAATTGAGTTTAGCTTAATTTTAGTTTAGTTTAGATATGCAGCGCGGAAACAGGCCCTTCGGTCCACTGACCCCGGCAACTTACGCTATTCTACACACACTAGGGACAAGTTATAATTATACCAAGCCAATTAACCTACAAACCTGTACGTCCTTGGAGTGTTGGAGGAAACTGGAGATCCCCAGAGAAAATCCACGCAGGTCACAAGGAGAAGGTACAAACTCCGTACAGACAGCCCTCATGGTCAGGATCAAACCCGGGTCTCCAGTGCTGTAAGGCAGTAACGTTACCACTGTGCCGCCCCAATTTCCTGTAGTTCCAACTTTTACGATAAAGTCAGTCTGCCAAATATTTGTACATCATTTATGCACCTTTTTACTGTACCTCAATAAAAAAGATATAAGACCTGGAATATTTACTCAGAATGTATTGAATGTGCAATATAGTGGCATGTATAAATTCCACTTTGCCTCCAAATTCTCCCCCACTGCATTCAATGGAATTGAATTTGATAAGTGAAAGGGCACTCACCTACGTTACTGTATCCAGCATGCAGGTGAGAATGTAAACACAAGGAACTTAAGATGCTGGTTCACAATTCGTGCATCTTTTAACTTTAGCTCCTTATCTCACAGTTTTTATCTTTTCCTCTCTAGCCTTTGTCCAACCATCTGCCAATCAATCACCCTCACCTCTATCCACCTATCACTTGCCAAATTTTGTCTTGCCCTCACCTCTTTAGACCAACTTGCCCACGCCAACCAACATGCCCCATCATCTCAGTCTGAAGAAGGGTCCTGACCCGAAACATCGCGTATCCCTGTTCTCCAGAGATACTGTCTGACTTGTTGAGTCACTCCAGCACTTTGTGTCTTTTTTTGAATGACATTTAACCTCTTCCAGCTAGAATTGCAGCCTCCACTCTAACAGTGATCCAGTCAGGATTTAAATGCAAGTCCTTCTCTCTCCCAGCCTTTCAATTCCATTCCCTTAAAAATAAAGCCTACTGCTTGGTTTCTTTATTTAATTTGGTCAGTACAGCAGCAAGCACTTATACAGATTGATATTACCAAGTAACTGCTTTCCTTTTTAGAATGACCATGACACATTAAACTTATGTGGAAGCCATTTATTCGGCCAATTTTGAGAGTTAGAGCTGTTCCAAGGGCTTTTCACTGGTTGAGTCTGTGTAATGATAGATATTAATGTTAATCACAGTCTTTATTTGAAGAGTGGCATTTTTACAGTTGGTGAAAATAATTACTGCAAACCCTCTGACAGTCGCTGCATTCACTTTTCTTTGCTTCAGGCACAGGGCACCACAGACAAGGCTGCATTTGTCACCCTTCTCGGTTGACCTCAGCAGGTGCTGATGAACTGCCTTCACCAAGCAGCAATTATCTTTGCAAAATGAATGTCTTGCTCAATCATTTTCAGAGGACGTTAGAAGTCAAGTAAATAGAACGTGATATATCGCTGAAATTCTCTCAATCGGCAACACTATTTTTGCAGATATTTAGTTTAGTTTCGATTAGATAGGAGATACAACACGGAAACAGGCCCTTCAGCCCACCGGGTCTGCGCACTAACACTATCCTACGCTCAATAGGGACAATTTACAATTTTACCAAGCCAATTAACCTATAGAGCTGTACCTTTATGGAACGTGGGAGGAAGCAGGGTCCACACGGTCCATAAACGTCCAGAAATCCATACGGTCACGGGGAGAAAATACAAACTCTATACAGACAGCACAATCGAACCTGGGTCTCTGGCGCTGTAAGGCCGCAATTCTACCGTTGCGCCACGATGCCGCCCTATAACTCAGTAGCAAATGTCGTTTAATAGAATCATACAGTCATTTATCACAGTAACAGGCCCTTCAGCCCAACTCATCCATGCTGACCAAGATGGCCCATCTAAGCTACTCCCATTAACCCATGTTGGGCTCATATCTCTTTAAATATCCACGTGCCTGCCCAAATGTCTTTAAATGTTGTTATTGTACCTGCCTCAACTACATTTATTTTCAAAAATACCTTTATTCAGAATAATAAAAATATATTGTAGCGGCACCTGCTGGTTCCTTGGGGTAGTCGAACCCTTCGACTGGCTACCTCGGACACGTGAGCATGGGGAGGGGTTTTCGCGCGCTTTTCTGGGCAAATCCATTCATTCTGTTCACCAACGTTGTGGTAGCGACGTTGTTATTTAGCTGTCTTAAGACCATCGTTGTTTTCGTTTAACTTTCGTAATAAAGTCCTTTGGAAATCAACCTACCGTCTTGACTCCGCTAAACTGGTGACCCCGACGGGCACAATTGATATTGGACGCCGACATGCAGGACGGCGCAGGTCTCGACGCCGTTCCCAATGCTCATCAGAGCGCTGTCAGCCGGTGTTCTAGCCCGAACAGCCTCAAGTGTGGTTTACACATGTGGAGGCACAGTTCCACCTGCGCCATATAGTGGTGGATGAGATTATTTCCACATCGTTGGGGCACTTACACAGGAGACAGCTTCCCTTCCTGCAGAACCCACCCACAACCGCTAAGTTCTGGGACAGGCGGTAGGCACCGGTGGTGTTTTTATCACCTTCGATGGGGCGCTGAGGCACGACTTTGCCGCCAGCCGTGTACGTTTCAGGGAAATGCCTCGGCCGATCGTCTGTAGAGGCGATCACGATTGGCCCAAACAACCGCCTCTATGTCCGCGACCGCCATTCCGGCCGTCGCTTTCTCGTGGACTCCGGTGCCATTGTCAGCATCCTCCCGCCGACCGGGCGCAACACTCGTGCTGATAAGCGGGGTCCTGTGCTCACGGCTGTCAATGGGAGCACCATCGCACTTATGGTACGCGGACCCTCTCACTCACCTTTGACTCCAGCCCGTTGAGTGGACGTTTATCGCGGCTGGGGGGTGGAGACCTTGCGGGGATTACCAGCATCTGTATGCCATGACCCCGGCAGACCGCTCGCTACCAGATGCCCCATATTCAGGACTTCTCCACACGTCTCGAGGGCGCCGCTTTCTTTCCGAACGTTAATCCGGGGATACAACCAGATCCCGTGCACCCCGACAACGTCCATAAAACCGCGATGATCACCCGTTCAGCCTGTTTGAATGGCTCCGTATGCCCTTCGGGTTAAAAAACGCCGCGCAGGCATTCCGGCGACGTATGGACCAGGTCGGGCGGGGCCTGCCTCTTGTGTTTATTTATTTGGACGATATCCTGGTCGCCAGCCTCTCGCATGACGAGCATGTCGCCCACCTTCGGACACTGGTTCAACTCATCCGCGAACACGGCCTCGTTATCAACCCCGCGGAGTGCCAGTTTGGCCTCTGCTCCATCTCCTTCCTGGGGCACAGCGTTACTCCCCAGGGTGCTGTCCCGCTACCCGCGAAGGTCGAGGCCATTCGGCAGCTCCCCCAGCCACTCACTGTGAAAGGGTTACAGGAGTTTGTCGGCATGGTGAATTTCTATCACCGTTTCGTGCCGGCAGCTGCTAACATCATGGTAAAAGTGAGCTAAGGCAATTGGTAGATGTTCAAAGAGGGCTGTGAGGACAGAGATACCTGGGCAGCTGTGTGTGTGCAATTGTTTCATATTGAGCGTTTGATGGCACTGGGCCTGTACTCACAGGAGTCTAGAAGGATGAGGGGGGACCTTATTGAAGCTTACTGAATAGTGAAAGGCCTGGATAGAGTGGATGTGGAGAGGAAGTTTGCACTAGTGGGAGAGTCTAGGACCAGAGGCCATAGCCTCAGAATAAAAGGACGTACCTTTAGAAATGAGATGAAGAGGAATTTCTTTAGTCAGAGGGGATGAACCCATGGAATTCATTGCAACAGATGGTTATGGAGGCCAGGTCAGTGGATATTTTAAGGTGGAGATTAACAGATTTATGATTAGTACAGGTATCAGGTGTTAGAAACATAGAAACATAGAAAATAGGTGCAGGAGTAGGCTATTCGGCCCTTCGAGCCTGCACCGCCATTCAAGATGATCATGGCTGATCATCCAACTCAGTATCCCGTACCTGCCTTCTCTCCATACTCCCTGATCCCTTTAGCCACAAGGGCCACATCTAACTCCCTCTTAAATATAGCCAATGAACTGGCCTCATCTACCTTCTGTGGCAGATAATTCCAGAGACTCACCACTCTCTGTGTGAAAAATGTTTTCCTCATCTTGGTCCTAAAGGAATTCCCCCTTATCCTTAGACAGTGACCCCTTGTTCTGGACCTCCCCAACATCGGGAACAATCTTCCTGCATCTAGCCTATCCAACCCCTTAAGAATTTTGTAAGTTTCTATAAGATCCCCCCTCAGTCTTCTATATGCTAGCGAGTACAAGCCAAGTCTATCCAGTCTTTCCTCATATGAAAGTCTTGACATCCCAGGAATCAGTCTGGTGAATCTTCTCTGCACCCCCTCTATGGCAACAATGTATTTTCTCAGATTTGGAGACCAAAGCTGTACGCAATACTCCAGGTGTGGTCTCACCAAAACCCTGTACAACCACAGTAGAACCTCCCTGCACCTATACTCAAATCCTTTTGCTATGAATGCTAACATACCATTCGCTTTCTTCACTGCCTGCTGCACCTGAATGCCTACTTTCAATGATTGGTGTACCATGACACCCAGGTCTCGTTGCATCTCCCCTTTTCCTAATTTGCCACCATTAAGATAATAGTCTACCCTCCTGTTTTTGCCACCAAAGTGGATAACCTCACATTTATCCACATTATACTGCATCTGCCATGCATTTGCCCACTCACCCAGCCTATCCAAGTCACCTTGCAGCCTCCTAGCATCCTCCTCACACCTAACACTACCCTCCAGCTTAGTGTCATCCGCAAACTTGGAGATGTTGCATTCAATTCCCTCGTCCAAATCATTAATATATATTGTAAATAGCTGGGGTCCCAGCACTGAGCCTTGCGGTACCCCACTAGTCACTGCCTGCCATTCTGAAAAGGACCCGTTTACTCCTACCCTTTGCTATGTTATGAGGTGAAGGCTGGAGGATGGGATTAGGAGGGAAAGAAAGATGCCATGATTGAATGCCGGAATGGAGTTGATGGGCCGAATGGCCTAATTCTACTCCTAGATCCATAGATACATAGATACATAGACAATAGGTTCAGGAGTAGGTCATTTGGCCCTTCGAGCCAGCACCACCATTCAATGTGATCATGGCTGATCATCCACAATCAGTACCCCGTTCCTGCCTTCTCCCCATACCCCTTGATTCCGCTAGCCCTAAGAGCTCTACCTAACTCTCTTTTGAATGCATCTAGTGAATCGGCCTCCACTGCCTTCTGAGGCAGAGAATTCCACAAATTCACAACACTCTGTGTGAAAAAGATTTTCCTCTTCTCAGTTCTAAATGCCCTACCCCTTATTCTTAAACTGTGGCCACTGGTTCTGGACTCGCCCAACATGTTTCCTGCACCTAGCATGTACAATTCTTTCATAATTTTATATGTTGCTATAAGATCCCCTCTCATCCTAAATTCCAGTGAATACAAGCCCAGTCGCTCCATTCTTTCATCATATGACAATCCTGCCATCCCAGGAATTAGCCTCACGAACCTACGCTGCACTACCTTAATAGGAAAAAATGTGCTTCCTCAAATTAGGAGACCAAAACTGCACACCTCCACTCCAGGTGTGATCAAACCAGGGCCCTGTGCATCTGCAGAAGGTCCATTTTGCTCCTATACTCAACTCCTCTTGTTCTGAAGGCCAACATGCCATTAGCTTTCTTCGCTGCCTGTTGCTTACTTTCAGTGACTGATGTACATGGACACCCAGGTCTCATTGTACTTTCCCGTTTCCTATACTGTCCTTGACTTCCCTTGTCAACCACGGTCGCCTCTTACTCCCCTTAGAATCTTTCTTCCTCTTTGGAATGAAATGCTCCTGCACCCTCTGTATTATTCCCAGAAATACCTGCCATTGCTGTCCTGCCGTTATTCCTGATAGGCTCCCTTTCCAGTCGACCTTGGCCAGCTCCTCCCTCGTGCCTCCATGGTCCCCTTTGGTCAACTGCAATACTGACACTTCCGATTTTACCTTCTCCCTCTCGAATTGCAGATTAAAACATCATATTATGGTCACTACCTCCTAATGGTTCCTTTACCTTGAGTTCCCTTATCAAATCTGGATTCATTACACAATCCGGTTCATCAAATCCGGTTCAGTTATTCCTATAACCTATGCACTTATGAAGTGGAAGCAAAATATTGGAAAACTGCTTAAAAGGTTTGCTGGTTACTCATACCCACTTGGACATCACATGCAAGGCCAGTGTTATTGCCCTTGTTGAATTTCCCTTCATGAGCTGGTGGGGAGCTGCCTACTTGAAGCACTCCCACACTGCTATTAGGTTGTGCATTCCAGCGTTTTGACTGTGCTATATTTTCATGTTGTGGAGGAGGGTAATTGGATGGGCTTGTTCTTTTTATTCTGGTAAGTTGTCATCACTGACCCAGCTGTGAGAGAGACACAGAGGAAATATACTGTGCTGCTGGTGGCGGAGATATTGTATTGTTGGATTCGTGGATTGAACATGGAACAGGACATGTAACAAGCCCTTCGCCCTACAATGCCTGTGCCGAACATGAGGCCAAGCTAAACAAATCTCCTCTGCCTGCATGCGATCCATATCTGCAGTAGGCACTCGCGTAGACAGATGAGGAAAAACCTTTTCACCCAGAGAGTTGGGAGTCTATGGAATTCTCTGCCTCAGAAGGCAGTGGAGGCCGATTCTCTGGATGCTTTCAAGAGAGAGTTAGATAGAGCTCTTAAAGATAGTGAAGTCAAGGGATATAGGGAGAAGACAGGAAAGGGGTACTGATTGTGGATGATCAGCCGTGATCACAGTGAATGGCGGTGTTGGCACAAAAGGCTAAATGGCCTACTCATGCACCTATTGTCTATTGTCTATTGTCTATTGGCATCAATTTATTTGAGTGATATAGAAACAAAGAACTGCAGATGCTGGATTATACCAAAGATAGACACAAAAGTTAGCGGGTCAGGCAGCATCTCTGCAGATCAAAGGATGTCTGACATTAATAGACAATAGGTGCAGGAGCAATCCTAAGCCTCAGACTGAAGAAGGGTCCTGACCCGAAATGTCACCAGTCCTTTTTCTCCAGAGATGCTGCCTGACCCGCTGAGTTCCTCCAGCACTTTGGGTCCATCTTTGCATGTTGCTGTATCGGCACTCACCCAGGCAGACGGAGGATCGTTAACTAGAACATTAGGAAGGAGGAGCTCTTGTAGGCCACTCTGTCCCTCTAGTCTGTCCCACGGCTCAATGTGGACATGGCTGTTTTCCCTCATCCCTTCTCTGCCAGTTCCCCATATCCCTCAGTTCCTTCATCTTTCAAACATTTCATCACAGGTATGGTGTGTACGTTCTTTATATAATTATTCAATTGCTTTTTTTCAAGTTACTTTTCCACCATTCTTTGTGGCAGTGCCTCCCAGAATAAAAAAAACAATTTTTATATTTGTTAATAAAAGTTTTATCATCGCACATCTCGTTCTCTGCCCAATTACCTTGAACCAGTGAATGTCATTGGTGACAATTTATCCGTATTCATTCAAACATAACCCCATGTAATTCCAAACATCTCCTTGATCCAAACGTCCCCTCATCCTTTCCCGCTGCAATGAGAACAACTACAGCTTCTACATTCCAAATTTTCCCAAAGTCCCAACTCAACCATTCAAGGCACTGGAACCACAGGCCATTGATGTTTAGGTTTTAGCTTAGTTTAGAGATACAGTATGGAAGCAGGGCATTCTGCCAACTGAGAACGCACCAACCATCGATCATCCGTACACGCTTGGGCGGCACGGTGGCGCAGCAGTAGAGTTGCTGCCTTACAGCACCAGAAACCCGGGTTCGATCCTGACTACGGGTGCTGTCTATACGGAGTTTGCACGTTCTCCCCGTGACCGCGTGGATTTTCACCGGGATCTTCGGTTTTCTCCCACACTCAAAAGACATACAAGTTTGAGGACTAATTGGCTTGGAATAATTGTAAATTGTCCCTAGTGTGCATACGACAGTGCTAGTGTGAAAGGATCGCTGGTCGGCCAAAGGGCCTGTTTCCGCCCTGTACCTCAAAACTAAACTAAACTACCACTCCTACATACTCGGGGCAAGTTATAGAAGTCAATTAACCTACAAATCTGCACATCCTTGGAGGAAACCAGAGCCCCTGGAGAAAACCCATGTGGTCACAGGGAGAACTAAGCATAAACAGCATAAACTCATCAAACTCAGCATAAATAGCACCCGTAGTCAGGATCGAAGCCGGGCGTAATGTGGTGTGATACAGCTGCTCTCACACATGGTAATGTCGGATTGGAAGCATTGAGGGGATGGTAATTATCATTGAAGAGAGATACAATGTACTCGGATAATTTCACTGGCAGATGTGCGGGAAAAGGTGGCATTGTGTATAAACGAAAGCTGGAGTTTGAAAACTCAAACAAGGAAACAAGGGTGAATGTGTAAGAAGGAACTGCAGATGCTGGTTTAAACCGAAGATAGGCACAAAAAGCTGGAGTAACTCAGCGGGACAGGGAGCATCTCTGGAAAGACGGAATGGGTGACGTTTCGGGTCGAGACCCAACTTCGTCGGTGAGGTATTTAAGCAGCTAAAGTGAAAGTATAAGCTCGTGGGTAAGGACAGGGAAGCTAGGGCTAAAGGAGGTGCAAGAATGGCAAGGAGCTAACACTCAGGCCATGTGCTCTGAAGGGCAATCATGTGCTGCTCCAGCACAGGGAGATGTCTATCAGGAAATGTCGCTGACTAGCCCATTCCAGACTGCAGGAGTACGTGCTGAGGGATGCACTGAAGCTTGGTATAGCCAATGCCAAGGCTCGGTGGGGTGGACCACAGTCTAGGGTCATTCCACTGCTGGACATTTGAGGGGCAGAGTTCGGTGGGCACACCCTTTAAACAAGGGAAGAGATATCACCCCGGGGTTGACAAGGGTGTTTTGCTTAAAGACAGGTGTGAACATTATAGAGTATGACAACGGGGTGGAAGATTGCAACCTTCACGTGGTCCGCCCAGTTTCGTCTAATGCAATCAACTCGATGTGCACACACAGAAGATCAAATAGAACAAGTTGTCCTACAACTTTAGGCTGTGCACGCCACACGAAAGAAGAAGCAGTATGATTATATAGACCCTTAGAATGTCTGAAGAATTTTTGTCCGTTTTTTTGTTTTTATTTCTTCTGAAAAATGTAACTTTTTCACAATGCAATGGGAAATATGAAATCAACAATAACTTGCATTTGTACTGTGCCCTTGACAACTTAAGACATTATACAGTTCTTCACTGTTGGACTAACAGACAAATTCCAACACCAAGCCGGCTAAGCAAATAATAATTCAAATGATCAAGACCTATTGAGATAACAATCTGAGCTACACTGGTTAAGATTGAGTTATTTATTTTTAAATAAATATCCACTCTGGTCCCAGCAGGAAGGGGAGTGGTTGGCTGGCACAGTGGCAGAGCAATAGAGCTGCTGCCTCACAGCGCCAGAGTCTCAGGTTCAATCCTACCCTCAGGAGATTTGTACGGAATTTGTACGTTCTCCCTGTGACCACATGGGATTCCTCCGGGTGCTCCGCTTTCCTGTCACATCCCAAAGACATGCAGGTTTGTAGGTTAATTGGCTTCTGTAAATTGTCCGTAGTGTGTTGAATAGAAGTAGTGAATGGTTGGCACGGACTCGGTGGGGACTGAAGGCCCTGTTTCCACGCTGTATCTAAACTTAAATAAACTAAATGTTTCTCTGCCGTTTTCAGAATGACTGAGAGTCACTGAGGACGATGAAGCCTGAGCATTCGGAGAATGGGTAGCTCAGCCAAGCTGAGGAATTTTCTTCAGTCTTTGATACATAGACAGACTTGTTCTTGGAGATCTTGTGCAAAGCTCATCTTTCCTCAAAGCTGCAACTGAGCCGCGAGTCTCAAGGAAAGGAGTCCATTGGCATCGCGATGGTCTGACCGATATTCAAATGAAGGTCTCGTATTTCCTGTGGTAATTGGACACATGCACACTATCATTCACGATTGCCCTGAACAAAAATAGAGCCACACTGACTAGAATTTCTCATCTTCTTTTGCTCACTAGGCATGTCAGCCCATTGAGACTGCACTAAGCTAATAGTCATCGTAGTCAACTCCCTTCCTTCAGAACAACTCTGATACCAATGGCACATTAAAAGTCCCACTTAGGCGCCCTTATTGGAGAGTGCAGGAGACTCTGTGCTCGCCACAAGATCGCAACATGGTCGTCACATGTTCGTAGGTGGCCTCCGGTGAGTCTTCTTCATGGTCGAGGGGTATTCCCGCATTGTGGTAACTAGTCGTGGCCTCAGTATGGTCGCAGAAACTGTTGAAAAAATTTCTTCGACCAAAAATTGGTCGCCTTGGAGAGAAATTATACTTTTATAGTTGTAAGTGCAGTGGTAGTGGGGTCGCCATGTCATTGCAGGTGGTCGAGGTAGCTGTAGGTAGTTTTAGTTAATCTCCTTTGCTGACCGGGCATTTTCATTGGCTCATTGGGGGAAAAAAACGTAAGCACGAGTTTTCAGAACCAAGTAAATCCGACCGGTAATGTTAAATGCCCGTTTAACTTCACAGCTGTGTATATCTGGCTTATTAAAAGTTGTCTGACTTCTTAAAAGTGTCTCCCCCCCCCTCCATCCCCCTTCTCTCTCCCCGCCTTCTCTCTTCCCCCTTCTCTCTCCCCCCCCTCTCCCCCCTCCCTTCTCCCCCCTCCCTTCTCCCCCCTCTCCCCCCCCCTCCACCCCCTCCACCCCTTCTCCTCCTCCTCCTCCTCCCCCCTCCCTCCTCCCCTCTCCCTCCTCCCCCCCTCCCTCCTCCCCCTCCCTTCTCCCCCTCCCTTCTCCCCCCTCCCTTCTCCCCCCCCCCTTCCCCCCCCTTCTCCCCCCCTTCTTCCCCCCTCCTTCTCCCCTCCTCCCCCCCTTCTCCCCCTCCATTCTCATCCCTCCCTTCTCCCCCCCCTTCTTCTACCCCCCTTCTTCTTCCCCCCCACCCTCTTTTAAAGGACTTACCGTACACTGTGCTAGCCGTCTTTAACCTTCCTGTTCATAGCGGTGTGTGTCTGTATCACCTTGGCTTTGCACCGTGTGAATTTCAGAGAGCGCTTCCCCGCTTCACCTGGCCCGCCTTTGCGATGTGTTTGTATGTGTGTGTGTTCCACTCTGCCGATCCAGTTTGTGGGTTTTCAGGCGAGTTGAAGCAGCATCCTCGAGCTTGAAGGTCGCAGGCAGTCTGCTGAAAAGTCACCTAAGTGGGACAGGCCCTTAACCATCCTCGATGAGTTGCTCATCCCATCTGTTGACAGTTTAGGGTGGCTATTTTACTTCGGAGTCACGTGAGTGACTACGTGAATAGAAGCCCGTACAGCCGTTGGTGCGTCATGACGTCAGACGCTGGTGCAGTCGCGGTTGGAGCAGCAGCGCTCCTCCGAGCGGTAAGTTTAAAAAACGGAGGTAAGATTGTTGAAGTTTTTACCTTAGGTCATTTCTGCGACGGTTAGAAGGAGATATGTTGCAGAAAGTAAAGAAGGTGTCGGCGAGGCGCTCCGCAGCTAGAAAGGAGAATGACCAGGAGAGTGTTGAGGATGGAGGCCCGTCTGATACACCTGGTCCGGTGCTGGCTACACAGCCAGTGGTTGCGGACCCACTGCCGGGGAGCAGTGCAGGCTGCCAGTAGGGCGGAAGGCCACTAGCAAGTCTGTGAGGCCCGTAGATGAGTTCGGGCCTGGAGGTTATACCTCCATTGGAGTGTTCCGTTTGCTCACGGCTCTCCCAAGTCGAGATTTTATTGCAGAGAATGCTCGACAGGGACCAGCTCCGTGAGGAGGAGTGGTGCCCAAGCCAGGCTGATGGAGAGCTTGTGCTAGCAGCGCCTGTTTCAGGGCTGCAGAAACTATCCTGCCTGTGAGGAGGAGGTTCCATCAGTGCACTTTGATGACACTGAGTCTATGCTGGGGGAGAGCAGTAAAGAAGTTCGGGTGGAGGTAATCCCGAATATTGCTGGGAAGTTTGCTCAGCCTAGAGAGGCAGGAGAGGCGATTGATTGGGGAATTGGCTGAAGCCATTCAGTATATGCTCTCCCACCAGTTACAGGAGCTAGCTCTGGAGGGAAGCAGCAAAAGATTATAAGGGACTCCTATCAATTGTGATCTCCTGAAGGTGCCGGTGGTGAATCACCAAATTTGGTCACAGATGGGCATGCCTGCTAGGGCCCAAGAGATGAAGTTCCCAAAAAGTGCTTGAAAACTGTTGGCAGCAGGAATTACAGCTGTGGTAAAAGTGATTGACCCAAGCAATGTGGTTGACGCACACCAGGATGGACTGGGATTTCTTTGCAGTGCGTTTTTTGAAATCAACAACATCAGGAGGGCTGCTATTAGGCCAGTGCTTAATCCAAGTTTGGCAAGTTTGTGTAAACCACCCACTGTACCACCACAAAAGTTGTTGTTTGGCGGTAACCTAGCGAAAAGAGTCAAAGATTTGTCATGAAGATGTTAAAAACTATGGTCCTCATTAAGCCGGCTGGTAAAGCAGGGCAAAGGTTTTCTCCATATTGGAAAGGAACTAATGTGGATGCAGGAGAAGGAAAGAGCCGTTCAGCTTTCCAATTTCGGAACTGGCAGGCTGCCAGCATGAAGGGGAAGGTGCCTTTCTCCACAAGAGGTCGAGGGACAACAAGGTCCGCAAGGAAGGATGCAGGTAAGGAAAACATCAACAGACGATAAATTAATTGATGTTCCTGTTCAAATTGGGGGAAGGTTAAAATTGTTTCTCAAACAATGGCAGCAGTTGACATCTGATTTGTTCATACTTAGTAGTATTGAAGGGTGTGAAAATTGAGTTTTAGTCTAAGGACAGTCTACCTAATCAACATTTTTCCTAGTCGTAAACTTGTTTTTCCAGATTTGAAGAAAAAAGTGCTTATTCAAGCAGAGATTCAGTTGTTGCATAAGAAAGGGGTAATTGAGCCTTCTGTCTATCAAAGTCGACAATTTGTGTCAAATATATTTCCCAGATCTAAAAAGACTGGGGGGTGTAGAATTATTTTGGACTTATCAAGTTTTGAACGAGTTTGTTTGTTATAGGCATTTCAAAATGGAAACCTTTATCACGGCCAAAACATCTAGTGTCCAAAGGGTGTTATATGGCAACTATTGATTTGAAGGATGCGTACTACTCAGTGTCTATTCATGAGGATGATAGAAGGTATTTGAAATTTAATTGGATGTCGCAGCTATGGCAATTCAGGGCATTGCCGAATGGACTAACTTCAGCTCCTAGGTTATTTACTAAATTGGTAAAACCTGTGTTAGCGTTACTCAGAGCTAAGGGGCATGTGGTAATGGCCTACTTGGATGATATTCTGATTGTTGGAAAGACTCATGCTGAAAACTCAATCATCAGTTTCAGTTGTTAAAATCACTTTTGAGCAATTGGGATTTGTGATTCATCCAGATAAATCTAAATTGTCACCAGTCCAAATTATTGATTATCTGGGATTTACCATTAATTCAAATCACATGTTGGTTGACTTTGCCCAGGGACAAATTGAATCAGTTAATTGAGGACTGTGTTAATCTCGTTAGAGAACAAAGGCCTTCAATCAGACAAGTAGCCAGGTTAATTGGGAAGTTGGTGGCAGCATTTTCCAGCTGTGCAGTATGGTCCTCTGCATCATCAACAATTACAACGATCAAAGGAACAGTCACTGAGAATACAAAGGGGCCATTTTGATAGGCCTATGCAGTTGTCAGCTGGGGCGATTGCCGACATACAATGGTGGATAGCAAATGTTTCAACAAGTTTTAGGAAGGTTTTGGTGGAACCACCATCATTTATATTACAGACTGATGTAAGTGCACTGGGTTGGGGTGCAACAGACATGTCTTCTAGTTGTGGAGGCAGATGGAATGTGGATGAGACCATCGCTTCTTCAATTAAGAGGGATTAATTATTTAGAGTTGTTGGGCACCTGGTATGGGCTCAAAGCTTATTGTTCTACAAGGAGGGATCTGCATGTGCAGGCTTCAGATTGACAACCACCACAGCAGTGGCATATGTAAACCATATGGGTTGGAATTAAGTCACAGTCTTGTGATAGATTGGCTAACCAGATTTGGAGCTGGTGTATTGACCAAATTATCTGGCTTTCAGCACTTTATTTGCCAGGGAGGTTGAAAACACGGTAGCTGACACTACATCACGTCAGTTTAATGACAACATTGAATGGATGTTAAATCAGGATGTATTTAACCAAATGATTGTTCAGTATGGATTGCCAGATATTGACTTGTTTGCATCTCGATTAAATCGTCAGTTACCTCGATATGTTTCATGGGAACCAGATTCTGGGGCAGTAGCAGTAGATGCGTTTTCACTGCATTGGGGAGGAATGTTTGTGTATGTATTTCGTCCATTCTGTTCTCATCAGCAGATGTTTGCAAAAGATCAAGGAAGACTCCACTTCAGGGGTATTGGTAGTGCCAGATTGGCCTACACAAGCATGGTTTCCCGTTGTATTACAAATGGCTAGGGAACCTTACATGCTTATGCCCAAGAATAAAAATCTACTGGTAAATCCAGTCACTGGGATCAACATCCTTTACATGATCGTATTGATCTGTTAATTTGCAGATTTTAAGGAGGCCATACTTGGGAGAGGACTGTCTCATCGGACTGTGGATGTGCTCACGTCGGCCTGCAGGGATTAGTACACAGCAGCAATATATCACCTACATAAAGAAGTGGTAGCAATTTTGCCTACAGCAGAATATTGTATATCACACTGCAGGGATCACGGACGTATTGGAGTTTTGTCAACTCTTTATTTCGACCAAAAAATTAAGTTATAGTGCGATTAATTCAGCCAGAAGTGCTTTGTCTTCTTATTTACCTATGAATGCAGAATTACATACAGTAGGGACACATCCGTTAGTTTCACGATTCATGAAGGGAGTTTTCAATTCTAATCCTCCTAAACCCAGTATGCCGGGATTTGGAATGTGAGTGAGGTTCTTATGGTTTCTTCGCCAGTGGGCTCCGGTTTACAAGCCTATCTATAGCCAAATTAACTATTAAGGTGGTCATGCTTATGGCCTTGGTTTCAGCTCAGCGTGTACAAACGTTGCAAAAGCCTACGGCTAGATAGAATGCATGTGTCTGCAAATGCCATTATATTCTATGTCGATGATTTGCTTAAAACATAATAGAAGAGGTAAGACGGGATGTAAGGTTGTGTTTTCAGCATATCCCGCAGATGATCGCTTGTGTGTGGTCTCACATTTATCTCGTTACATTGAGATTACTCAACCTCTGAGAGGAAACAGAGCCTGCATTGTTTATTAGTCACAAAAAACCACACAGTAAGGTGTCGGTGCAAACGATTTCAAGGTGGCTAAAGCAGGTCCTGGCAAGTGCTGGAATTGATACTGATAAATTCAAATCTCATTCCACCAGGGCGGCATCAACTTCCGCGGCTAGGGGCGATGGACGTGCCAATAGACCATATCCTCGTGGCCGCAGGATGGTCCAGTTAGCTGACTTTTCAGAGGTTTTATCACAAGCAGATTTCAAGGCTCGGGATGTTTGCTGATTCTGTTTTGAGTACTGTTACACTTCCCCCCTGAGTTAGAGGGGTTTGTTATGATTTGTTTGTAAATAAACTGTTATTCATTTAACAAATGTGCTAATGATGCATGATTGAATCAATCCAGGCAGTGTGAACGGCGGATTTCGATCTGCGGCGTGAATTCACAGTGCTTTGAAGTCTTCACGTAGTCACTCACGTGACTCCGAAGTAAAATAGTAAGATTAAACGAGAACTTACCAGTTTGAAGTTTGATCTTTATTTTATGAGGAGTCGAGTTGAGGGACTACGTGCCCTCCGCTCCCTCCCTCATAGATCTCATCTGGTAGTTCTAGTTTTATCATCTTACCGTTATACTTCGGTCATTGTTAGCTGTGAATTCATTCCGCTGCTTTGAAGATTGACGCACCAACGGCTGTACGGGCTTCTATTCACGTAGTCCCTCAACTCGACTCCTCATAAAATAAAGATCAAACTTCAAACTGGTAAGTTCTCGTTTAATCTTACTATTAAAAGGGGCAGTACCAATGTCAATGAGTTCAGATATTTTCAGTCAAACTTAATCCCGGGCTAGTTTTGGAGTGCAAGGGGTGGCACAGCGGTAGAGTTGCTGCCTTACAGCGCCAGAGACCTGGGTTCAATCCTGACCACGGGTGCTGTCTGTACGGAGTTTGTACATTCTACCCGTGACGGCGTGGGTTATATCCGGGTCCTTGGGTCTCCTCCCACACTCCAAAGACATGCAGGTTTGTAGGTTCACTGGCTTCGGTAAAATTGTAAATTGTCCCTAGTGTGTAGGATAGTGCTAGTGTACAGGGTGATCACTGGTCAGCACGGACGGTGGGCTGAAGGGCCTGTTTCCATGCTGTATCTCTAATTAAACTAAACTAAACTAAACTAAAAGGTTATGTATTTTTCCGGCAACAAGAGTCAGGAACAGAGGAGGAAGAATGGGGTAAATCTCTCATACCGCTTGCAGTGAGCCAAGAAATAGATCAGGAAAAGACACTGGGAGCTGGCCATCCACGGCTGGAATAGTTTAAACAAGAGTAGATTGGAGATGACACAGCGGCGCAGTTAACAGAGCTCAGCCTCATAGCTCTAGTGATTCTGGTTCGATCCTGACCTCCACTGCTGCCTGTGTGACACAGTCTCCCTGTGACTACATGGGTTTATCCCACAACTAAATTGGCCACTGTAAATTCCCTCTTTCTGTGTGCAAGGGCAGTTAAATCTGGGGGTGAATTCAAGAGAATGTGGGTTGATTAAACTGGGATTCATGTAGAATTAGTGTAGATGGGGCATTCATGTTGTCGACCTCCCCGTGGTGGGCCCACTCAACTGACCTCAGTCAGGTGAACGGCAGCAAACAGAGACAGCAGCAGCGCCGCAGCTTGGCGCCAACTCAGAGCGTGCGCCCTTTTTAAGGCGGGCACCTACGGATGTCGAACTGGATGGCATCACCCTGCTGCAGACTTCTGCTGTCTCAAACGCAAGAAGTGTAGATGGGTCCTTGTTGGTCTGCATGGACTCAGTGGGCCGAAGGGCCTGCTTCCAGGTTATATAAATCCAAGTGTAAAAATAGGGGGTCATAAAGGTGCCACTAATAAAAATCAATAAAGGGTTTTTACCTCTTAATATCTCCACAATGTCAAACTTAATCATATGATCATAAGATTATTAGTGATGGGAGCAGAATTAGGCCATTTGGCCCATCAAGTCTACTCCGCTATTCAATCATGATCTATATCTCCCTCCTGACCCCATTCTCCTGCTTTCTCCCCATAACCTCTGACACCCGCACAAATCAAGAATCTATCTATCTCAGCCTTAAATATATCCACTGACTTAGCCTCCACGGCCTTCTGTGGCCAAGAATTCCACTGATTCACCACCCATAGTTTAACATCCGGTGGCGCTGTTGCTGGCTGCCTCCGCCTTCAGTCCGGTATCTTTTTGTTTTTTTGTTATGTTTGAAGACGTTTTTTGTGGATTTTTTTTTAATGTCTTTATGTGAGGGGAAGAGGGTACGGTAAGGGGGATACCGTCCTCCAGTCGCTTCCTGGAGAGGATGCAACTATTATTCGAGTAGCGTCCTCGCCCCCCTCCCCCCCCCCCCCCCCGTGGCCTTTCCTGCCGGGACCAACCAGAGCTCCAGCAGCAGCGGCTCAGCGTTGGAAACATCGCGGGGCGGGCGATGCCTTACCGGGGATCGCCGTTTGGAGCTCCGGAGTGCTGGGCCTGCTGCACCGACATCGCAGAGCTGTGGTTCGCGGAGCTCCCAACGCGGGCGGCGCTGACCAACATCGCGCAGTCCTGCGACTCCGCCCGGCTCGGCCTGTAGACTTTGGGAGCCGCGGACTCCGGTGGGAGGTGGCTGATCTGCAGGTCCGGGCCGCTGAGGATGTTCTCCGTCGGGGTTCCATCGTTCCCAGCGAGAGGGCCGGAGCATCGTTCCCGGCGAGAGGGCCTGCGGGTGCTCGGGAGCCCCCGACCACGGGTGAACATCTGGGAAGATCGGCAGGGAGGCTGGCTGGACTCTGGTACTTTCCTTAACTCTGGTGCCGCTGTGGGGTTATGTTGTGTGTGGACTTCTGTGTTTGTGCTTTTTTTAAAAATATGTTTATTTATTTATTATTTACTTTTATGTTACTGACTGTAAGAAAAATCAATTTTGTTGTCTCTAAAATGAGATAATGACAATAAATTGAATACAATACAATACTCTGACTAAAGAATGACAGCAAACGAGTCCTTGAAGGGTGCTTCCTGCAATTTTGTCCAGATTAGGCGGTGGTCAATTTAAATTGAGGCACAGAGGCACAGAGAGGGTAGTAAATCTCTGCAATTTTCTGCCACAGAGAGCTATAGAGAATAGATAATTACTAGTATTTACAGATTGCAACCTTCACGTGGTCCACCCTGTTTCGACTAATGCAATGAACCCGACATGCACAAACAGAAAGATCAAATAGAACAAGTTGACGTACAACTGTAGGCTGTGCCTGCCATACGCAAGAAGAAGATGTATTTACAGTGGGGTTAGATCGTTTTTTGAAAGATTGTTGAATTGCGGACTATGTGGACCTTGCACAGAGGGGGAGTTGAGGACAGATGAACAAGATCATATTGAATCGTGGGTCTGGCTTGAGGGGTCTGGTACTCTATTACTGCTCCTACTGTCTTATGTTCTTGTAGCTATTTCTAACAAAATGGTTGATATTCAACACCCTTACTCAACAATCTCTCTGCTTGTTAATGTTACTGACTGCGATCCCTGTGCCCCATTTTCGGAATGGAATTCCAAACTCTGGTATTTTTTTCTGTCGGCTGTGAAATTGGTTTTGTTGGTCTCTTAACATTAGATCAGCATTGTTGTCAAAATATAACTTTTCTTCAGACAGTTTGTAAGTCTGTAGAAGTTTACAGGAGTTTGCAGGTTAATTGACCTCTGTACATTGCCAGTGTGCAGGGAATGGTTGCAAAAGCGGGATAACATAGAAAAAGTGCGAATGGTCAGCGTGGGCAAAGGACCTGCTGCACCTCTAAACATCTAAGCTGTTCCAAGCTGCAAGACTGATGAGTGATGGTTATTGCAATTATAGCAATTGGCTAAACTAGTCTCGCTGTTACATTCTAGGCTCAGTTTCACAGTCTCTTAATATGCTTTTGCAATTTGATGTGGACTGCAGTATAACAGCTACTTATGGTGCACAACACACTCTAGTATTCCATCATAGCAGCAATGTTACATGTAGTTAAATGTCAAGTTTTGCATGCTCAATTACTTTGACTGAATCTGTTCACACACCCACTGTCACATATAACTTGATCTAAAAAGGTACCAAACTCACTATGGAATAATGTTGTCACTGAAGATAGACACAAAATGCTGGAGTAACTCAGCGGGCCAGGCAGCATCTCTGGAAAGATGGAATGGGTGACGTTTCGGGTCGAGACCCTTCGTCATCTCGACCCGAAGCGTCACCCATTCCTGCTCTCCAGAGATGCTGCCAGTCTCGTTGAGTTACTCCAGCATCTTCGGTTTAAACCAGCATCTGCAGTTCATTCCTGCACAATGTTCCCACTGGCCATTTTATCTGCTTCAGGCTTCTTCTACCAAAGGAGAAGCCAGAAGCTTATTCTTTGGTATTTATTTAAGCTTCAGATTAATGACTTGGATTTGAGTATCTGCACAAAATCTAAATCCAAGGCGTCTTTCACTTTGCAAGATTTGTCAGCAGTCATGTTTCTGACCTACATTATGTCTGTGTGTGACATCTTCATGCCAACATAGCACAATGTTTTGGGCTCTCACAATGTCACTTCTCCGTCATCCTCCAGGATGTTGCTCATTTTGGGTTCATGGGTGCTGCATGATTCACGTTTAAATTGCCAGACTAACAATCCAGAGACTTCAATTCAAATCCATAAGACATAGGAACATAATTAGGCCAATCATGGCTGTTCTTGCCATTATTATTTGTCGTTATTATTTATCTGATACGTTGGAGCTCCGATCGGGCAGTGCGCCTGAAATTTCGTCGTATGTCTACAGGTGCCTGTCTGTATGGAGTTTGTGCATTTTCCCCGTGACCTGCGTGGGTTTTCTCCGAGATCTTCGGTTTCCTCCCACATTCCAAAGACGTACAGGTTTGTAAGTTAATTGGCTTGGTATAAATGTAAATTATCCCTAGTATGCTGTGGGCCGAGCATCAAAAATGTGTCTAGAATTTAACTTTCGTGACGCATGTCTCGGAACTACATGAAATTTCGCACAGATTTAGATAAAATATAATTGAGAAGGAAGTCATAACTCGTCAGTGCCAAAAGTTGCACATTAATTAATTAAACTAATTAGAAAATTAGATCGAAAAAGTAAGTGTCATCTAGTGTCCAATGCCCATATTACACCATGGGTAGCCTAATTCCGTGCTGTGGTCTATTTAAACCATATGTAATTATACCATATAGAATAGAATGCCTTTTATTGTCATTCAAACAGCTTGGTTTGAACAAAATAGCATTTTTACAGTTAACTTTACAAAAAAAACCAAGACCCACACTTAACACAATTTACCACACTTAACACACCACATATATATCGATACACAGTCATATTCACGTCATATATATATATATATTATATATAATATATATATATTATATTATATATATATATATATATATATATATATATAATATATATATATATATTATTATATTATATATATTATATGTTGTATATATATATGTGTGTATATAATATATGTATATATATATATATATATATGTTATATATATATATATATATATATTTATATTTATATTATATATATATATATATATATATATATATATATATATATATATATATATATATATATATATATATATATATATATATATATATATATATGTGTGTGTGTGCGTGACATGAATATGACTGTAATAGAAACATAGAAAATAGGCGCAGGGGGAGGTCATTCGGCCCGTCGAGCCAGCACCGCCATTCATTGTGATCATGGCTGATCGTCCCCAATCAACAACCCGTGCCTGCCTTCTCCCCATATCCCTTGATTCCCACTAGCCCCTTGAGCTCTATCTAACTCTCTCTTAAATCCATCCAGTGATTTGGCCTTCACTGCCCTCTGTGGTAGGGAATTCCACAAATTCACAACTCTCTGGGTGAAAAAGTTTTTTCTCACCTCAGTCTTAAATGGCCTCCCCTTTATTCTAAGACTGTGGCCCCTGGTTCTGGACTCGCCCATCATTGGGAACATTTTTCCTGCATGTAGCTTGTCCAGTTCTTTTATAATTGTATATGTTTCTATAAGATCCCCCTCATCCCTCTAAACTCCAGTGAATACAAGCCTAGTCTTTTCAATCTTTCCTCATATGACAGTCCCGCCATCCCAGGGACCAATCTCGTGAACCTATGCTGCACTGCCTCAATCACAAGGATGTCCTTCCTCAAATTAGGAGACCAAAACTGTACGCAATCATATATAATTGTGTATAATTATATTATATAAAAATAATATAATGAATATAATTGTGAGTGTGTATTTTGAATGAGACTGCCGAAGAGGTCCGGCTTCTGAATGAGTGAGGGCAGATCCTCTGTGTTCCCCCGTTTACTGAACCCCACTGATTGCCAGTGTGCAGAGTGGGGATCACGGACATAGTGGGACTGGGGCAGTACCAGGCTGGGGGAAGACTAAGGCATCTTCCACTGACAGGAAAATGCCTAACCCTAACCCTAACTCGACCCCCTTCCAGAGCTGCCCACGGCTGGAGCTGGAGCCCCTTTGAGACTGGCTGCGGCCTCCGTACGTGTGGCCCTGCAGCGCATCCACCTTGGCCAGCATGCCCTTCTGGATCATCGTGGTGATGATGGTGGGGAGCAGCACTGCCCTGCACACCGTCCGGGCCGCCTTCAAAACCCCCATAGCGCCGGCTCCGTCAGACTGCCCGCTCGCTAGCTGCAACAGCGGCCTACCGACCGTCCACTCGCAGCACCCACTGGCGGTCCAACCACTCTCACCACCCACCGGAGGCCTGACGGCCCGACAGCCCGACCGATCCTCCACAGCATCCATCGGACAAGCCTGACCGACAGACTGACTGACTGACTGACCGACCGACCTACCGACCGACTGATTGATTGACTGACCGACTGACCGACAGACTGACTGACTGACCGACTGACCAACTGACTGACCCTAACCCAAATCCTAATCTTAACCCTAGCTCTACATTTGTTATTTATCATTTTTATTTAACAGTTCACATCATAACTTTATAAAGATAAATCAATTGGAAAACAAAATTATCAACAAGGTTAGCATTACCTTTATTCCTTGGAAACCTTGTTATTGTTTTAAACCTTGTTACCTCCATAGACACCTCTGTCAAGCTTCTCAAGTTTGCGGACGACACAACACTGATTGGACTGATCCAGGATGGGGAGGAATCTGCCTACAGACAGGAATTGCCACAGCTGGCGTCCTGGTGCCATAGCAACAACCTAGAACTCAATGCTCTTAAGACAGTGGAATTGATTGTAGACTTTAGGAGAGCTCCCTCTCCCCTCACCCCACTCACCATCAAAAACAACACAGTCACATCTGTGGAGTCTTTTAAGTTCCTGGGAACCATCATTTCCAAGGACCTTAAGTGGGGGGCTACCATCGACTCCACAGTCAAAAAGGCACAACAGCTGAGGAAGCACAATCTGCCACAGGCAATGATGGTCCAATTTTACACGGCCATTGTAGAGTCTGTTCTCACCTTCTCCATCATGGTCTGGTTTGGCTCAGCCACCAAGCACGACACCTGGAGGCTGCAGCGAATCGTCCGATCAGCAGAGAAGGTTATGCAGCCTTCCCTCCATTGATGAACGGTACACTGCAAGGGCCAGGAAGCGAGCGGGCAAGATCATCTCTGACCCCTCTCACCCTGGCCACAAACTCTTTGAATCACTTCCATCTGGAAGGCGACTCCGGACTGTCAAAGCTGCCACAGCCAGACAGAAAAAACAGTTTTTATCCACGAGTAGTTGCTCTACTCAACAGCCAAAAATCTGTAATCAAAAAGCCAAAAAGCCTCCCTTTGATCTGGTATTTTGTTGGTTCACATGCTTGATCAATGGTGTTTTATCATTAATGTTTTATTATTATTAATGTTTAGTGTTTTCTGAGTCATTCATAACTGTCACTGTATGTCATGTTGTTACTTGTGGGCGGAGCACCAAGGCAAATTCCTTGTATGTGAATACTTGGCCAATAAACTTACTTACTTGTTTTGATGTCATGAGGAGGCAGCCATAATCCCAGGGTCCTCGCTGCCTAGCGACCATAAAACAAAACGCGGGATTGGTTAATTTGCGTCCGACCTCAATGTCAAACGTGCATTGATTGGACAATTACTACTCGGAAAATTTGAAGTTTTTGTCATATTTTAAGTAAATGGGCAGGTTTTGGTCTTGACGAGTTTCAGGTATGATTTATATAATATTTTTACACAATATGTTAAAATTTCAGGTAGTTCCGTGAGTTAGGTCACGAAATTGAACGACTAAGCTCCTCGGTCCACAGCCCATAGTGTGTGCAGGATACTGTCAGTGTGGGGATTGCTGGTAGGTGCGGACTTGGTGGGCCTGAGGGACTGTTTCCGTGCTGTAACTCTAAAGTAAAGTAAACAAAACCTGTTGAGTCAGGCAGCATCTCTGGAGAACATTGATTCAGTCAAGAAGTTTTGTTTTATTAGTTTAGTTTATTAGTTTATTATCACGTGTTGCATGCTTTTTGTTGCATGCTATCAGTCAGCGAAAATACTATACATGATTACAATCGAGCTGCCCACAGTGTACAGATACAAGATAAAAGGAATAAGGGTTAGTGAAAGATAAAAAATGCTGTTATTGGAGTTTGTTTCAATCTAAATTAACAATCAGGGTCAAGGGTATGAACTGATTTTTCCACTGAATTCCAGCAACTTATTGTTTTGGCACAATTATAATGCTTCATCACTGTAACAACAGTTAATATTTTCCACCATTTTTGCCTTCAATATTTACAAAATTGTTACATTTTCTTCCAAAATAGAATTCATTGCCATTGGAATTTGGTTCTCTGCTTCTCCTGCTGTTCAGTCATCCATCTTCTTTATCCTTCCTCCACTTCCTCCCTCACGCAGTCTACAAGCCCCCGCCATGTGTTCCTTGGCCTCCGATCTTTTGGCTAATATATAATTCTGGTGCCATGAAATGCACTTCTATAAAACTGCACAGGTTTCACCCCCACCTAGCAACCAGCCTGGGAGTTGTTGACACATGCAGCACCTTGCATCTCTTTTTTTTGATAATATAGAAAAGGTTTAATGATAACAAGAGCCATACACGTCAGCATGAGGTCCAGTTGTGCTACTGTACCTTTAGAATTTCTTGAGCCCGAGGCGGTGAATCAGTGGAATTCATTGCCACCGATGGCTGTGGAGGTATTGGGTATTTTTTAAGCGGAGATACGGGGAGAAGGCAGCAATATGGGGATGATGTGGGAACATATCAGCCATGATCGAATGGTGGAGTAGGCTCAATGGGCTGAATGGCCTAATTCTGCTCCTCTTTCTTGTGGTCTTAAAATGTATAAAAATACCCTTTAATAAATTCGATTCAGGCGCTCCGGAGTGTGTTCCATCCATCCCGACGTCGGAGCTTAGATCATCCCGACGAGAGGGCCTGGACATCAGGCCGTCCGTAGCAGCGACTACGGGGGATCAAAGCCCCAAACACGGGTGAACAAAAGGAGGAAGACTGACTGAACTTCATTGCCTTCCATCACATGGTCACAGTGGTGGATGTTTATGTTAAGTTCTATCGTTCTTTTAATTGTTTTGTGTTCTTTTAATTGTATGGCTGCATGGTAACTCAAATATCACTGTACCTTAATTGGTGCGTGTGACAATAAATGTGAACTTAAGCTTGAACTATCCCTGTAGCTGAAACCCTCTGATCCAGGCAGAGTAATCCTGCTCTACACTCTCTCCAAAGCCTCCACATCGTTCCTATGATGCAGCGACCCGAACTGCATGCAATACTCCAAATGCTGCCTAACTAAAGTCCTATTGAGCTGCATAGTGACTTCCTGACCCCTATATATTCAATGCCCCTAGCAATGAAGGCAAGCATACCATACGCCTTCTTAACCTCCCTGTCTACTTTTGCAACATCCTTCAGTCTTTTTCTTGTTCTTCTTGCGTATGGCATGCACAGCTTAAAGTTGTAGGTCATCTTGTTCTATTTGATTTTGCTTGTGCACGTCCGGTTGATTGCATTAGTCGAAACAGGGTGGACCACGTGAAGGTTGCAATCTCCCACCCCACATCGTTCAGTGAGTTATGAACTAAGGTTCCAAGGTCCCTCTGCACATCCAAGATCCAAGATGGTGCCCAAGCCAGGTGACCCTGTGTGTGCTGGTCACAGAAGTGGATCTGTCATCACACATTACAATCGCTCCACTCTTTTAAATCTCTACTGCAACAGCAGCATTTCTTACTTTAACTATGCTATCTTTAACGGGACTTTACTGGACTTTAACTTGCACTAAACGTTATTCCCTTTATCTTGTATCTGTACACTGTGGATCAATTGTAATCATCGATTGTAATCATGCAATGTCTTTCTGATGACTGGTAAGCACGCAACAAAAAATGTTCACTGTACTTGGGTACATGTGACAATAAACTAAACTAATCTATACTAACTTCAATGCTGTTAAGGGTGTAGGAAGGAACTGCAGATGCTGGTTTAAACCAAAGATACATACAAAAAGCTGGAGTAACTCAGCGGGACAGGCAGCATCTCTGGAGAGAAGGAATGGGTGACGTTTCGGGTCGAGACCTTTCTTCGGACACGTCAGGGAAAAGGTAAACGAGAGATATAGACGACGTGTAGAGAGATAGCAATGAATGAACGATATGCAAAAAAGTTACGATGATATAGGAAGCAGACCATTGTTAGCTTTTTGTTGGGTGAAAACGAGAAGCTGGTGCGACTTGGGTGGGAGACTGATAGAGCGAGAGAGGGAATGTCGGGTTTACTTGAAATTAGAGAAATCAATACTCATGCACTGGGCTGTAAGCTACCCAAGCGAAATATGAGATGCTGATCCACCAATTTGCGTTTAATGTCACTCTGACAATGGACGAGACCGAGGACAGAAAGGTCAGTGTGGGAATGGGAAGGAGAATTAAAGTGTTTGGCAACCGGGAGATCAGCTAGGCTCAGGCGGACTGAGCGAAGGTGTTCAGCTGTTAAGGGTCTTGCCATTAACTGTATACTCTCTCCTTGCGTTGAACCTCCCAAAGTGCAACACCTCACACTTGCTTGGGTTAAACTCCATCTGCCATTTCACTCCCCACCTCTGTAACTGATCTATTTATCCCACTGTATCCTCTGACAGTCTTTCTCCCTGTCTGCAAATCCTCCAATTTTAAGCCAATTTATAGGAGTGCCGAAGCCCCCTATATATTTCCCGAACTGCTTTGTAAGAGTTAATCGGAGATCTTCCCGGATGGATTTATAGATAAAAATATAACTTTTCATCATGTGTCACGGTTCATAGTGCATGATAGAATAACAATTCACTCGTCCTCCTGTTTCATATGCAAAACATATATTGGTAATGAAACACATTATCATTTTCACACGCACTGGAGTATTTGCAGCTTCCTCCACCGTAGAGCTATGGAGCCTTTAGATGGAAGCAGGATCTTCTCACAACTAATTTTATTCTTCCCATCGGATTCTTCCACTCGTCTACATTCAAGGGGAAATTTAACACCCCCCGCCACCAGTGACCAATTACCCTGCCAACACGGACATCTTTAGGATGTGGGAGGTAACCGGAGCACCTGAAGGAAACTCACGGGGGCACAAGGAAAACATGCAAACTCTGCACAGACAGCAGCCGATGTCAGGCTTTGGCATCACTTAAGCTATGAGTCACCAACTCTACAAGCCGGGCCACTGTGGCACCTGGTCCAGTTCGTAAATGAACGCTGGGTGGCACGGTGGCGCAATGGTAGAGTTGCTGCTTTACAGCGGCAGACATCCGGGTACGATCCTAACTAAGGATACTCTCTGTATGGAGTTTGTACGTTCTCCCCATGTCCTGCATGGGATTTCTCTGGGTGCTCTGGTTTCCTCCCACACTCCAAAGACGTACAGGTTTGTAGGCTAATTGGCTTCTGTAAAATTGTGAATTATCCCTAGTGTGTGTAGGATAGTGTTAATGTATGAGGTGATCACTGGTCGACACAGACTCCGTGGGCCAAAGGGCCTGTTTCTGTGCTGTATCTCTAAACTAAACTAAACAAAACTAAATATGTAACGGTCTGCAGCCTTCCTTCTTGGTGTCAGGCTTCCCACCCAACGTAGAGAGCAAACTACCTGCCTTTGCTGCAGGTGTAGCTGTTGCCATGTGCGCATCTTTTGTGTGCACTGATGTTTGTGTGTCTGTGATTCGTTTAAGAACGGACTCACAATCTGCAACAGCTACTATACGGTGGTGCAGCGGTAGACCTGCTGTCTTACAGTGCCAGAGACACGAGTTTGATCCTGACTACGGATGCTGTCTGCACAGCATGGGTTTTATCCGGGTGCCCCGGTTTTCTTCCACACTCCAAAGCCGTAGGTTTGTAGGTTAATTGGCTTCAGTATAATTGCGAAATGTCGGTAGGAAGTAGGATACTGTTAGTGTACGGGGTGATTGCTTGTCTGCACGAACTCGGTAGGCCCAAGGGCCTGTTCCCACTCTGCATCTCTAAAGTCCAAAGACCAATTCAGACCATGTGCAGGCAGATGTGCAGTTTAAATTGACAATATGGTTGACACAGACATCGTGGGCTTAAGGGGCTGCTCCCATGCTGTGTTGTATGCATGCTTAACCCCACAGTAGCCACTGTCTAAGCTCATGCTGAATGGAGGGTAGGTCCAATGGAGACAAATCCCAGCATGAAACAGGTGTGTTAATTTGTCATATGCACTGGGTATGAACTGGAACAATGAAATTCTCACTGCCTGGAGCTTCGGAAGAAGAAAAAAGGGATAAAGTAAGAATCTCGTCAACTATGATGCACAGGATTCATTTTCGCCATCATAAAAAAACCTGCTGGACTAGTTTGGTTTTGGTTGTGACTTAAGGTCATAAGGACATAAGGAGTAGAATTAGGCCATTCGGCCCATCAAGTATACTCCGCCATTCAATCATGGCTAATCTATCTCTGCCTCCTAACCCCATTCTCCCCATGACCAAATAACAAATTATCGTTTTTCACCAGGTGCTCCACTTTCCACCCACATTCCAAAGACATACAGGTTTGTAGGTTAATTGGCTTCAGTAAAGATTGTAAATTATCCCTAGTGTACAGGATGATGCTGGTGCACGGGGATCGCTGGGCAGAAGGTACAGGAACCTGAAACCTTAGCCCGGGGTGGCGGGGAGCGGCCCACGGAGCCCACTGCTGAGGCCGGGTCGGCACCACGGAGGCTTCAAGAGAGAACCTGGCAGCGTTGTGGAGAGGTCGGCATGGCAACCAATGATGGCGCCGGGCAATGGACAAGATGGACACGTGAAGTAAGGACGTCGCTGCCGAGGGAAGGAATGAAGGATGATCCAGCGTGACGGAGACCACCATGATGCAGGGTGAAGAGCAACGTGACTGCCATGTAAGTGGGAGGGGTAGAACAATTGATAATGGTAAACCCGGCGTGGGGGCATCGCTGTGATGAAAAATGGACAATGACCGCCATGTGAGGGAGAGGGGAGAGCAAAGGATGAACTGGTGCATGAACTGGGGGGGGGGGGGGGGCTGGGGGGTTGGGGGGGGGGGGGGATTTGTAACTTTGAAAGCGCCCTTGGCAAGGTATGCAAGCAAAGAATTTCACTGCGACTTGTCACATGTGACAATAAAGTTTTCATTCATTCAAACCTAACGTCCAGGTTCAGGAGCAGCTTCTCCCAACAACTGCCAGGCTATTAATCTCTACGACGAACTAAATTCCAAACTATTAAAGGGCCTGTCCCAATTGCATGCGATTGCAGGCGTTTGGCGCAACCAAATGGAAGCGGAGTTTACGCTAAGTTCGCGGTAAGTACGCGCTAAGTACACGTTAAGTACGCGCTAAGTTCACACGTGACATAATTCGCGTCATACTCACCAATCAGCTGGGCAGGAGACGGGCCAACTCAATTTGGGCGTCGCACGGCGTTGGGCGGTGACGTCATCGCGCAATGCAACGCCGGGCGGTGCCGGCATCGCGCAAGGCCACGCGCTAGGCATACGCCGTCAAGACACTGCGTACGACGTGAAGGTGCTGCGTACGCCGTCAAGATGCTGCGTACACCTTCAATGCTACGCCTGCAGGCTGACAGGCCGTTGGCGGGCAAATTTAATCTTACTATTTTACTTTGGAGTCACGTGAGTGACTACTTGAAGAGTTCAAAGCTCTGTGACTTCATGCCCTGGAATGAGTCCAGCCCTGGATGAGTCCATCACACACTGCCATGCTAGGAATGGAGGATGTAACGTATTTCAGACATGAAACTGTGCTGAAAAACAAAAAGGTATTTATTCCATACCTAAAATAATAATGCCCCTACATTGGGGTAAATCATGAAACAGAACTTAAAATTTTTCCTGCAAATGTCTCGGGAGTGGCCACGTGTTTATTATAGAAAGGCTGAAAAGCCCGTTCATTACTCCAACCCGATATTGCAAGGATGTGGTCCATTGGAACTTCCATAATTCTTGCCGCCGATGTGGATGCAGCCCTGGTGGAGTGAGATTTAAAAACATTTGTATCTACCCCCGCTGCACCCAATACCACCCTTAACCATCTGGAAATGGTTTGTACTGTGATCTTATGGTGAAGGCATTTGTGGCTAATAAGTAAAGCCCTCTCCGTGCCCCTGAGACTCTTGGTGATCTCTTATATCGCAATGTAATGTCACGGTTAGCAGAGCCGACAATCCTGCAGGATAGGCCAGAAAATTCTCATTTTTGGCCAGTGGATCCGGGTCTATCCTCTGTTTAAGTAACCCCTGTATTAGGAAAGTTATCTTGTCATTTGTGGTATACATGGCGTCCATACTTAATTTATGTTGGGACTGGACCCGTTGTGCTGTTACAAGTGCCATTAAACATAACCATTTTATGGTTAATTTATCCAGTCTGAGTCCCGATATAGGTGTCCATCCTCGAAGCATAGTCAGCACTATGCTTATGTCCCATATATGGGTGTATCTGGGCCTGGGGGGATTAGAATTAAATATACCCCTCATCAGTTTAGATACCAGTGGGTGTGATCCCACACCCTCGCCCCAGATAATTGGATAGGGCACTCCGGGCACAATTAATGGCACTGTAGTTTAATCCCTGATCAAAATGAAAGGTAGCCAGGAACTCCAGCACTTCAGTGATGGTGGCTGTGTCGTATGAAGTGTCCGTTCTCGTGCAGTGAGATATTGTCTTCTGGTGGACTCCCTGCACGACGCTGTGATGACATTTATCGTTGTGACATTTGATAATCGTTTCTGTCGGAGAGTCCGTAGTCCAGGGGAAATGGCCTGTTCAGAATCTGCAAACCAACAGGTTAATTTGGTCATGGTACGGATGACTTTCCCCTGTCACAGGATGTACCAAAAGGCTTGGACGTTTGTTGATCTGTAACGAATTCAGGTTCTGCGGCATATTTTATACTACTGGGAAGCATGATTGAGTAGGTAGGCCAGTCGGGAACAAACCAGAATACCCGTTGCAGTGTTTGTTGATTTTTTTGTAAGACCCGACTGATTGAGAGCAGAAGGGGGGGAAAGCATAGAAAAAACAAAATCCCCCCAATATAGCCCCGAGGAAAGCGTCCATCGCTCTGCCCCAGGGTCTGGTTCCCAAGCAACATATGTCGGTAGTTGGTGATTTAATCTGGATGCAAAAAGGTCGATATCTGGTGTCCCAATTGGTGTTCTATAATAATAGCGAGCAAACACTTTCGATCCATCATCCATTCGGTTCGTGCTGTGTTGAATTTGCCGTGTACTGGTGTCCGCCACTGTATTTTGCTTACCTGGAAGGTAAGTGAATAAGATCCATATATTTCTTTCCAGGACACCTGTGCCAGATATTATTAACAATTCATCACATGATACCGACTTTATTCCCACCCATATAATTAAATATAGGCCACCACAGTGGTATTATCAATCTGTAATTTTTTTGTTCCCCCTTTATCCACCCCCTTTTTTACCTACATGCAACCGGTTGTGCATGTCTGAGCCAGTAGGCCGGAGTGACGTCAATGAAAAAATGCTCCCAGATCTCTAGATAATTATATCCCTGTCACTAGTGCTCCATCAACAGGGTTAAAACTCTTGTGCAACTACATCTGCCACCACCAAAGGAGGTGGTATTAGTTGCTCCCAACATTTTGCACTGGCATCGTCTGTAACGTAAAAAAAACCCCATTGGATTCATAATAGTGATGGGGTTAGAACAATGTGAATATTGTCTATCCACCAATTTAACGCTAATTTTGCTTTCACCTGGTAGTTCCATAGGCCTATCAAAATGACTGTGCAAGAGTTTTAAGAGCTAATATTTTTGCTCTTTTAGTAGATTTTGGTAAATGGGTTAGTGGTCCCAAATTGTGCTGCTGGAAATGCAGCCAAGCCACTAGTTTCCCACAAATCACTCTTGGCTACTTGCCGAATGGATGGTTTTCTGATGCTAGTAGGTTTTACATGCTTCGTCAAAGTCTGGCCACTTTGTTTGGTGGCCGAAGGTGATAGAATTTGAACGAATTCGTTAGTGAACCCCAAATACATCCATAGTAGTGGTGGGTTCTCAATTTTGGATGTTTATGGGATGTATTGATAAATCCCAGTTTTTAAAGATGGCTTTGTGGCTGTTATGCATAGTAGCCAACTCAAAAATTTTCCCCTACAATCAAAAATGCATCAAGGTAGGCCTTAGAGCAAGATGGTTTTATGTTTCTCAAATATGTCAAAGCTGGTATTTACAATGTGGTAAACAGCCTGGGTGGACTGATGATAAAACCCATTGGGTAAAGGCCTTCTTATACTGCCAATGCTGTCCCATCCAGCCAAATTTCTATATTTACGATGACCTTTGTGTATTGGTACTGAAAATAGTACGCATCCTTTAGCGTCGATGCAAGGCCATGTAGTACCTGTTAGAGATTAGATGTGTTGGCTGTGACAAAAGTGTCCAATTTGGAAATGGGCATATGAACGGAAGTTTTCAGTTCGGTAAAAATCTATATGATGCGGGCATTCGCCGGTCTTTTTTGTTTTTGACAAAAAGGTTTTGATACAAACTCTTGAGATTCTTGTTTGTCTTCTCAATTACCCCTTTTTTGCATTTAATTTAAAACAGTTCAGCATGGCTTCTGTTCCTGCTCTTTTTGTGAAAGTATTTACTTTCTGCTAGGTGTATGCTGAAACTGGGATGGGGAGTGAGTTCGTAAACAAATTCAAATTTTGTATCCCCTGAATACTTCGTGTATGTAAGGATCAGAGGTGAAAAAGGGCTTCACACATGACGAACAAGTGCCACAACGTCCACCAACCGGGATGAGTCTAGACATGCATATTTCTCGAGGCAACCAGACTCACTACTCCATGGTTACGGTGGGTGCTGTGTTGGTTGTCTCTGTTGCTTCTTGTTCTTTTGTGTTGCTGCGGTGTGGGGTTGGCGCATTTCCAGAAGGTTGGACTGTGGCCATGGCCTAAACAAGTACGTTGTTGCTGTGGGCCGTCCTTCTGAGCTTTCACCACCAGATAGTGTCGTTTGTAACGGTGCTGGTGGTTGTGTTAAGGGGGGGGTGCTGCCGCTGCTGATATGGGGTCTTTGGAGGTGGTTGGCACCTTTGTTAATGTCAAATTGCCTAGGCCTCCTCATCGGTCTTTAACCTGCTTTGGGAGGTTGTCCCAAACAGCCAAATGTAGGCGGCTGTGCACTGCTGGGCTGCATTAAATCTGCAAACTTGGGATTGAGTGCAGGGCTTATGATGCTCTTATTTTAGTGTTGATTTTTCCTAACAGGGATTGCACAGGAGGGCTTGGAATTATGCAGCTCTTCAGGCATATCAACACCATCAAATATTTTTGCTACTGCTGTAATCCCAGCAGCCTGCGCTTGAGGAGTCTCTGGGAGTTTCACCTCATGGCTCCTTATGGTCGGGTCATGTTGCCAAATGGGGTTGTTGACAGCAGGAACATTAAGAGAAATAATTCTCTTGCGCAAGTATTTTTCTGCCGTTATTGTTAATTGCTTGTATCATACAGCTGGTTAGTTGGCATGTAAATAATATGGCTGCCAGCTTGGGATGCAAATGGCATTCCTTTTTGGGTAGGCAAGCAAAATTTGTTGACATACCCAATAATTCTTTTTGCTGCACCTAACATTAGGTGGGTCTTCAGTCATGTCCCTTCTTCAGGGTCAGCCCAGTTCTGACCCCATGCTCCCCTGCGAATGAGGGTGAGGGACATTTGGCAGGACCTTGATAGGATTGTGCGTGGGTCTGCGAAGAGACCCACTGTGACTATGCATAAGAGGTCACGCTGGGAGCAATTGCTCCACCATCCGCTCCATGCGGGTAAGACGTCGCCGATCGCTACCCGCGAATGGGAATGTCCTCAGGTCCAGACCCAGCCGAGTCTATGGACCCGGTCCGACTTCTGGGTGCTTTTGCCAACGGACCGCGGCAACAACTGCGGTCTGTGCGGTGGGAGAAAGTGGGGGCTGCTGGATGCACTGCAGCTCTGGAGAGTCGGCCACGCTGCTGGCTGCTTTCCACAGCAGCGATTTTAGCCGCTGTTCTCCGCGATTTCCTGGACTCCATGTTGTTCTTCTTGCTGTAAAAACACAGAGTCTCTACCAGAATGGTAAGTACTTACCTCCGGTTGTTTTTTAAACTTACGCTGGAGGAGCGACGCTCCTCCCGACTGTCGCTTCCGCAATGCATTTGACGATATGTCGCGCATGCGTGCTGGCGGGGTCTTCACGTAGTCACTCACGTGACTCCGAAGTAAAATTTAACAATAAACATAAAAACATAAAAACATCCCCCGACAATGGTTCCCCCCCATCCCACTGTGGGGGAAGGCAGAAAAGTCCAGTCCAGTTGGTGTTATATTTTCAATTATCACGTCCTGAACAGAATTGATTCTTAATTAATAATTAGCAGACTTTTCCAAGGGAGAGTCATGTGGTTATGAGACACAAATTTAGAAAAGTTCTAAGAATAGGATTTTACTCACATTTGGAAGATATTGTGATAATTAAGACTGTCAGCATGGCTTTCGTCCAGGCGCAGGTCTTATATTATTCATTGATTATGACTTTTGTGAGATCATTCGTTGTTGAATCTACGCATTAAGTAATTTCTTTAGAAAACTTAGGAACACATAGAAAAAATAGGTGAGGAGGTAGGCCATCAGCCCTTCGACGCTGTCTGCACACCATTCAATATGATCATGGTGATCATCATACTCAGTATCTCGTAACTGCCTTCTCTCCATTCCCCTGATCCCTTTAGCCACAAGAGCCACATCAACTCCCTTTGAATATAGCCAATGAACTGTCCTCACGGACATACTGCGGCAGAGAATTCAGAGACTCACCACTCTCTGTGTAAAGAAGGTGTTTCTCATCTCGGTCCTAAAGGAATTCCCCTTATCCTTAGACGTGACCCTTGTTCTGGCTCCCCCAACATCGGGAACAATCTTTCCTGCATCCAGCTTGTCCAACCCCTTAAGAATTTGTAAGTTTCTATAAGCTCCCCCCTCAATTTCATAAAATTCAGTGAGTACCAAGCGAGTAGTCTAGCCAATCTCTTCTTCAAATGAAATGTCCCGACATCCTAGGAACCTTCTCTGAACCCCCTCTATGGCAAGAATGTCTTTCCTCCAGATTTGGAGACAAAATGTTGCAATACTCAGGTGTGGTCTCACCAAATATCCTGTACAACTGCAGTAGACCTCCCTTCTTCCATTTTTATACTCTAAAAAATCCTTTCGCTATGAATAGCTAACATACCATTTGCTTTCGTCACTACCTGCTGCACCTGCAGCCTACTTTCAATGACTGGTGTACATGACACCAGGTCTCGTTTGCATTCCCCTTTTCCTAATCTTCTCACCATTCAGATAATAGTCTACTCAAGTTTTGCCTCCCCCAAAGTGGATAACTTCACATTTTATCAGCCAGATTTACTGCATTCTGCCATGGCATCTTGCCCATTCACTCAGCCTATCCAAAATCACACTGCTGCCTGCCTAGCATCCTCCCTCACACCTACCTATACCCCCCAGCTTGGTTGTATCTGCAAATTGGAGATGTTTGCATTTCATTTCCCCGTCCATATCATTAATTTATATGGTAAATAGGCTGGATCCGCTCTGAGCCTTGCGGTACCCCACTACTCACTGCTGCCATTCTGAAAAGGACCGGTTTACTCCTTCCTAGCTTCCTGTCTGCCAAGACAGTTCTCTATCTCATCACATGAACCCACCAATACCGTGTGCTTTAAGTTTATATACCAATCTCTTATGTGGGACCTTGTGAAAGCCTTTGAAAGTCCAGATATAACACATCCATGTTCTCCCTTCTCCACTCTACTTAGTTACATCCTCGAAAAAATTCTTATAGATTCGTAAGACATGATTTACCTTTTGTAATTCCATTGCGGACTTTGTCCAATTATTTCACCACTTTCCAAATGCGGTGCTGTCCCATCTTTAATAAACTGACTCTAGCAGGTTCCCCACTACCTATGTTTAGACTACTGGTCTGTAAATTCCCGCTTTCTCTCTCCCTCCTTTGTTAAAAAGGTGGGGTTACATTGCTTCCTCAATCCTCAGGAGGAATACTCAGAATCTAAGGAGTTTTTGAAAAATATCACTATGCATCCACTATTTCGTGGCTACTCTTGAGCCCTTGGGATGAGACCATCTGGCCCTGGGGATTTATCGGCCTTTAATCTGTTTCAATTTACAAAACCACTTCCCGGCTACCTGGATTTAGGTATACACATCTTATTTGGACCTCGGGCCATGCTTATTTCGGCAGATAATTTATGTCTTCTTAGTGCAAAACAGAACCAAAGTAGGTATTCAAATGGTTCTGACTATGTACTTGTTCCCCCATGATCAATTCACATGCTTTGACTGCAAGGGACCAACATTTGTTCTAACTAGTCTCTTTCTCTTTACATTATCTATAAAAACTTTTGCTGTCAGTTTTTATGTTCCTGCAGTTTCCTTTCATAATTATTTTCCCTTTCCTAATTAAGCCCTTTGTCCTCCTCTGCTGATTTGGGAATTTCTCCCAGGTCCTCTGGTAGGCATGCTATTTTGGCCAATTTGTATGCCTCATTCTTGAGTTTTTATACTATCCCTGATTTCCTCGTTATCCCGGAAGCACACCTTCCCTGATTTTTTCTTTTGCTTTACCCAACTGGTATGAAACAATTTTTGTACTTCATCCCATGCAGTCTTAAAATTACTTCCATTGCACACAAACTGTCAACCCTTTAAGACTCACCTGCAGATTATATTGGCCAATTCACGGTCATACTTCAATAGTTCCTTGTTTAATTTCAGAACCCTTGTTTCTGACTTAATTATGTCACTCTCCATCCTAATGACGAACTCAATCATATTATGGTCACTCTTGCCCAAGGGGCCACGCACAACAAGACTGCTAACTAACCCTTCCTCATTACTCAATACCCAGTCTAGAATAGCCTGCTTTCTCGTTGGTTCCTCCACATGCTGGTTTAGAAAACTATCCCGCATATTGAATTTGTTCAGCTGGTAAAAATAACCTGCCCCATGGAAAAGATGTCATTAAGCTGCAAAGAGGGCAAAGACGACTTTTTTACAAGACTCAAGTGCATGAGTTTTAGCTAAAGGTTGGGCAGACTAGAGCTTTATTACCTGGAGTGTAGGAGACTGAGGGATGAGAGGTGGCAACAATCATGAGGAGCACAGGTAATAGGATGTCTAAGGTTATGGGGAGAGGGCAGGAGTAAGGGGTTGAGAGGGAAAGATCGATCAGCCATGAATAAATGGTGTAGTAGACTTCATGGGCCGAATGGCCAAATTCTGCTCCTAGAACTTATAAGGTGAATGCACACAGTCTTTTACCCATGAAATGGGTGGTAAAAGCTCGAGGGCATATGTTTAAAGTGAGGGAGTAAAGATTTAAAAGGGACCTCAGAAGCAACTTCCACAAGCCATGGGAGGTACATAAATGGAACAAAAACAAATAAACTGATGCCAAAAAAAAAGTGATTAGGTAGGGATAATAGCATCATTAACCACCTGGGGTAGGAAAGGCATTATGGAACATTGGCCAAATATAGTTAAATGGGCCTATCATAAATTGGCATCTTGACCAGCATGGTTAAGTTGGGCCAAAAGGCCTGTTTTCCATGGTATTACTCTATGATTGGGTTTTCTGTGGAGGTGATGAGGGGGGGGGGGGGGGGGTGGTGGATCAATGAATATAGAGCAGTGGATGTTGCCCACTGTACGTGGATTTTAAAATACTTTTGATAAACTCCCTCATGGTAAAGCTGATCCTCAACATTAGGATGCATGGGATCCATGGTGATCTGATAGTTTGGATTCAGAACTAGCATACCGATCAGAAGACAGAAGTGGGTGGTGGTGAAATGATGTTATTGTGGCTGGAGGTCTGTGACCAGTGACGTCCTGCAGGGATTTGAATGAATAAATGGATGAATGAATAATAGTCAGGATCGAACCCGGGTCGTCTGGTGAGCTGTAAGGCAGCTAGCTTCTACCGCTGCAACACACCATGCCGCCGGCTTGATTGCAGAATAGGATAAACACTGTGATGTAGTGTTTTTGTTAGAGAGCGCGACAAGGGCTACCAGTGTTAGATTCTAAAGAGGTAGGATAGGCCTGATGGAAAGTCCAGACATTGTCCATCAAGGGAGCCTGGGGATGTGCTGTGTGCATAGATTCAGTATGGATCAGGAAGGGTTGCACATATAAGGTAATTCAATAAACCCTTTGTCAGGAATGCTCACAGATGCCTCCACTGCCAAGTACTGGAGAATATCAACACTAGATGTACATTTCAAGCTGCAGTCAGTTGCAAACAAATTTGGCATAGGAAACGGAAAGAGATGTTATGCCACTGATTTGCATAAGTAAAGGGCATGACATTTATTCCGTGGAGTCAGAGTCTGAGGGATATGGGGAGAAAGCAGGAACGGGATACTAATTTAGGATGATCAGCCACAATCATATTGAATGGCGGTGCTGGCGCGAAGGGCCAAAATGGCCTACTCCAGCACCTATTTTCTGTTTCTCTGTTTCATAGAGTTGTATAGCATAGAGACACGGTTTGCAGCCCTCCATGTCCACCCGGACCTTTCGCCAATCTACATTAATCCCGTTTGCCTGCATTAAGTCTGTATCTTTCGATACCCTGTCTATTTAAGTGTCTGTCCAAATGCCCCCTCTGATAGTAAATTCTGGAAATCAACCATAGGGCGGCGCGGTGGCGTAGTGGTGCTGCCCTACATCGCCTGCATTGATATTTAACTTTCCTCAGATCAAATTTCATATCTGTTATGGAAGCTCAAGATGGAAACCTCTCATGTAAAGGGAAGTCACAAGGACACATATTTGGAAGACTTGCTTGATCTCTGGTGCGTGCTGCTAGAGGAAGTGTTGGAAACGGATACAATTACTACTTTCAAGAAACATCTAAACATAATTAAATAGTCAAAGCATAGAAAGATGGGGTGTTAAAGCAGGCAGAAGGGATGAATGTAGATGGGCAAAAAGATCAGCATGAACACAGCGGGTCACAGGTATCATTCCTGCATTGTACAACTCTATGACTCGAAGATCCCTCAAACCACCGTTAGTTTTTGGCAGGGCTGAAGATGGGTGAGGGCTCAGCTAAGTAGAGTGAGACCCCACGTTCAGGAACGGATCCACAAAAAGAAAAACTTTCTTTCAAGCTGTCGGCGGCTGCCTTACAGCGCTTACGGGTCCAATCCCGAACAACGGGTGCTGTCCGTACAGAGTTTGTACATTCTCCCCGTGACAGCCTGGGTTTTCTCCGAGATCTTCGGTTTCCTCCCACATTCCAAAGACGTACAGGTATGTAGGTTGACACAAAAAGCTGGAGTAACTCAGCGGGACAGGCAGCACCTCTCCAGAGATACATACTAATCAAGAATCTGTCTATGTCCAGCTTAGAAATAGGTTTTTAATGGTTTGTAATGCCTTGTCCATGAGTTCTCATGTACAGCACTTTGTGGCAACTGTAGTTGTTTAAAGCGCTTTATAAATAAAGTTATTATTATTATTATTATTATTAGAAATATCCATTGACTTGGCCTCCAGAGCCATCTACTTTTTTACTGAGTTACTCCAGCTTTTTGTGTCTATCTTCGGTTTAAACCAGCAGCTGCAGTTCCTTCTTACACAGGTATGTAGGTTAATTGGCTTCGTACTGTATAAATGTAAATTGTCCTTAGTGTGTGTAGGATAGTGTTAATGTGCGGTGATTGCTGGTTGGTGTGGACTTGGTGGGCCAAAGGCCTGTTTCTGCGCTGTATCTCGAAAAACTAAAAAAAAAATTAAAACTTTCTGGGACCGCGTGGGTTTTCTCCGGGAGATCCGGTTTCCTCCAAAGACATACAGGACATACACATTCCAAAGACATGCAGTTTTGTAGGCTAATTGGCTTGGTAAAATTGGAAATTGTCCCTAATGTGCGTGGGGTAGTGTTAATGTGTGGGGATTGCTGGACGGCGTGAACTTGGTGAGCCAAAGGGCCTGTGTTGGCATTGTATCTGCCAACAAAACTAAACTAAACAGTGCCACTGAATGCATGGCATGCTATGATAGGCAGAGAACCAACAATGCTTGTGAACACATCAATGAATGTATCAATGGATGAGTGCACAGCCTGTCCTTTGTGAAACCTACCAATTTCTCCTATGCTTCTCTTCCTTCCTTCCCAAGGATCTTCTAAGCATCTTATGCGCTTAGAACTGTTGATGGCAAAAAAAAAGCAGACGGCTCTGGAGGCCAAGTCAATGGATATTTCTAAGCTGGACATAGACAGATTCTTGATTAGTAGGTGCGTTCAGTTCAGTTCAGTTTAGTTTAATGTCACGTGTACCCAGCAACAGTGAAAGGTTTGGGGTTATGGGGAGAAGGCAGGGGAATGATGTGCCAAATGGCCTAATTCTGCTCCTAGAACATATGAACTTATGAACTTTTGAAAAAAATAAATAGCAATAGATAAATGATTTGCCAAAATAAAAGAACTGACTTACACCAAAGCTTTTGATCCCAGATGATGGACAACTTGCTAGAAGGTAGTCAGAGCAGTTATTATCAATAGATATTGCAGCCAGTTTTCACACTGGAAAATTCCACAGTGCTGCTTGCATCTCAGCTATCTGGGGTCCACTATTTGTGCCTTTTTGCTCATCTTCCTATGATGCAATAATGGAGCAATCAGCCACACAGTTGCTGAACATCAGAGCTTGCTTTGCATGAATTAGTTGACGCCTTTTCCTCTTTTATGATGTGACTACGTTTCCAGAGAATATCAGGTGACTTTAAAGCCCTTTTGTACTAATGTACGAATAGGAATGGGAAAGATGTTTAAAAATGTCAAAATGTTAAAGGGCCTGTCCCACTGTACTAGGTAATTCAAGAGTTCTCCCGCGTTCTCCCCTGAATCGAGCTCGTGTAATGGGTGTGAGCTTGTATGTAGGGGCTCGTATGAGTAAAACGTAACAATTTTTTTCATCACGAGTATTTTTTTACAATGTTGAAAAAACGTCACGGGTTTTCCGGATTTCCCGAGTACCTACCGTTACTCATACGAGCCGCCACGTGACATCCACGAGCTCCTACGTACCCGATACGTACATTACACAAGCTCGAATCAGGGGAGAACTCGGGAGAATTCTTGAATTACCTCGTACAGTGGGACAGGCCCTTTAGTCTATTCTCTGTTTTTATTGCATCACTATAATGTCAATAAAACAATTTTCATTTATGTGTAGGAAGGAACTGCAGATGCTGCTTTACTCCAAAAATAGACACATAACACTGGGGTGACTCAGCAGGTCAGGCAGTATTTTCTGGAGAATGGAGACAGGCTACGGAGGCCAAGTCAGTGGATATTTTTAAGGTAGAGATAGATAGATTTTTGATTAGTACGGGTGTCAGAGGTTATGGGGAGAAGGCAGGAGAATGGGGTTAGGAGGGGGAGATAGAACAGCCATGATTGAATGGCGGAGTAGACCTGATGAGTAGAAGTGATGGGAGTAGATTTAGGCCCCAATGACCTAATTCTACTCCCATGACTAATGACCTAACGACCTTATGAATAGGTGATGTTTCGCATCTGAAGAAGGGTTTTGACATCAAACAACACCTAATCTTTTTCTCCAGAGATGCTGCCTGATCTGCTGAGTAAATCCACCTTTAATGCAGCAAAGCTTCTCATGAATGACTTCTGATATGGGCAATATTTTGATAATGATGGAAATTAGAGAAAACTGAGTTCATGGTGAGGACAGGAGGGAAGTCAAGAGAAACATCATCCTGCTGGGCTAGAGATAACTGATCTCTGGTGTCAGGTAGTAGCAATGTTACAACATTTTGAGATTTAAAAAATCAAGTCTGCAATTTATCCCACCAGATAAAGCATAAAAAGAAGTTTAACTTGACACCTAATTCATATCTTCAGTATTAAGTAAGTTATGGCCATTCTCATACTCGGAAATTAGCACCTTGTTACCCATTGCCTTTCCATTGACTTAACTTAAAAGCTGTGATCTAGGACAGTCAAAAGCCCATAACTTTCTTAAAAATTAAGAGAACTCAATGAAATTTTCAGTTATTATAGATTGAAGCATTCTGAAACAAATATGAAACAATCTTACTTGGATGACCTGAAATTAAAGCATATAATTAGTTGGTTACCTAATTGTAGCTAATTACAAAATTCAATTACTAGATCTAAACATTCATCCATTTCTTAAGAAAAGATAAACATTTTTAAATTGCCTAAGTGTCCAAATAACATTCACACAATAATTCACAATATAACATGATTTTTAAATCTTATTTTCATGAATTTATAGGCCAAATGGAAGGAATTTAGTGTTTAATTCCTGTAAATTAATGACCATTTAAATCAACTTGCGAGTAGGTTTAAGTGGAATGCGGTGGATTGGAACGTTGCGGTTTGTGGTGAATTTAACCCACAGTCGGCAGGAAAATACTGTTCGTATATATTTTTTGTCCCCATTTCGCAACATGAAAATTTGATTAAATGCTTCCTAAGAACCACGTTTTTATGTAAAAATAAACTGTATACATTCTTTTCTCCCCTACGTAAAATCCTTCCCGTTGTCGGTGCTCACGACTTTAGAAGATGATTTTTAAATTACTCCAGCTAATAAATGATCTAGTGTAATTAAAAAATACCATGACCAAGCGGAGGCTTGGCGATCGTTTCGCCGAACACCTCCGCTCGGTCCGCAAAAACCAACCCGACCTCCCGGTGGCTCAGCACTTCAACTCCCCCTCCCATTCCGTATCCGACCTCTCGGTCCTGGGCCTCCTCCACGGCCAGAGTGAGCAACACCGCAAGTTGGAGGAACAGCACCTCATATTTCGCTTGGGGAGTCTGCATCCTTTGGGCTTGAACATTGAATTTTCTCAATTCTGTTAACCCTTGCTGTCTCCTCCCCTTCCCACCTCTCCCTCAGCCCTCGGGCCCTGGCATTCCCTCTATCTCTATCTCCTCCCCCACCCTAGTCGCACTAGCTTCTCATTTTCACACCACAAACAGCTTACAATGGCTTGTTCCCTTTATCATCTATACTTTTTTGCATATCTTTCATTCATTGTTCTTTATCTCTCACATCACCGTCTATATCTCTCGTTTCCGTGATCCTTGACCAGTCTGAAGAAGGGTCTCGACCCGAAACGTCGCCTATCTCCTTCGCTCCTTAGATGCTGCTGCACCCTCTGAGTTTCTCCAGCTTTTTGTGTAACCCTCGATTCTCCAGCATCTGCAGTTTCTTCGTTAACAATATTCTCGACCAAATGGGTTATCAGTTCTCCAGATATCCTTAACGTTTGCTGTGTTAATAAAAGAATTTATAAATGTACTTGACTTAGAAGTGGTTTTCCTTTTCGTTGATGATCTATCTAAATAATTATCTAAGGTACAATTAAAATCTCCTCCAATTATTAGATTATGTTGAGTGGATATAGGGATATTGTTAAATATTTTCTTGAAGAATAATGGATTATCAAAATTAGGACCATATATATTCATAAGGATAACTTTTTTAGAATATAATTCACCTGTAATTATTATATATCTACCCTCAACATCTTCTATTATTGAGCTTTGTTTAAAAGGTATATGTAGATGGTTTATATGCAACCAATAACATAGTTACCTCACTCCCATTAACCCCGCCTAGTTAACATCAATCATAACACCTTCCCCTTCCTGGGCGCAGCAGTAGAAGAATGTAGCTAGTGCTTGAAGATGTATGTAATACCCTGTGCTATCATTAAAAGATGTTGCACACTTTAAGAGCTTGTAAAGTGTTTATTTACATGGTGTCGAAGCTGGAAGACACTTGCGTCTCCTGTCTATCGGGTTTTATTTCTTTTTTTTGATTTGTGTTTTTTTGTGCTTAATCTCTCTGGCCATGGCGTCCTCTTGCAGAAAGCCCGAGCAGCTTGTCTTTGATGCTGACATCTCTGAGCGCTGGGCCACGTTTGAATTTGATTTCACACACTTTGTCAACGTCGCACACCGCGCTGATCCTGACTCCCTAAAAGCTTCCCTCCTACTCAACCTTGTCGGACCTAATGCCATGAAGAGAGCCAGAACTTTCACCTACGCTCCAGCGGTCCTGGGCGACGACGACGAGGTGATTACTCCTGCAGAGTCTGCCGACGACCCCGCTTGCCTGCTACGTAAGTTCAGGGAGATTTGTGACCTGCCCTCGAACCGCATTCTAGAGAGGGCACGGTTCTTTACAAGGAGACAGTTGCCGGATGAACCTGTTGAATGTTTTATTGCTGATTTGCGTCATCTCGCCCAGCGGTGCCGTTTTGGTGACATGACAGACCAGCTCACTAGAGACATTTTAGTAACTGGCATGCGTGACCAGAGGCTGCGATGTGAGCTTTTGAGGAATCCTGATCTAACGTTGGAAAAAGCCATGCATGCCTGCAGATTGTCTGAGGTCGTTGTTTTGCCAGATGACCACCGGGACTCGGGCAATAAATCTGTCAACCTGGCTGGGTTTAGGAGCCCACAGCCTCGGATGGGAAACAATGTTTTTCTGCCGCGTGCCCACCCTGGTCCTGGTGAAGTGCCCCGAAAAAGGTGCCCGAACTGGAACTACATGCACCATAGACTGTCGACGTGTCCGCCTTTGGTAAGGCCTGTAAAAAGCTGAATCATTTCTCTGCCTCCTGTCGCTTATTCCGTTCCCGTGGGAGACAGGCACAAGCCTCCAGACCCAGTCTAAACATGCTGAGGCAATCTGATATCCGTTACGACTCACAGCCCAACTTTGCTGAATCCTATGATGCAGATCCAATTAATCCTCCCGAGGACTCGCATGTGTTTACCTCCTACAGACACCCGCCCACCGCACTGATCCCTCCGTATCTGTGACTGTCAATGATGTAACCTTCCTTGCTAAATTAGACACAGGTGCGAAAGTCAATGTTTTGTCCATGAATCTTTTCAACAAGATAAGGAATAATGAGCCTCTGGTTGCTGACGATGCTACCCTGCACGCCTATGGTGGAGAGATTCTAAGGCCTGCGGGGAGGGCCACTTTAACTTGCGTGCTGCAAAAGGCCACAAGAAACCTGGTTTTCTATGTTTTGAACTCTGACTGCGTAACCCTGTTGGGCAACCGTGCGTGCCAGGATCTTGGCCTGGTGTCCTTCGACGCACGGTCACACAAAGTGCAACTGTCGTTTGACCCGGTTGCAGAATACCAGGACTGTTCGACGATGACCTGGGGAAGTTACCACTGACATACCATATTTCCACTGACCCAAATATACAACCCGTGGTCCGCGCACCTCACAGGGTGTCGAACGCCATGAAAGACAGGGTCGAGGCGATGCTCAACAAGATGGTCGAAAAGGGGGTGCTAGAAGCAGTTAGCGAGCCCACCGATTGGGTCTCCACCATGGTTGCCACGATTAAGAAAGACAAGAACGAAATACGTGTGTGTATCAACCGAAGGACTTAACCTTGCCATCAGGCGACCACACTACCCCATGCGGTCTGTTGAGGATGTGGCGGCAAAGGTCGGGCAAGCCACCATCTTTTCGGTCCTAGACGCTAAGAACTCGTTTTGGCAGATCCCGTTGGACAAAGCGTCTTCTGACCTGACGACCTTCGCCACACCGTTCGGCAGATTCAAGTTCCTGCGAATGCCATTCGGCATCAATTCTGCTAGCGAGGTGTTCCAGCGAACGATGAAGCAGATATTCTCGGACCTGCCATGTGCCATCATCGTGGATGATATCCTGGTTTATGGGAAGGACATTGCCGAGCACGACCTGAACCTCCGCCGCGTCCTGGATCGGGCGCGAGAGGCGAACCTGAAGCTGAATCCCAAGAAGTGCCGGTTTCGTGTCTCAGAGGTCACGTATGTTGGACATGTTTTCACCTCTAACGGACTAAAACCCGACCCCTTGAAGGCAGCTGCCATCTCCGAGATGGCAGCCCCCACTGACGTGCCAGGTCTGCAACGATTCTTGGGCATGGTGAACTACCTTGGAAAGTTTGTACCAACCTCAGTGAGCTGAGTGCTCCCCTGCGGCAGCTGACAAAAAAGGATATTGCCTGGGTCTGGCTCCCACATCACCAGCAGGCCTTTGACTGCCTCAAGTCGAAACTGATTAGCACTCCGACGTTGCGGTTCTTCGACGTGGGTCGCCCCATCACCGTCACCTGTGACGCTTCCAAGTTCGGCCTGGGTGTGGCCTGCCTTCAGTCTGTCGATGGATCGCTACATCCTGTCTCCTATGCCTCCCGCACCATGACGGACACCGAGCAGCGGTACGCTCAGATCGAGAAAGAGCTGCTCGCGGTGGTGTTCGCCTGCTCCAAGTTCAGAGACTTCCTGTTCGGCAGCAGATTTACGGTCGAAACCGACCACCAGCCACTGGTGACAATCCTGAACAAGCCGATTCACGCTGCCCCTGCCAGGCTGCAGCGTATGATGCTGCAGCTCCAGCGTTTCGACTTTGACATAATCTACAAGAAGGGCACTGAGATGCACATTGCGGACCCTATCGCGCGCCCCGCGAACCTCCTGCGCTCGCCACCCCTACGAAACAGAGGACTTGCTCGTACTGGGCGTTAACTTTATTCCAACCAAGCAGCTACAGGTTTTGGCCGAGCACACCGCTGCCGATCCGGTTTTGCAGCGGCTTGCCTCTGTGATTAAGGCAGGGTGGCCAACAAAGCGCTCCGCCGCGCCGTCTGAAACACAGCCTTTCTTCCTGGTCCGCGACGAACTGGTGCTCCAGGATGGCGTTATCGTCAAGGGACATAAAGTTGTGGTCCCGTCTCCCTGTTTGACTTTTACTTTTGTGCAGCCCATAGCGGACACCCTGGGGTCGATGCAACACTCGCCCACGCTCAGTGCCAATTCTATTGGCCTGGAATGGCCAAATATATCCGAGACCGAGTTTCTGCCTGCTCCACGTGCAACAGTCTTGCACCACACCAGCAGCGACAGCCCCTGCTGCAACAGCCCGCCCCTGCCTTGGCCTGGTCCTCGCTGGCTGCCGACATATTCGAGTGGCGTGGTAACCACTACCTTGTCCTGGTCGACTCGTACTCCAACTGGTTCAAAGTGGATTTGCTGACATCCCTCACGTCGGAGATGGTGATCCGAAAGCTGCGGAAACACTTCTCCACTTTTGGGACCCCTGTCAGGCTGCAGACTGACAACGGCAGGCAGTTTACAAGCCGAGAATTCAAGAGTTTTGCCGACAAGTGGAACTTCGTGCATTTCACCAGCAGCCCAGAGTACCCGCAGAGCAATGGCCTTGCAGAACGGGCCGTCCGCATCGCCAAGCTTCTGATGGAACAGGCGCGACTATCCAACTCTGATTTGTATTTGGATCTCCTGAACCTCAGGAATGTTTCCAGGGATCCGGCCATGGGGTCACCTGCTCAGCGTCTGATGTCCAGAACTACCAGATCTACCATCCCGATTGCCCAGCGCCAGCTGAAACCTCGGGTGCTGGAGCCCGCCTCCATGCAGAGGCAAATTCAAGAGAAACATGACAGCCAGCGGCGTTCCCACGATCGGTCGTGCAGACCACTCGATCCTCTGTTGCCTGGACAGGTTGTTCGGTTGCAGACCGCCAGTGGTCACTACCGTCTGGCCACCGTGGTTGGGGTGGCCGACTCACCTCGTTCGTACACTTCCGGAAGTGGCGGCGCTGCGTGGCAGCTGCGGCTCACCTGCAGTCCGTCTGTTTTTTTCGTTTTTTTCGTCCTCTCGTGTCTGTTTTTAGTTAGAATTTTGGTTTATTAGGCTGTGTTTGTGTGAGGGGGGGGAGGGTGGGAGAAACAAGGTTTTAGTCTCTCCCTTCGGGGGGGATGCGACCTTTTCTTGTCGTGTCCCCCGTCACCGTCTCCGTCTGTGCTGAGGCCTAATGGCGGAGCTGGTGGCCTCGGAGCTGTGGCGAGCGTTCAGAGCTCCAGTGTTCCAGCGGCGGCGGCGGCCCGGCTTCGGGGCTTCAGCGCTCCAGCAGTTGCTCCAGCGGTGCTCCAGCAGCGGCCCGGCATTGGCGCTCCGGCGGCTCTCCAGCGGGTGCTCCAGCGGCGGCCCGGCTTCGGCGCTCCGGCGGCTCCGGCGGCTCTCCAGCGGCTCTCCAGCAGGTGCTCCAGCAGCGGCCCGGCTTCGGCGCTCCGGCGGCTCTCCAGCGGCTCTCCAGCAGGTGCTCCAGCAGCGGCCCGGCTTCAGAGCTCCGGCGGCTCCAGCATTCCCGTGGTCGATCCTGGCTGGGGGCTGTGGTGGTGTTCCGGCGTTCCGGCGTTCCGGCGGCGGCGGCGGTGGCGGCCTGGCTTCGGAGGCTCGGCCGCGGGCCTGGTGGACGATGACATCGAAGGCCTGGATTGCCTCAGTACAGAGGGGGAACAAGTAGGGGAAAATGACAAAGAATTTAAGACTTTTGCCTTCCACCACAGTGAGGAGGTGCTTGGTGAACTCACTGTGGTGGATGTTAAATTATGTGTTTATTGTGTGTTTTGTTTTAATTTATTACATGTTATGACTGCAAGGTAACAAATTTCGTTCAGACCGAAAGGTCTGAATGACAATAAAGGAATCTGAATCTGAATCTGAATCTGAATCTGAATCTGGTCGACTATGATGGAACTATCTACCGAAGAAGCCGACAACACCTGCTTGCGGTTAATGAGCCACAGCCGCAGCCCCCAGGGCCCTATGCCCCGCCACTCTCATACCAGCAGCCGGCTGCCGTCCCGGCTGGTGTTCCCTGCATGCCTTGGTCCCCGTCGCGGGCGCCTGGTTCCCCTCTGCGCGGGTCCCCTGTTGCCGGTCGCGGTTCTCCCTCTCCCGTTCCTCCCACCCCAATGCCCTTCCCTGGTTCCCCGGCTGCCTCGCGTCTTCCTGTTTCTTCTGCTCCTTCGGGGGAAGGGGGAGACATCCGTACGCGCTCGGGCCGGATCAGCAAGCCGCCTGTTCGCTACGGCGATTTTGTTTAATTCTGCTGTTTAATTCTGTTGTCGTGACAACAATCTGTTTTTTGATTTCTAAGGGGAAGGATGTAGATGGTTTATATGCAACCAATAACATAGTTACCTCACTCCCATTAACCCCGCCTAGTTAACATCAATCATAACGCCTTCCCCTTCCTGGGCGCAGCAGTAGAAGAATGTAGCCAGTGCTTGAAGATGTATGTAATACCCTGTGCTATCATTAAAAGATGTTGCACACTTTAAGAGCTTGTAAAGTGTTTATTTACAGTATACCTTTACAAATAATTATTGCTACCCCTCTAGACTTATGTGTGAATGAAGAGTGATATACTTTGGAAATCCATTTTGCTGTTAATCTATGCTGCGCGTCTTTTTTAAGGTGTGTCTCTTGGAGAAAAATAATATCAGATTTCAATCTATTTAATTGAGCTAAAACCTACCTCTTTTAATTGGTTTGTTAATTCCTTTAACATTCCAACTACAGAAGGTGATTCCATCACCCCCAATCCGAGTGTTTATATCATACATTTTATTATTAAGGTGGTTTATAATGGAGTAGATGTCTCAGCTCATCCAACCCAATCCTATACCCAGACATCAGATCGATGAAATTTAATATCTGTGACATTATCTTATACACACGTCTCTTTGAACTAACTATATAATACCAATCATACTCAAATCCATATAGTATATAATATGAAATAAAATACATAATATAAAAATAATAATAAAAAATGTAAGTAAAGTAGTTAATAAAGTGAAAAGGGAAAAAAAAGTGACTACAACTATAGTTAGTGTAGTTAGTGTAAGCCACACCAGCGTGGCTACTAATCTACGGACTTCCATTAGAAAAAAAAAAGATGTTAATAATTCCAGCTCCGTTTTATTCTTTATTTAGGTCTTTATTTAGGTCTTTATTCTTTGGAGCGCAGAAGGTTAAGGGGGGACTTGATTGAGGTCTTTAAAATTATGAAAGGGATAGACAGAGTTGACGTGGATACGTTTTTCCCATTGAGGGTAGGGAAGATTCAAACAAGAGGGCATGACATGAGAATTAAGGGACAGAGGTTTCGGGGTAACGTGAGGGGGAACTTCTTTACTCAGAGGGTGTTGGCTGTGTGGAATGAGCTTCCAGCAGAAGTGGTGGAGGCAGGATCGATTTTAACATTTAAGAGTAAAGTGGATAGGTATATGGACGTGAAGGGAATGGAGGGGTATGGTCTGAGTGCAGGTAGATGGGACTAGGGGAAAACAAATGGTCGGCACGGACTGGAAGGGCCGAGAGGGCCTGTTTCCGTGCTGTAATTGTTATATGGTTATATGGTTATATGGTTTTTGCCTTAAGGGCTATATATGTCGGGGCGGGGTATTAAATTTATATACTTAGTGATTAATAATACTACTAATATCAATTACAATTAGTATCGTAGCAGTATATTAGGAGAGCTAACATACATTTTTGAGGCGTAGTTAATACAAAACTATATTTATTAATAATCCATCCATCCCTCCTTGACCCCAAGATAGAGTCCATGTCCATTGTTCCGTCTGCTTCCCTGCGAATCCTCCTTCAATGTAAATCCTCCTCCTTTTCTGTGGGTGGACAGTATCATTAGATAAGTGATCGTTAATCAGTCTCATCAAGTAGGTGATCAATAATATTCAGTGTCCTTCATCTTCATCTTCTTCTTCCTCTCCTCCTTCCTCTTCCAGTTTCTTCTGAATATCTCGAGCGAATTCAAGAGCTTCTGTATGTTTGGTGAAGCGGTGCTCCTTATTATCATAAGTTACCCTTAATGTTGCCGGGTACATCAGGCCATATCTCAGATTCTTTATGTTCCTCAGGATACCTCTTGTTTCTGTAAATAAAGATCTTCTCTTGGCCACTTCCGCAGGGTAATCTCTAAAAATACTGATGTTGTCTCCCTCATATTTGAGGTTTTTCTTACGTATTATTATCTTCATCATATCTTCAAAAACATGATCGTAACCCACCTTCACAATCATCTGTCTTGTGGGAGCATCCCTCCTAGGGGTACGTCTCAATGCCCTGTGTGCTCCGCCCAGCAGAGGTTCTTGGTCCAAGTTCAGAATATCTTTTAAAAGTTTTGCAGCAAATTTTCGAGGGTCTTGATTTCCCTCTCGGCCTTCACTCAACCCAACAATATGCAGATTCTTACGCCTCTGACGTCCTTCCAAGTCAATGCATTTCTCAGTTACTTTATGTAATAATTCTGATAAACGCTTGTTCTCGGCAAGGCGCTTTTCGGCTGATTCTGTCAGTTCTTTGATTACGTCTTTTTGTTGGTTAAGTGAAGTTATAATCGGTTCCAACTTGGTTTCCAGCAGCACCTCCATCTCACCAGTTTTACGGTTTACAACATCCATCTGTTGTTGCAAAGCAGTATCCGCTTTATCTTTCCATTCGTCCATCATAGTCTTTACAGCTGCTATAACTTCCTTTTTGGACTCTTCTTTAAAATTCTCATGATACACCAAGATGTCGGCTCTTAAAGTCTTTATTTCTTCTTTATATTCTTTTTTCATATCTTTAAGCATTTGTTTCAACTCACCCATAATAATTTTTTTGAGGTCGTCCATCTTTAAAATATCTTCCTGGGAGGCACTCAAACTCGAGCCCGAGGCTCCAGCGAGGCCTACTTCCCTTTTCACAGGCTTTTTCCCTTGGTGGGGGGGGGAGCGATGCAGCGACATTTTTCTTATTAAAGTCGCGCGCCTGATGACGTCACGCACCTTTTCAACGCTACCGGAGCCGTTCAGAAATGTTCTCCTCTGGTAAGTGGTTTCAATTAACCCCTTTTACCCCCGTTTTTTTATACAGTTTTGACGGAGCTGAATGGCGCGAGTTCCATTCACTCCATAGCGCCACCTGAAGTCCTCGCAAAAGGATTTGAGTATCGGAGCAGGGAGGTTCTGCTGCAGTTGTACAGGGATTTTGGTGAGACCACACCTGGAGTATTGCGTACAGTTTTGGTCTCCAAATCTGAGGAAAGACAATCTTGCCATAGAGGGGGTTCAGAGAAGGTTCACCAGACTGATTCCTGGGATGTCGGGACTTTCATATGAAGAAAGACTGGATAGACTCGGCTTGTACTCACTGGAATTTAGAAGATTGAGGGGGGATCTTATAGAAACTTACAAAATTCTTAAGGGGTTGGACAAGCTAGATGCAGGAAGATTGTTCCCGATGTTGGGGGAGTCCAGAAGAAGGGGCCACATAAGGATAAGGGGGAATTCCTTTAGGACCGAGTTGAGGAAAACATTCTTTACACAGAGAGTGGTGAGTCTCTGGAATTCTCTGCCACAGAAGGTCGTTGAGGCCAGTTCATTGGCTATATTCAAGAGGGAGTTGGATGTGGCTCTTGTGGCTAAAGGGATCAGGGGGTATGGAGAGAAGGCAGGTACGGGATACTGAGTTGGATGATCAGCCATGATCATATTGAATGGCGGTGCAGGCTCGGAGGGCCGAATGGCCTACCCCTGCACCTATTTTTCTATGTTTCTACGTTTCTATTCCTTAACTGAAATGTGACCATTTTGAGTTTAGTTTAGTTTAAAGATACAGCACAGAAACAAGCCCTTCAGCCCACCAACCAGTGATCCCCGCACATTGACACTATCCTGCATACACTTCAGGACAATTTACAATTTTACCAACGCCAACTAACCTACAAACCTGTACGCCTTTGGAGTGTGGGAGGAACCCGGAGATCCCGAAGAAAACCCACGTGATCAGGGGGAGAACATACAGTTAATTCAAAGGGGAAATCATTGGATAGCTGCAGTTCCTAGGCAATTTCAGTTTTGACGATTTCTGTTCAGAAATATGGTCCTCGTTATAGCACTGGGCAAAGGTAAACAGATACATGTACCACCGACTGGGCATAGTTCACTTATCAGCTTAGGGCGGCACGGTGGCACAGTAGGTACAGGTTTGTAGATTCATTGCTTTGGTATAAACGTAAATTGTCCCTAGCGTAGGATAACGTGCGGGGATCGCTGGTTGGTGCGGACTCAGTGGGCAGAAGGGCCTGTTTCCACGCTGTATCTCAAAACTAAACAAAACTAAACAAAACCAGCACTGAGGTGCAGGAAGTAGAAAAGCAAAGCGTTGTTAATACAGGAGGGAAGCACACATTTCTTGCCAATCTTCGGTCGAAGAAAAATCGTCTGGGCTCTGTGTCTGCTATCTCCGGCATTGCAGCACAAGTAAAACATGATAGATTGTGGTAAGTGAACACAGATAGTTATCAGAAAAACTGCAGACACTGTCTCTGCACCGGATGCATTTGAGTCACTTATAATGATTTATTGCCACCCTTTCCAACAACACCCACATTGTGTGAATGAATAAATAAGGAAATAAACAATCCTCACTTTTTTTACTGGAGTTTCGGCAGCTGAGGGGAGACCAGATAGGTCTATAGAAAAATTACAGTCCGAACCTTATTCCCATAGTGGACATGTCGAAACTGCAGAGCATAGCTTTAAGATGATAGGGGCAAAGTTTAAAGGAGATGGTGGGTGGGTGCCCGGAAGCCGTGGCCAGGGTTGGCGGTGGAGGTAGGTACAATAGCGGCATTTAAGAGGCTTTTGGATAAGTGCGCGTGTATATGCAGCGAATGGAGGGGTATGGATCATGCACAGGCAGAGGAGATTATTTAACTGCATGGACATCGTGAGCTGTGCGCTGTAACGTTTAGTTCCGTTTAGTTTATTGTCACGTGTACCGAGGTACAGTGAATAGCTTTGGCAACGTGCTAACCACTCAGCAGTTATACATGATTACAATTGAGCCATATACAGTGTACAGATACATGATAAGGGATCGATATAATTGGCTTCGATATAATTTTAAATTGTCCCTAGTGTGTGTAAGATAGTGTCAGTGTGTGGAGATCGCTGGTCGGTACGGACTCGATTGGCCATAGGGCATTTTTTTGCGCTGTATCTCTGAGCTAAACTAAACTAAACTAAAGATGGGATAAAACTGGAATACATGAGGCATTTGAAATAAGGTAAATTCACTCATGTTAGGCTCACCTGTCCTGAAGAGTTTGGAGATGGTAAATATTTTAAAGATGTTATTTGAAAATGCGAGTTGATTTTATTGTGTATTGATTGAGAAAGGGGAGGAGCACGAAGTAAGCTTTATTCTGTCCACAACTCAGATCAAGGCCAGGGTGAATGTTTGTATCAGCCCGGTCGTTTGATGTGGCTATAATTCTGCCCTGGCCTTCAGTTTCGAGATTGGTTAAACCAAGCAAATGAAGCTAATGATGAACCTACTATGGTTAATAACCCCAAATTCTGTACCATTAGGGATAAATGCAACTTCCTTTACTGTCTGTGGGGCCAGTGGCTACACATCAAGGAGAGCTATAAAGTTTGTCTGAGTAACACTCAGATACAGACCTCATTATTAAACAAAGCAGACCAAAATAGCTATTGGTTATGACCCATCTCATTAGTGGTTCAAAAATCAGGAATTATGTGGAAAAGTGTCCAGAGCCAGAATGTGTCAGTCACATGCAGCCTCTTATACTCATGCTTCAATGAAGATTGATTGGCAACCACTCCATCGAGATTAAAATAGGCTGTTCCTCTTCAAACACAAAGAAGGATCATCAGCAGAGCACCCAGCAGGCTCAGACAGGATAATCCACATACAATAGTAGAACCAGGAAGATACTGCGATTCAGGGTCCTTGTATGTAGTTTAAACAACATATAGGAGTGCATACATAACACACACACACATGCATAACACACACACACATGCATAACGCACATAAATTCATACATAACACACACGTGCACACATAACACACACACGTGCATAACGCATATACATGCATACGTAACACACACACGTGCATACATAACACACATGTATACAACACACACACACATGCATAACACACACACGTGCAGTCATAACACACACACACCATTCAGCAACTATAAATTCTATGGACAATCTTTGGTTGCAGTTAGGGTTTGGTGTTTTTTTCACTAGTATTATGATTATTGATTCATTGAATTCTTAAACAATTATTAGTTTTATTGCATTTACGGACCTGTTAAGCAGCTGCAACGAAGAATGTTATTGTTTGTTTTTGGATTTGACAATTTTGGTTCCTCATAATCACGCACATACATACACACACACTGCATCTGCATGTGTGTATGTGCATGCATGTGTGTGTGTGTGTGTGTGTGTGTGTGTGTGTTTACATGTGTGTATGTGCATGCATGTGTGTGTGTGTGTGTGTGTTTGCATGTGTGTATGTGCATACATGTGTGTGTGTGTGTTTGCATGTGTGTATGTGCATGCATGTGTGTGTGTGTTTGCATGTGTGTATGTGCATGCATGTGTGTGCGTGTGTTTGCATGTGTGTGTGTGTGTGTGTGTTTGCATGTGTGTATGTGCATGCATGTGTGTGTGTGTATGTGTGTTTGCATGTGTGTGTGTGTGTGTGTTTGCATGTGTGTTCATACATTCAATGGTTCTTTATATGCAGAGCACAGTGAAATTCTTCTGCACAATCTACAAATGCACAGTTGCTGTATTTTGTTGCCGTTTACAAAGAATGTGTGTGTGTATACGTGAATGTGTGTGTGATTGTGCATGTGTAATATTGTATAATCTGCCTTCGTCCTATAACACTGACACCCGTCCTAATACAAGAATCTGCGTTAAAAATTTTGGCTTCAACAGCCGTCTGTGGTAATGAATTCCAAATACTCGTCACCCTCTGATGAAATAAATTCCTCCTCCTGTCCTTTTATTCTGAGGCTATGGTCTCTGGTCCTAGACTCTCTCCTCTCCACATCCATTCTCTCCAGGCCTTTCACTATTCGATAATTTCAATGAGGTCTCCCCACATCATTCTAAACTCCAGAAGGTACAGGCCCAGAACCGCTCATATGTAAACCCAATCATTCCTGGGATCAGTCTCACCAACCCCAGCACATCCTTCCTCAGATATGGGGCCAAAACTGCAGTCTGAAAAAGGGTCTCGACATGAAACGTCACCTATTCCTTTCCTCCAGAGATGCTCCCTGACCCGCTGAGTTATTCCAGCTTTTTGTGTCTATCTTCAGTTTAAACCAGCATCTGTAGCTCCTTCCTACACATACTTAACCTCCACAGGGCAAAACAAAAATAATTTAAGCGCACGCTTCTACTAATGACATACATAGCAGGGAATTAATTTTGGGGGTGGGATTGCAACACAGACTCGGTCCCTGTTGCTTCCCATCTTTTGTCTTCCCTCTCGCATTTCCTCCTCCACCTCCCCCTGCTGTGAAAGCAGCAATCATGAAATATGCGGGCGCTCGGTTCCATGTCAACTGACCAAAGAGACGCCTCCAAGTGGACCTCCTGCTGTGCCCAGCCGTGCGTGCCCGGCAGCCTGCCGTCTCCTCCACCGGCTGCTTTATTCACCAGCAGCTGCTGCCGCAACCCAACTCCATTCATTCTATGTTTCTCCTTGCCGTTCAGTTCTTCAGCGCAGGCTAAGGCACCCACCCCCCCAGTAGGAACCCGGGAGGTCAAGGATCAATGAGCATTCACTTCTTATTCTGCCTTCACAAAAGCGACAAGCTCTCTCCAAGCCCTTTGAAATGTATTTGTGAGGAGGAAGATTACGCTCGCAGGAGGTGCATGGCATCACTGTGCTGCCAACTCACCAGCAATTGGTCAGGGTGAGGTTTAAACTGCTTATAATGAGGGTGAATAACTAATAAACCATTGTTGAAAGAGACATGCCCAAGGTCAGCAATTAACCTAAGATAAACGCAAAATGCTGAAGCAACTCAGCGGGACAGACATCATCTCTGGATAGAAAGAATGGGTAATGTCTCGGGTCGAGACTCTTCTTCAGAAACAAAATGTCACCCATTCCTTCTCTCCAGAGATGCTCTCTGACCCACTGAGTTACTCCAGCATTTTATGTCTATCTTTGGTTGAAACCAGCATCTGCAGTTCCTTCCTACACATTTATTTCACCATTTCCCTTCAGTGCAAACTATCAGCATCAGGCAGAGTGATGATGGCCGAGTTTCTTTTGATTCTTTTTTTAAAATTGTGCTTCACGTTACATCAAACAGGTTTGAATTCAGGGTGACTGAGATAGTTGCAGCTCCCGCTTCAAAGATTCCCTGCTGAAACATAGATATTATCAGTGAGTTTGCAAACAGATCTGTTGGCACGCTCAGCATAGTGTGAAGGTCACCGCTGCAGGGCTGCCAACATTGGGTGAGAGCTGGGAGTGAGAAATTGTGAGAGCATAGCGACCGGGGGGAGGGGGGGGGGGGGTGGGGGAGGGAGGGAGAGAGGGGAGGGGGGAGAGGAGGGGGGGGGGGTGTGGGAGGAGGGTGTGTCCCCTCCCATTGGTATGGAGCTTTTGCATTTTTCAGCTTGAAATTGTGTAATATGGCGCATACTTAGGCACGTCTTTTAACTACCACTTGAATGCAATATATATGCTTTAAATTGGATTAGCTATGAATAAGGTTAGACTAAATTACATTCCTAATTACATTCCACAGTAGAGCCAGGCTCTGATCAACACGTGCAGGACATGACTGATCTTAGTATATTCATGCATGGAAATTAGATTACAACATGGCCCATGTTGACCAACCTGGGTCTCACTGCACACCTGGTACTACTCCTCTCAGCTGGAGCTTTTCCGAAATGCAAAGTCCAATAACTATATATTAAAGCAATATTATTCTATTAAATGTAATCTTGAGAGTACATAATATTTTCTGTGGTATTCATAACACAACAATGATAAACAGATCTTTGTTTTGATTGCACCTACCAACATGCATACATTATTATATTACAGTTAATATGCACCGAAGGCAAATTTTTGTTCCAATGCTCCCCATTCCCAATTACTTTAACATTGAAGTGATTGAAATCCAAGTGAAGTTTAAATGGCATCATAAAAGTAAAACCTCCGGAATGGATGATATTCATTACGTGGTTGGTTGGGGTCAGTATCAGCACAATTACTATATAACCATATAACCATATAACAATTACAGCACGGAAACAGGCCCTCTCGGCCCTTCCAGTCCGTGCCGATCATTTGTTTTCCCCTAGTCCCATCTACCTGCACTCAGACCATACCCCTCCATTCCCTTCCATATACCTATCCACTTTACTTTTAAATGTTAAAATCGATCCTGCCTCCACCACTTCTGCTGGAAGCTCATTCCACACAGCCACCACCCTCTGAGTAAAGAAGTTTCCCCTCACGTTACCCCTAAACTTCCGTCCCTTAATTCGCATGTCATGCCCTCTTGTTTGAATCGTCCCTACCCTCAATGGGAAAAGCTTATCCACGTCAACTCTGTCTATCCCTTTCATCATTTTAAAGACCTCAATCAAGTCCCCCCTTAACCTTCTGCGCTCCAAAGAATAAAGACCTAACTTGTTCAACCTTTCTCTGTAACATAGTTGCTGGAACCCAGGCAACATTCTAGTAAATCTCCTCTGTACTCTCTCTATTTTGTTGACATCCTTCCTATAATTAGGCGACCAAAATTGTACTCCATACTCCAGAATTGGTCTTACCAATGCCTTGTACAATTTTAACATTACTTCCCTACTCCTATATTCAATGCTCTGATTTATAAAGGTCAACACACCAAAGGCTTTCTTTACCACCCCATCTGCATGCGATTCCACCTTCAGGGAACTATGCACAGTTATTCCTAGATCCCTCTGTTCCACAGCATTCCTCAATTCCCTACCATTTACCATGTACGTCCTATTTTGATGTGTCCTGCCAAGATGTAGCACTTCACACTTATCAGCATTAAACTCCATCTGCCATCTTTCAGCCCACTTTTCCATATGGCCCAAATCTCTCTGTAGACTTTGAAAATCTACTTCATTATCCACAACACCACCTATCTTGGTATCATCTGCATACTTACTTATCCAATTTTCCACCCCATCATCCAGATCATTGATGTACATGACAAACACACCAGTGGACCCAACACAGATCCCTGAGGCACCCCACTGGTCACCGGCTTCCAACCTGACAAACAGCCATCCACCATTACTCTCTGACATCTCCCATTCAGCCACTGTTGAATCCATCTTGCTACTCCGCCATTAACACCCAAAGATTGAACCTTCTTAACCAACTTTCCATGGGGAACCTTGTCAAAGGCCTTACTGAAATCCATATAGACAACATCCACTGCTTTACCCTCATCAATTTCCCTAGTAACCGCTTCAAACAATTCAAGAAGGTTTGTCAAACATGACCTTCCAGGCACAAATCCATGTTGACTGTTCTT